>OZ024740.1:366601508-366624008 GCA_964016885.1 Eledone cirrhosa
TTTATTCAAATGGACATTGCGAGTTATTATTCCTCAATAACTCCTAACCTACTAAGTAAGGCGCTATCATATGCACATAAGCACACAGATCTATCTAGTGATGAGATAAATATTATCTTAACTGCAAGGCGAACATTGATAGAATTTAATAATGATCTTTGGACTACATCCGATAGGCGGAAGAATTTTGACATTACTATGGGCTCGTCTGAATCGGCGCAAGTTACTGATCTTGTGTGAATTTTCATCCTTAACATGATAAATAGAAAACTGCCGGAGATTACATGTGGTTTATATAGAGACGACATATTATTTATTGTAGGAAAACATAATAATAGTGAATTAAATAGAGTAAAGAAAGTAATTATAGAAATTTTAAAAATTATGTGACCGTAACTCTATGTTGCCAAGCATGGTGTCTGATGCTCTACCAATACAGCCAATCCACCAATAATAATGATAAAAATAATGGTTCTGATTTAAGCACATGGCCACCAATTTTGGGGGAGGTGAAGTCGATTAAATCGACCCAGTACATTACTGGTGCATTATTTTATCGACCCCATAAGGATGAAAGGCAAAGCTAATCTCAGTGGGATTTGAACTCAGAATGTAAAGGGCCATAACTCTATGCAAGCAAAGCAGGGTGTTCGGCGCTCTATTGATACTGCCAATCGACTGCCTAATAATAATTGTTTCTACCTTAGGCACAAGGCCAGCAATTATCCCAGTGCATTACTGGTACTTTATTTTATCGACCCCGTAAGGCAAAGTTAACCTCGGCGGGATTTGAACTCAGAATGGCAATGGCCATAACTCTATGCATCAAAGCATGGCATCCGACCCTTTACCGATGCTGCCAATCCATTGTTTCTACTTCTGGTACAAGGCCAGTAAATTTGCAAGAGGTGGAAAGGTGATTAAATCACCCTAGTATTTGACTGGTACTTTATTTTATCCACCCGAAGGGATGAAAGGTAAATTTGAACTTAGAACATAAAGAGCAGTAAGCAAATACCACAAAGCATTTTGCACAAGGTTCTAAAAATTTAGCCAAAAGAATAACAGTACCAAAGGTAAATAAAAATATGAAACTCCTTACCTTGCTAACACATCCTCTCAAAAAAGAAAAGAGAAAAAAAAATGTGAAGAATATTGAAGTGTTGATTACATAAAGCTATATAGATAAAACAGCATAAAAAATATATTATGTGTGTGTGTAATGGTACCTATACAATTGAATCAATACATTGGCTTCTTGTAGATTGTTTTACACACATGTAAGATTTACACACTCTTAAGATTCTAGACACTTCTCCTCAAATTGGTATGGAGCACTTTAATATTTACCTCACAAACCCATTATGTATAAGTGTATGTGTTTATGTATAAGTGCATGTATGTATGTATGTATGTATCTATGTTCATATATATATATATGTGTATATATATATGTGTGTGTGTGTGTGTGTGTGTGTGTGTGTACATATATATAACTGTGTTTGTCTGTATACACATATGCATATATATATATATATATATATATATATATGTGTGTGTGTGTGTGTGCGTGTGTGTGTGTAAGTACATATATATAGCTCTGTATGTGTGTGTGTATATATACACCCACACATATATGTATATATAATACAGAAAAGAATATCATCAATACAAGAATCAATATAGAGACAAAACTTTGTAAATAGCTTATTGATGTCAGTCCCCTGAATAATCAGCATGCTGCCTTTTCAGCCATCATCTTTGTTACAGCTAACATCCTACACTCCCTCCTTTCATCCTTCTCACCATCATCATGGCCATCCTCATCATTATCACCATGGCAATCACCACTATCAGCATCATTACTACTAATGTTGTTTCAGAAGCTCACTAACAAGTAGTGTAATTGTAAGAAGTGACAAGATTTCCTCTCCTACTTGAAAGTATTTTACTTTATTTAGCACTGCAAATATCTTTGAGAAAATTATGAACATTTCACAATCTTGCTCTCCCCTCATACAGCATGACCCTGTTACTGTTACCTACAATAGAAATCAGGTGAAATTGTTGTGGATAAATGGAGCTACTCTTACTGTATGAATGAATGTGGTTGGGAAGAATGGTAGAAGAAACTTGTGTTTGGAGAATAATTTTGTGTCATGTGAGGTGCTTAAAATTTAGGTCCCCTTTCATGTTATTTCTGTTCTATATTCTTATTGTTATTATTTATTGAGTCGATGGATTGGTAGAGCCGATAGGACATCAAACAATATGCTTTGCAGTCTATAGTTATGGCCCTTTACATTCTGAGTTCAAATCCCGACAAGGTTAGCTTTACCTTTCATCCTTAAGGGGCTGATAAAATAAAGTACCAGTAACGCACTGGGGTCGATTTAATCGACTTTCTCCTCCCCCAAAATTGTTGGCCTCGTGCCTAAATCAGAAACCATTATTTATTAGGTCAATGTTAAAATGACGACGATGATGATGATTAGTAAATTTATCAATGTGTTTTTATTTTATTGTTGATCCCACATTTCTCTTGATGTAACCCTATCATTGTAGCATTTAGTGGCAGTCCTTTATATTCTGAGTTCAAATCCTGCTGAGATCAACTTTGCTTTTCATCCTTGTGGGATCAATAAAATAAAATACCAGTAAAGTACTGCAGTCAATTTAATGGATTTTCTCCTCCTCTAAAATTGTGGCCCCATGCCTATATTAGAAACAATTATTACTATCACTATGCTCTTAAGTATACACGTAATGTACTCTACTGGAACTGTTCTGTAGAGTAGATTCACTTATAAACCTTTATTTACTTTATCAATAATGTTTTATGCAGAGTACATACACTCACTAGGGACTATTTTTCTGGATATGCCTTTAAAAGTTCACCCAGGCAAAATTTTTGACCTCATTTTCCTTTACTCTATTTCATAACTCTCACAATTCCTAAAATGACTAGGATTATTCACATGTCCATATTCCACATTCTTGCTATTTCAATCTCCTTATCTTTATAATTAGAAAGTTTCTCAACCTTCTTGACCAAAGAGTTATTGTCATTTGGATAAGCCACACCAATTAATGTACTGGTCAGTCTACTGCTATGACTTTGTGCCTGCAATTTATATCATTGCTATCCCAACCATAGAAGCCAAGAGAGTGTAGAACACTCTCCATCATGCAGAAACCCAGGTAGCTGTTGCATCATGGTCCCAGCAGACAGAATGGAGAAAGCTTTACTAAAGAGGATAGCAAGGAAGACATGCTGAAGTAGCCATTCCAACTTGCACCAATAACAGTCAGAAGGTGGTATGGGGACCAAGAATGCCTCGTCTCTTTCCCTGAGAATCACATTTTCATTTTCCACCACAGTCTGAGACATTTTTATGTCATTTTTCTGTAGCTACATATCATACCCAGTTTATGAATCATCCATAGCTTTGTACTTTGATAATTTATCAGTTTTTTTTCCGACAATATTTTTTGTTGAAATTGATCAAAGTGTCTATTAGAGTTCATAGATTGTAATATGTCTTTTAATTATATCCATACAGAATCCTATGATTTTGTTCTCAGTGTGGAAAACCAAATCCCACAATATGGTATCTATGTCAATATCATCACATTGTTTTTTTTATGTACATTTATATCACTTATTCTGTTTCTATGTAAATCTTTTCTGCCTATTGCCTAATAAATTCACATTACAACTTCATGGTTTTAAATTTAATTTCACTGTGTGAGACCTTGATGTCTGCTACTAGAGCTTCAGATCAACAAGAGCTTTGCTGGCAAAATTTGGTTGATATAAACTGTCAGAGGGAATGTTTTTGTTTTGGGGCAGTACACTTAATCTGTCATTAGGTTTAACACAACCACCTAACTCTGAAGGACCTTTGATAGAGTCTATTTTGTTGCTGTAAGCATTCATTCCAGGTCTCTGATTTTAAGATAACATTTTCTCTTAAACACACCAGTCTTGGTGACTGAAAACAGTTAGGAGCATTGCTTTTCATCTTCTTCAGGCACACAAAACTATCCTCCTAGTCCTGTCTGTATATATATTTTCTATTATGGGTTTAACTAGTCAAAAATAATGTTATTGATAATGCACAGTTGTTGCTATTTTCTTAATATATTATGTTAGTTTCTTTGATAGTTTTGCAGCTAGGAATCCATTCATTCAAGGCAGTTAAAATTACACCTAGTTATGTCTTTCATTTAGAATGTTTTAGCCATTGTTGACTGTAATACTCGTTCATTTCCTCTCCAGCCGTAGAAAACTTGCCAACATCTCTATTGTCTGTGCCTTGATAAAATGTTCTGGGTAGAGCATAGGAACATTTTCCAAGTGAGATGCAGGCCCCTGGCCTGTCTGAGCATCTGGTAGAGTGCAGGAATATAAGCGAGATTGAGGCCCCTAGTCCATCTATGAGATCATTAGCTCTACTTGGGTAATGACTTGGTCAGTGACATGCCATCCAACCTTTACTAGCAAGGAAAACAGATGTTAAATAATGATGATAATGATGATGAGGAGGAGGGAAACATTTGAAACACTGAAAACTAGATTGCTGGTTGCCTTCCTTGTAATATAAGTGGTCATTCAATACTTTGTTAGGTTGGTGAAACAGCAGTGAAAATGTGGACCCTTAGACACCTAAAGAACTTTTTAGAAACTGTTCATTACTATTAGTGGATGACTGGAAGAACATGTAGAGACTAGCTGGATTTGTGAAGGAGATGCAAAATCCATGCAAATTTGCTCAAGCAGTTTGAACTATATCATCATCATCATCAGCATTTTTCGTCCGCTTTTCCCTGCTTGCAAGGGTGGGACGGGTCATATTCAGCACAGTATATATATATATTAGGCAGTGAGTTGCCAGTATTGGTAGAGCATTAAACGCCATGTTTTGCAACATAGAGTTATAGTCCTTTACGTTTTGAGTTCCGCCAAGGTTAACTTTGCCTTTAATCTTTACGAGGTCTATAAAATAAAGCACCAGTAATGCACTGGGTAATTGCTGGCCTTGTGCCCAAAATAGAAACAATTATATATATACACAGGGTCAGCTGTAAAGTTCATAGGTTGACCAAGAAACTCTCATAGAATGACCACATGAAGTTTATTTTTCAACATAGTCCCTGGAAAGAAACAATGCAGTTATTAATAATAAGAATTGAAATTAATGCAAGCAAGATTTCACAGTACTAGCATCACTCCTTCATAGACAGTCTATGAACCTTTCAGCCAACCCTCATACTTTTGTATATGTCTATGGAGAAATTAAATATATAATTGTTTCTACTTTCGGCACACGGCCAGCAATTACCCAGTACATTACTGGTATTTTATTTTATCGACCCCATAAGGATGAAAGGCAAAGTTAACCTTGGTGGGATTTGAACTCAGATTGTAAAGAGACGTAACTATGCTGGAAAGCATGTCCAACCTTCTACCAACTCTGCCAATCCACCGCCAAATATATAATAAACATTGTTTACATTTGTCCTGTGTGTTGTATACTGCAGTGATTGCTAAAAAAGAACTTGTTCAAGATACATAATGTATATCCAACTACATATAAATATAAACAAAATACACCGTTTAGTGGAACTAATAAAGAACTAATTGTTCTACCTTCTAGCAAAAGCAGAAACTTTACAAATCAGATTTACCAATTTATTAAAATCTTTGCTCGTAGTGTGACTATATAAATATCTATAACCCATATTTCCCTGTGCACAGAAAAGATGATTACGTGACTTCAGAAGAGTCCCAACTAGGACAGATATCAGATCAATCTCCCTTTTTTCAGCCCATGGAGAAATAAAAAAAATATAAAGACATTTATTTACTTTTGTCTGGAGTATTAGATTATATAGCATTTTTACACCTAAAAATGTTTTACTGATTGGTAGAGTAAAACCAATAGTACAATACCATTATCCAAAAACTGTTACTTGATGCAATGATTATATACAGGGTGTCCCCCAAAAATGTATACACAATTCAACAGCATTCTAATCAAAGTGTGTATACATTTTTGGGACACCCTGTATATATATATATATATAAATACATACACACATACATAAATATACATACATGCATACACTAACATATATATATACACACACACACATATATATATATACACACACAAATTATGTTGAAACTCATACATAAATATTGATTGATTGATTCTTATCGAACAGTGTGTACATTTTCTTCATATTTCTCAACAGCTGAAATATTTTGTATGTTGTAGAACTCCTTGGGGGGTTTTTTGAATTATACCCATAACATACTTATTGATTTCTTTTTTTTTTTAGTTCTAGAATTTTTTGTACTGAGTTACCCTCATGAAAATTGGATGCCATATATACAAAGACAAATACATAATCATGCAAACACTCCTACATGCACACATACAGAGGAATATGTATATATATAACATTCAGTCCGAAACAAATGAGGTTGTGTAGGTGTCACGACAAAAAAACACACAGTCCACGCTGTAATGTGGCCGTGTAGGTAACACGGTAAAAACCTCCCAGTCCACACTGTAAATGAGGTTGGTGTTAGGAAGGGCATCCAGCCGTAGAAAACTCGCCAGACAGTCCTATACGAGCAGGACAACCACTCATGCCTCAAGTGGGAAAACTCCCGTCCAGACCCATGCAAGCGTGGAAGATGGACGTTAAACAATGATGATATATATATCATCATCACCATGGGTTAGACAAGTTATCCTGTTGTGAGCAATGCCAGGTCAAGTGACCATGTCTTGCTCATACAGAACCGATTTTGGCTTGGTTTCTACAGCTGGATGCCCTTCCTAAAACCAACCTCATTTACAATGAGTACAGGGTGCTTTTGCCATGATGCCTACATGACCACTTTACAGTGTGGAATGGGTGCTTTTTGCTGTGACACCTACACAACCCTATATATATCATCATTATCAGTTTTGCATCCACTTTTCCATGCTTGTATGGGTCCTTCTCAACACAGCATCTCTCCACACGCCGCGCTCGTTTGTCATCTCCTTTGTGAGTCTCAGCAGTCAGAGGTCAGCTCTCATCACATCCGCCCAGGTATTCCTTGGTCTACCTTTACTGTTTTCCTTCCACAGGGAATTCCTGGCACTTCACCCAGCGTTCATCATCCATGCGTATCACATGCCCATACCAATGCAGTCACCTCTCTTGCACACCACTTCATATTCCTCTTAAACCTAGTTTTGCTCTCAGTTCATCCAAACACTGCCTTTCTCTCACATTTATATTGCGCACATCCAATGAAGGAAGGTTGCTTATATATATATATATACAACCTATGCAAGCATGGAAAACAGATGTAAAAACAATGATGGTAATATATATATATATGTGCACACATATGCATCTATATATATATATATTTCAACATGTCTATGTGCACATACACACACATATATTACCAGAATAATTTCACAAATTTCACAAATCTCATCTTGATTCCTGAGATAAATCCCAAATGACATGTTTCTCACCAGTTTAGATTCTTTACAAAGTGTAATTACTCTAGAGTTTTCCAAGATAAAGAATCTTGTTAATCTGATTCTATCTTGAAATAAAAACAAACAATACTAATAGATACTGTTGTTCATCATGAGGGACGGCTTTACATAAGCCAAGGATAGAAGGACTTTACTCAGTTGCTTCCTTTACTAGAAATAACAACCAGATCTCTCCCAGTCACTCTAACATCTTAGAGAAACAGTAATGATACCATGGATAATGTAGTACAGAACATGAACAAAAACTGAGTTGGTCACCATTGGATTGTCTTTTTATCAGTCTTTTTTCTACTCCTTGCTTTTGATTATGGCAGTGTACAAAAGATTGTGAACATATTTCAATTCCTAATTGAGAATGTTCAGATTGCTATTTTTAGGTGAATTACCTCCCATAAGGGATCAGCCTGCTTGGGAAGGGGCATTCAATCTACCAGTCATTTAGGCTAATTACTTCCTGCAAGAGGCCAGCCAGTTGGGGGAAGTGGTATATTATTTGTATTGGTTGTAGCTCCAGGTAGAAGTGTCTCCATTTTCCTGGAGACAGGAGGCACGATTTGAACTCAGAATGTACAGAGCCAAAACAGATAATCCTGAAGAATTGCATCCAATTCTTTAATGATTCTGTCAATCCACTGTTCCTAGATTGGTTCTTTATTTATTGACCCCTGAAAGGATGAAATGGCACAGTTGACCTCAACAGCATTTGAACTCAGTATTTGTATCAAAGTATTATATCAAGCATAGAGTTATGGCTCTTTATGGTCTGAGTTCAAATCCTGCTGAGGTTAGCTTTGCCTTTCATCTTTACGAGGTCGTTAAAATAAAGTACCAGTAATGCACTGGGGTTGATTTAATCGACTTTCCCCTCCCCAAAATTGCTGGCCTTGTGCCTATAGTAGAAATCATTATATCAGCATCAGCTGGGACTAAACAACAACAAAAACTGCGAAAACAAGCTTCTTATTGTTGTGTTAACAGTTTCAATGTTGCCTAGGTAGAATCTGTAGAGTACTTGACAAAAATGTAATAACAAGCATTAAGTCACATTCTGAGTTCAAATTCCACTGAGGTCAACTTTGCCACTCTTCCTTCTGGAAAGTTTTCTGTCTGTGGCTTAACAAATTCCAACTTCATTTCAAGTTCATCATCATCCTCATCATCATTTCACCACCACTGTTATCTTTAATGGCAATGTTATATTGACAAACCCATGCAAATTTGCCTCTGGTTCTATGGAACAAAACCACCCACTTTTAAAGGGTTCATATTCAAATTAAAACCTTCCAATATAATTTAATATAAGAACCTTTTGTACCATCTTAGTAATGAAAATGATTTAGTAAATCCCTCCATATTATTCACTAATTTAATGAAATATAGTGTATTCCATTAGAAATATGGTGACAAAAGGGTTACTATCTATTTCTATTTACACTAGTAGTCTTTCAAATGGGTTTGTTTCCACCACATTTTGGCAGTCCAATAATTAAGAAAAAAAAAAAAAAAAAAAATTAGCACCTCTCATAAAAGTGAGCCAAGCCCTGATCACACAATGAATGGGTGTGGCAACATTTCTGTGAATCACAGCAAGTTCTTTATCATATTTTTCATAATTTATTTTTTAAAGAATTAATTGCTCTTTCCCTTAGCTCTGTCTTTGGAGAAACAAGCAGCAGGAGAAGACAAAGCACCATTACCATATTTCAAAGCAAATGTTTAAGTCATTATTTTATGACTGTTTTCCAAGCTGGCATGGGTTGTGCAGTAGGAAATAAATGAAATTGAACTAAAGCTGTGACCTAGTTCTGAATCACATGTGTTACCGATATCATCATCATCCCCATCATTAAGTCTCTCAGGTTTTAGAATAGATACACCATATCCTGGCATTTCGTAAGAGGTGACTAAAAGGGTTGGTGCCAGGAAGGGCATCGAGCTGTAAAACACTGTCTTAAAACATCCAACCCAATTCATGTCAGTAGGAAAAGTGGATGTAAAACAATGCAGATGCTTAAGCTGGAGAGGTCCTCATGGCTTAAGACAGTTTTAATTTGGAGTTAATTCCTTTCTAGATAGCATGAGTTCTACGGAGGGAAGGCTTTCTTCATACCAACTACTTTACAAAGTGTGGTGAATGCATTTTATCATGGCACCAGCACGAGAGAGAGAGAGAGGGGGAGAGGGAGAGAGAGAGAGAAGGAAAGAAATATTGAGAGAGAGAGAAAGATTAAATACACAATTAAATACAGATTGTACATACATATGTATGTTTATTATTTTACAAATTCATAAAACCATATATATTATTATTACTTCCTTTCTTCATAGATTCAGTTACTGTTTGTAGCAGATATAACAGTTCACAGAGTTGTTATATAAGACTGAGATTGTACCAGGTATGATGATAAAAGTATAATGTTTAATGAATATCTGTGTCTTTTTGTCAATGTCTGTGGGTTTTCTTTTTCAAAATAGCCAAAACAAAACAAAGCCAAAAAGAAATAAATAGATAAAAAAATAAAATGACATTAAAAGATCACAACAAAATCTATCTGATATGAATTCAGAACCACTCTCCTACTCCAAATGTTTAGTAGCACGTATGTATGAGTATGTATTTAAGAGTTTGAGAGCTCAACTGCATTACAGCGTTGGGTTACTCTCCTGGGTGAGAAGTTTAATGAGGACAGCAACAACATGAGCATTGAGGCTGTTGCCAAGGACTCTGTATTTCTGGCGTAGTGTTATTTCATCAGGAAAATCTTGAAAAGAAAAAAACAAATTTATAATATCAATTAATCAATTTAGATATGAATACTGACAATGTCTCTATTAAATTTAGATAGACATTGATATAGAAGAAAAAAATATATGTCATCATCATCATCACTTTCATGTCTGCTTTTCCATGAGATTAGGCAATTTTTATAAGACAGGATACCCTTCCTGATGCCAACCCATACTGTATTATTAAGAACGATATATACTGTTCATTTTCAGATAAGATTAGTGACAGGATGTATTCTTTGTGCAGGAAATAAACAAATGTTACAACTTGCTTTAAACAATATATAAGATGCACAGAGGTATACACACACAACAATGCATATATGTATATATAATTGGCTTCCTGACAGTTTCTGGCCACTAAATTCACTCATAAGGCATGGATTGGCCCATGGGTATAGTAGAAGACACCTGCCTAAGGTGCTGTGCAATGGTATCACAGCTAAAACCATGTGGTTATGAAGCAAATTTCTAAACTACACAGCATTGGTTGGACAGGATGTTACAGTCGAAGTCTATGTTTAACCAGAGCTGTTGCTCTCTGAGAAGGGTTGGAAGATCAGATCTTGCACAAATGCATTGCTTTTTGGTATGGTTCTATAACTGGATGCCCTCCCTTTCTAAAGTGTATTTTATTGTAGCACTAGCACTAGAAATGTTGTTTTGTGCTAGATGCAACTGAAGAATTCTCTCTACCATTTACATACATACAAGCATATATACATACATACATAGATAACACACTCACGTTTTAACTCATGATACATATATACATGTATGTATGTATGTATGTATATATGTATACACACACATATCTACAATCTTTGAAACATATTTCACCTTAAAAAACAAACATTTGAGTTTGTGAGTGAAGGGGCGTGAGCAAGAAGTTGTGTGTGTATATGTGTGTTTTTGTTCAAAGACACATGCTTGTCGACACCACTACAAACAAATGGTCACATATTTACATTTTTATACACATCCAAATTATATCTTTGAAGTGTGCTTACAAATCCCCTGATAGGTGGGTAGGGGGTGAGGAAGTTGGGTGACATCTCCAATGCTTTACATATGTATGTACTATAAATATGTAAATACACAAAGACACACACAAGCCTTCCTAACATATTTTTGCATATAAGTAAATATGAAAAAAAGAAAACACAAAAAAAATCAAACAAAATACCAGAATCATAAAAAAAAAAAATACAGCAAAAAGAAAAACTGAAACAAACACAGATGGAAGTCCTGTAATTGTAGGGTGGAGTTGGTGAAAGGGAACATTACACACGCTACCATCATTATCTCTTCCTTTCTTGAGTGTGTGTGTTAGGAGAGGGCTGTTATACACTGTTATCTTTAACTGAAGATGAGAAGGAAGGAAGAAGGGAAGGAAGGAAGAAAGAAAGAAGAGTAGAGGAGAAACAGGAAAACATAATGATTGGTGGTGGCAGAGGGAGGAGGAGGAGATGAAAGTGTTGAAGGTACAGAAGTGTGCCAGTACTGATCATTTCAAATCAGACTTAGACTCTATTACACACAGATACACACATAAGGGCTAACTAGAAGGCTTCTACATGGTCGTTCAATCTGCTAAAAATAGTAGTGAAATCACCCTCAATTTCCACTTTAGTGTCTCAAAAAGGAAGGGTATATTAGATTATGGTAGTCCTAGAACAGTTGCTATACTCAAATATCTTTGGGTATAGGTTTGGCCTAGGGTTAAACAAACAACATATATATAATGTATTATATATCATCATCATCAACATTTAATGTTCATTTTCCATGCTAGCATGGGTTAGATGAGCTGTCCTGTTGTGAGACAAGCCAGGTCGGAGGACTGTATTTTGCTCACACAGAACTGATTTTGGTTTGGTTTCTATCACTGGATGCCCTTCCTAATGCCGACCACATTTATGGTATGTACTGGGTGCTTCTTGTTGTGATATCCACATGAACACTTTACAGTGTGTTCTGGGCACTTTCTATCATAACACTTCCCTGACCACTTTACAGCGTGGACTGGGCACTTTTTGTTGTATTACCAATATGACTACTTTACTGTGTGCTGGGTATATATATATATATATTTATGTAGGCTTCACATAGAGCAGCTGCGCTGGGACAGCAAGCAGCAAATGGCCACAGGAAACAAGCACCACCAAACTCTGGGAGGGCTCTGTAGAAACAGTAGACAGCTTCTGCTACCTAGGTGACCGAATTAGCAACGGAGGTGGGTGTTCAGAAAGTACAATAACTAGGGTAAGAATGGGATGGAAGTTCAGGGAGTTACTGCCACTGCTAGCTGCAAAAGGCTTTTCCCTCGAAATGAAAGGCAGACTGTATGATGTGTGTCTACGAACAGCAACGTTACATGGTACTGAGACCTGGGCGCTGTCTGTGGAAGACTTGCGTAGATTAGAAAGAAACGAAGTCTGCATGCTCCGATGGATGTGTAATAGTAATATACGCGAACGGCAAAGCATAAACGAATTGAGAGAGAGACTGAGCATAAGAGGAATCAAATGCTGTGTGCAGGAGAGGAGGTTGTGTTGGTATGGACATGTCATGCGTATGAAAGATGACAGCTGCATAAAAATGTGCAGAGCACTAGAAGTCGATGGAAACCGTGGAGTGGGGAGACCCAAGAGGACCTGGGATGAGGTGATAAAAGCCGACCTTACCCAATTGCACCTCTCAAAGGTGATGACACAGGGCCGTGACCTCTGGCGTCACGCAGTAATACAGAATACCCGACTTCCCATGGGTACAAGCCGAAGCTGAAGCATATAGACAATATGCCCCCACCGCCTTCCACTGCAAAGTGGTCGTGGAGGTACCACGGCAAAAAGGCACCTACATGCCCACACTGTAAAGTGGATGTGTAGGCGCCATGGAGAAAAAGCACCCAGCACTCACTGTAAATGAGGTTGGTGTTAGGAAGGGCATCCAGCTGTAGAAATCAAGCCAGAATCAGTTCTCGTATGAGCAAGACATGGTCAGTTGACCGGACACTGCCCACAACAGGACAATTCATCTAATCCATGCTAGCATGGAAGAACGGACGTAAAATGGTGATGATGATGATTTATAATAGAAATGGCTTCTACAGGACTAGAACTGTTTCATTCGAGAGAAATCATCTCCCGAATGAAACAGTTCTAGTCCTGTTGAAGCCATTTCTATAATAAATATTTATACTCTCCTATGAATTGAGTACCTTACTTACTGTGGTTACCCCTGATTGAACCCGGGATAAACATATATATATATACACACATGTATATGTATGTATATGCCATACATATATTTTTGTGTGAAAAGTAAACGGAAAATAATGATACAATACAATGAAGTTATATATTAGTTTAACGCTCGATATAGTAGGAAAAGGGCGAATGAACTCAGGTGAGTCAACAGCCAGCCAATAGTGCATATACATACACGTATATATGTTTATCCTCACCAACCCACAATGCCAAGCATAGTGAATATGGCGCACCCCCTGGACCATGACAGAAAACATCAACCAAAGGCCCTCAATCCACTGCAAAGTCAGCAAGACCAGGAGGACAATTGGGAGTGAGATGGAGAAACGACCTCATGTCATTTAGGACCAGAGTTGCCAAGACTGATGTTGCTGGAGGCAGTCCAGGAAGGGGCTCCTCTTCTGGGAGTGATAATGTCCGGATGAAATTATATGAAATAGTCGGAAAAGAGCTGAAATATTTTGGATGATAGTCCTTCCTCTGGAGATAGAATGAGAAATAAAAGAAAAAACAGAAATATAGAGGAGAATGAGAAGAGGAAGAAATGGAAAAAAACATGTGTTTAGTTAACCATTTTGGTTTAAAAAAAGTTAAGCCAGTAGACTCATCAGGCAGGTGCTTATCCTGCTTTCATTGGCAATAAATGACAGAGTATACCTTTTTCCTTGAGCCAATTAATGATTGTACTGCTAAATGTTATTGGGTATGACACTTTTTCTATATTACTTGATTGATCCTGTGGGTGATTAGCTCAACTCCAACTTCCACAGATTTTTATTGCATTTCAGAAACTTTACCATTTTTCTTTACTCTGATTGCTTCTTTGACCTTAAGCCAGCTCTTCTGTTCCTCCTACTCATTCTTATCAACCTCTCATAGTAGCACTTTCAGGCCACTTTCTTCTGCGCAACAGTCAGGCTAAGTATACTAGAGTCAATTTGAATACACTTCTCTCTAACGACACTGACTCACACTGACACATTGCTTCATAATATGAAACATTTCACACTATTGATTGTTATGTTTCAGCACATTGACAAACCTCTTGCTTTCTGCTTCTCTACCTGTTAAATAAGTATGTATCTAGCTTCTCTTTTAGCTACTTCTACTGCTCTTTGCTGCCCCCATTTTTCCTGTCTTTTCATGCCTGTCTCTTAGATTTAATGGCTCTATCTACACTTCTGTTTCACAACCAAGTCAAGTTTTGCCTGGTCGTTATTTTCCACCAGGTACAGATCTCATCAATAGCCTGAAGCATGTTGTCCTATAAAAACTTACGATTGTTCTCTTTGTCATATGTATCTATCTATCTCCTCCCTCTCATCATGTTTCATAGAGCTTTTCCAAGTCTATATTTAACAGAAAAGCTCTTTAGCTTCCATACCCTTCTTTGCTAGATTATTCTGCCTTTCTGATTCTGTTTAATTCTTATCCTGATGTCACTAATAACTAGTGTTGGGTGGTACATTCTTCTCCATGAAAAGACTTAGTATTAATAACCACCTGTCTATTCTATTTGCTAACAAGCATCAAGTCAATATGGCTTGCATGCTCACCTGACTAGTAAGTGATTAAGTTGTTGGCTGGTTTCCTGAATTTAGTGATGCAAATGGTTTGCCATTTCTAGGAGCCTTTATCCTTCTTCATTTCTTGAGTCATATCCATAAACCTGATGCACTTCAGTATAACCATGTTGGTGACTATATCATTATTTCCTACTTAGAAGAGCTTACAACTATACTGTTTGCTTAAGAAGAGTCTGGCTGATGCAACCCTCCATCTCACCTCTTGCACACAGCACACATCTACTCATTTCTTCTGAAGCAACCACATAATCTAACTTTCAGTGTACCAACATTGAGTGTGGTAGCACTGAGTTGAGTCCATTGGTGGTTGGGTTATTGTTTGGTATTAGCTCTCTGTACATGAAAGAGAATGTGTGATTGCTTGATGACAATAAAGCTTTCTTGCACTCAGCGAGACCATTTACCCTGACACCATTAATTAGGATAGTGTTAGCCCAGTGTACACAATTCTTGGGTGTATTTTAGTATGTCACCAGCACCAGAGAGGTTGTTTGTCAGGATTTAAGAGTTCTCCCTCACTGTATCAGTTTTAATTCAGAGTAACTAATCTAGACAGGCTTCTTTTTCTATGCCTTACAGAGTCTCTGTCTACCTCATGCAGTCTTATTTATTCAGAGTAACTGCTCTTCTAGATGGGCTGCTTTTCCTACAGACTACTGAGTCCACATCTACCCTGTATAGTTTTATTTCTTGTTCTCTTCGATGGGCTGCTTTCCCTGTGAATTAGTGTCCTGGTCAACCCCAAAAGATAGTTTAGTTATTTTTGTGACCACCAGTGGAGAATATATAATAAAGTTATGATTATTATTATATTCAATCTAGTAAGTACCTACCTTATCACATAGGCAGGCATGAAAAGAAAACCTCAGGAAGGTAGTGGTGAGTTGGGTGGCCACTAATGGGGAGTTGTGTAAGTAGCTCTACCACCAGAACAAGGTGTGACATTAACATGTCTCAGAAAACGTTTGGAGTATTGGACATTAATAAATTACTGATATATATATTAAAGTGGTTGTGTAGGAGTAACAGCAAAAAGCGCCCAGTCCACATTGTAAAGTGGTCGTGTAGGTGTCACAACAAAAACACCCAGTCGACACTGTAAAGTGGTCATGTAGGCCTCACAACAAAAAGCACCCAGTACTAACTGTAAATGAGGCTGGTGCTAGGAATGGCATCCAGCTGAAGAAACCAAGCCAAAATTGACTTGGCATTGCTCACAACAGGATAACTCGTCTAACCCATGCCAGCATGGAACAGTAGACATTAAATGATGAAAATGATGATATATGATAAACTATGAAGTGAGAAAGGTAAACCTAATGTTTCCAACCATTATGAAAGAAAGTGAGTAGTGACAGGATTTTTTCTCTCCCCAACCCCTCATATCTTCTACCTTATTTGCTTATCTTGTTAAACTCAATTGCATTTTTACCTAAAAAGGATCTCCATAGATTCCATGTTAACCCCCCCCCCCATTTATCTATATCCCCTTGCAACACTTCCTCTTCCTTCACCCTTTCATTCATCCCAGCATATCCTTTCCTTCCTCACCACTTGCCATCTTTCTTATTCTTCACTATGATCAACTTCTTCCATATCTTTCTTCTCTCTTAATCCTTTAGCATTTACATTGCCCTATATTTACTATTGTATTTTCATGGTAGAGGCTTTATCTTACATAATATCTCACATAATATTGAATCTATGAGATTTTGATATTATTTATTTTGAGAAAAATACCTTAATGTTGGTATGAGTGGCCAGTTATGGCCAGTTTGAACAGAAAGAGGTGAGAGAATTCTGGCTGGATATGGCCAGTTTAAATGCTAAAGGGTTAAACTCTTTCTTATTCTTTTACATTCTTTTCCTTATCCACTTTTCTCCCTTATACAGTGTTCTCTCTTTTTCACTCAATCTTCTGTACTCTCTTCTCAAATTCTCACACCCTCCCCTTTTCTTCATTACCCCTTTCCACTTATACTTTCTTTATACTCTTTTCCTCTCTCCTTATTTCTCATTGTCTCTCACTCTCATTTACAACTTCTTATTGCCTTCTCACCCACATACTTGCATACCTATTCTTATATTTGCATTCTGCTCTCTGTTAATTTTTCTCATGGTATTATGTTTTATTTAGTCTTTGAAACAAGGAAGGCTAGCAACAATGACATCAGTCAGGTGGAAATAATACTGCTGTTGTTTAGGTCTGGGTCAGCCATGATTGAACAGACCTGTTATCAAAAGCATTCTAGCTATGGCTATATTTTTTTCAGGATTAGTGTATCAAATGTGGCTGTCCATTTATAAGATAGTAAGCATGGACAATATTGGGCCTGTTGGTGTGTTTCTGGATCTGTGTGGTCCCATTATGAGAGAAGTTTGGCCAGTTGGCTGCACCAAGCCTTACTCATAGTAGAGCCTTGGGTGTTGCTGTTATGAAGAGGGTCTGGCCAGTTGGCTGCACCATACCCTGCTCACATTGGAACCATAACTTGGGATCTGGGAGGTCCCACTATGAGGGCAGTTGGGCCAGTCTTTTTAGAGGTATCTAAAACTACATGATCTAATGTCTTTCCTTTTTTAAAAGGTAAAGGCTTATGATTTGAGGAATATTTGGCTGTTTCTATCAGGTTGGAAAACTGTGTTTCAGCGTCTATTATTAGCTTGTGGTGGTGTCATTGTTTAGCAGGAGATTAGCCATGATCATTCTATCTTTTTGAAATGAACCTGGGACCACATTATTCAATATGTTCTTTTTTAAAGATAAGATGGTTGGATAACATCCATGATCTAGGCTAGTCACGCTTAGGGATCCAGCCGGATCAGTTGGGGGCATTTGCTTCTGACAGAACCCGCTTGAAGGAGTGCTTGAGGACTGTCTCCACAACCCTCTCAGGAGGAATAAGTGAGTGAAGAAAAAGAAGAAGGGTGATTTGGCTGTTATTTCTAGCATATCAAACAACTTAGTAGTTGCTCCTTCACTGGCTCTTGGTGTTATCATCAGTGGTGCTCAGCAGTATGAAAATGATAGTGGCAATGATGGAAATACTAATTGCTAGTATGGATGGTAGTGGGTGAGATGGCATGTGTGGTTATCAGTGCCAAAAGATAAGCTCTATGAACATTCTTGTCCAGTCACCTTCTTGACCTTCAGCATACCCATCTCCCTTCATTGCTGTCTGTCCCTTTCTTCATCACACCAATGAAACTCCTCCCAGTGCAACTTCTTTTGATTAGGGTAGAATAACAAGATGGAACAAGGGTGGAGTATCAAACCCTCAGGTGGTGAAGGGAGAGAATCAATGCTTGTTATTTCTAATTATTTTTACACTAATTCTGAGTTCTAGCAGCAGCTAACGAGAGAGAGAGAGAGAGAGAGAGAGAGAGAGAGAAAGAGAGAAAGAGAGAGAGAAAGAGAGAAAGAGAGAGAGAGAGAGAGAGAGAAGCAGGTGAGTAGGAATGGGAAGGAGATGGAATAAGGATTAGGCAGAGATATAAAGAATGAGAGTAAGGAAAGTAGAAAGAGATAGGGATTGATGTTTGAAGTAGATAAGGAGAGAGAGAGAGAGAGAGAGAGAGAGAGAGAGAGAGAGAGAGAGAGAGAGAGAGAGAGAGAGAGAGAGAGAGATTGAATAAGACAAAAAAAAATAGAGATAGACACAGAAAGGAAATGAGAGTGATAATTTTGACAAAATCAATCAAGATACTCACTAAATGTTTGAGGGAAACACAGCAGATTAGCAATCTCTCTTGGGGTAAAGAAACGAAGTTTCAATTTCCGTACAATATTGAATTCTTCTTCACTCCATTCTTTACGGTTTTTCAACTGTTGTGTCTTCATTTTCAAGTCATAAGCATCTTTAACTGACTGAAGTTTAATGAGAAAATAATTATTGTGTTAAACTCATTTAATGATTAAGTGATTTCTTTCTTGAGATTTTATCATAGCTATGGCAGAATTAGAGAAGAAATTCCAAACCTGGAAGCATGGCCTAGAATCAAGAGGTCTTAAAGTTAACCTGTCAAAGAGTAAATTCCTAGTATGTAGAAAGGAAAATAGGGCCCAGATCCCCTCAGGAAAATGGCCTTGATCAGTGTGCAGTAAAGGAGTAGGTAAAAATGTCATCCTATGTCACAAATGCAAGCTATGGCTACATAAATCTTTGGCATTATGCAGTAATATAGAAGACCCACCATCCCATGTGCATTGACTAAAACATACATTTAGTAGGCACCTCTTAACCACTATACCCTGCTTCCTTACACTTCCCACCCACCCTCATCTGTTCACACCACCCTTACACTGTAAAATTATTGTGTTGGTATCTCAACAAAAAGTATCCAGCCCACACTAAAGTGGTTGTTTAGGCGACACAACAAAAACAACATCCAGCCTACACTGTAAAGTTGTCACGTAGGAGTCAAGACAAAAAGCCCCCAGCACACACTGTAAATGTGGTTGGCATTAAAAAGGGCATCCAGCAGTTGAAACCAAGCCCAAACAGTTCTGTATGAGCAAGACATGGTCACCTGACCCAACTTGCCTCAAACGGGACAACCTGTCTAACCCATGCAAGCATGGAAAATGGACATTAAATGATAATTGTTTCTATTATTGGCACAAGGCCAGCAATTATCCCAGTGCATTACTGGTACTTTATTTTATCGACTCCATAAGGATGAAAGGCAAAGTTAACCTCAACGGGATTTGAACACAAACCATAAAGGGACGTAACTATGCTAGAAAGTATGGCGTCCGACTCCCTACCGATACTGCCATCCACCGCCCTTTGGACGTTAAATGATAATGATGATATATTTGCTCTCTTTATGTCTGCCTTTCCAACTTTTTTTCAATAAAAAATCTACTTTTTCTTCAGACCAATAATATATATACACATTGAGCTAATTCTGAAACTATTTGGCAATTATATTGATGATGATGATCACTGGGTGAAGAAGTGCCAAGTAATCCCAGTGGACGGAAGCCACTGTAGAGGAAGACCAAGGAGGACCGGGATGGAAGTAGTGAGAGCTTATCTCAAATTGCTGAAGCTCATGAAGGAGATGACAAAGGAATGCAACAAGTAGCAAGATGTTGTACTGAGAATGAACCTTCCAACCCATGCAAATGTCGAACAACGGATGTAAAATATTAATGATCCTAAAAATAAAATTGTTTGTTTACCTACTGGTGGACAGATAAGGCTTAAAATAATGGAAACATTTTTCAGAGTGCTTTGGTGTAATAGATAGTGCAGCTGTCTAGCATACAGCAGGTGGGAGTTTGAGTCTCATAAATGACATTGGCTACTTTTTTCCATCTCTAGGAACTTATATGCTCAAGATAGACTATTTTTCATACCAAAAAGCCTACATTGAAGCAGTTAACTTTCAGTTAACATACATTCAAAAATACAAATTTGCTCAATGCTCTTAAAAATATGATTGTTTTCAATATATACAAACATGCCAAAAATATATATTTCCTAAACAAACCAAAATGAAACTTTTGAAAAGCTACTCAGGGAAATCGGTTAAGTGCAAAAAGTATTTAAATAATCATGACTATTTCTGAAAACTTATCTAAGATTTAAAAAAAAAGACAAAAAACTTCAATATATTTTTTGGTGTGAATTAATTTCTTTTTTGTTTTGTATCATAAATATTACATATGTGTATATATATATATATATATATATATATATATATATATATATATATATATATGTATATATATATAATTAATTTAATACAATAACAGAGATAGTTTAAAGCTAAACTCTGACTGGTAACCATCTCATTCAACAAACATTGTATATGTATATATATATATATGTATATATATATATATATATGTATATATATATGTATATGTATATATATATATATGTATATATATATATATGTATATATATATATATATGTATATATGGAAGCACGGCCTAGAATCAAAAGGACTAAAAATTAACCTGGCCAAGACTAAAGTTCTAGTTTGTAGGAAAGAAAATAAGGCGGCGGTCCTGTCTGGGAAATGGCCATGCTCAGTGTGTAGGAAAGGCGTAGGTAGAAACTCCGTTTTATGTCCCAAATGCAAGGTATGGGTGCATAAAAGGTGTAGTGGGATCACAGGTAAGCTAACTAAGAACATAGATTTTACATGTGGCCGGTGCTCTGGTGCAATAAGTAGCAGCAAGTGCCCACAAAATACTAGCTCTTTCAATTGCGCAGAGGGTTCTATAGAAATAGTGGACAGCTTCCGTTACCTGGGCGACAAAATCAGCAGTGGGGGAGGGTGCTCTGAAAGTACAGTAGCTAGAGTCAGAACTGGTTGGAAAAAGTTCAGAGAGCTTATACCACTATTAGCTGCTAAAGGGTTCTCCCTAAAAATGAAAGGTAGGTTGTATGATGCCTGCATACGAACAGCAATGTTGCATGGTAGTGAGGCCTGGGCATTGTGTGCAGAGGATATACGCAGACTAGAGAGGAACGAAGCTTGCATGCTTCGCTGGATGTGTAACAGTAATATACGTGAACGGCAAAGCATAAACGAACTAAGGAAAAAATTAGAAATAAGAGGGATCAGATGTTGTTTACTCGAGAGAAGGCTACGTTGGTATGGACACGTGATGCGCATGAAAGTCGATAGCTGTATAACAAAGTGCAGGGCAATAAAGATAGACGGTAGCCACGGAATAGGCAGACCTAGAAAAACCTGGGACGAGCTGATAAACTCCGACCTCACACACTTACACCTCTCCAAGACAATGTCACTGGACCGAGACCTTTGGCGGTACTCAGTAACAGAGAAGACCCGCCTTACCTAAATACATAGTAAAACCTACAGCCAGTAGGCATCCCTAACAAAATACACCCCGTCCCACCACCCCCACCCCATCCACACCACCCCCTTCTATGTAAAGTTATGTTGGTGCCACGCCATCCAGGCCGAAACAAATGAGATCGTGTAGGTGTCACGACAAAAAAACACACAGTCCACGCCGTGTAGGCAACACGGTAAAAACCTCCCAGACCCACACTGTAAATGTGGTTGGTGTTAGGAAGGGCATCCATGTTTGGAATTTCTTCTCTAGCTCGGCCATTGATTCCGCTATGAGTGTCAGGTCGTCTGCGTATAGGAGTTCCCATGGGCAGCCGGTCTTGAACTCCTCTGTTATAGCCTGAAGGGCAATAATAAATAGTAGGGGGCTGAGAACAGAGCCCTGATGGACACCAACTTTTACGCTAAACTCTTCACTATATTCGTTGTTAATTCTA
>OZ024740.1:366641508-366671508 GCA_964016885.1 Eledone cirrhosa
GTATACTTTCACCACTCCTATGCAAATAATAATATTGATTTCTACTATAGGCACAAGGCCAGCAATTTCGGAGGAGGGGCAAAGTTGATGAAATCAACCCCAGTTCATGACTGGTACTTTATTTTATTGATCCCATAAGGATGAAAGGTAAAGCTAACCTCGTCGGGATTTGAACACAGAACGTAAAAGGCCATAACTCTATGCTGCAAAACATGGTGTCCGATGCTCTACCAATACTGCCAATCCACCACCCTTTTTTGAAATAATGATAATAATAATGGTTTCTTATTTAGGTACAAGGCCAGAAATTTGGGGAGAGGAGAAAGTCAATTATATAAATCCCAGCTCTTGACTAGTACTTTATTTTATTGAACTCAGGATGAAAGGCATAGTTAACCGTGGCAGGATTTGAACTCAGAACGTGCAGGTAGGTATTTTGTCAAACCACAACAATAGTGATATAATAATGGTTTCTTATATAGGCACAGCGTGTGGCTGAGTGGTTAGAGAATTGAATTCGCAATCGTAAGGTTGTGAGTTCGATTCCTGGACCAGGTGATGCGTTATGTCCTTGAGCAAGACACTTTATTTCACGGTGCTCCTTCTACCTGGAGTTGCGACCGATAGATAGTATTAGCAATTGGAAAGACCAACGGAAACATTGTTCCCTCGGTCCGATTTGACGAAAGTTGATCGTTCCTTTTTATATAGGCACAAGGCCAACAATTTGGGGGGAGGGGAAAGTCGATTAAATCGACTCCAGTGCGTGACTGGTACTTTATTTTATCAACCCCGTAAGGATGAAAGGCAAAGTTAACCTCAGCGGGATTTAAACAATAGTGATATAATAATAACATAACACAATTTAGGTAATATATATGAAACAGAATTACTCCTACTCCGCCAAATAAGTTAACACAACATATATAGAACCTAACAACAACCATACACAAACATCACTACTGATCTAAGATAGAATATAAATATACACAGATGCAATAACAACAGCTATACATAAACACACACTAGTGACCAAAGGTAGAATATAAACACATAAATAGACTCAGACATGAACACAGAAGCACACACCAAACAGAATACACACATAACAGAGACAATAAATAAATAAAATAGAATAAAAAAACATTATAGGAATACAACGGGAGGAAACATGATAATCACTGATGATGTCACAAATATGTGTGACAAAAGACCTTTGAGAAACTACATTTATATTTATATTTTTAACTGTTGGTCAATCAATCATAAACATTGATTGCCAGCTAAATTATTTATAGAAATATAAAAATATACTGAAGTAAAAACCAAACCAAATAGTGAGTGTTTTACTATATTTTTCTGGCAATATTAAGACAACATGACCCTTCTCAAATATAACAATACTTTTCACACTTAACAGACAAAACACTAAGTAACACAAGAAACAACAAAACAAGCTTTACAACAAAATGAAACAAACTTAGCATACAAACACAATTCTGTAATCTTAAATATCAATGGTGGATACATGTCTGAAGAGCATAAAGGTATTGAAGAGCATAAAGATAAACCTTGGAGAACAGTGGCAACTGATATATTAAAAAGCTAAAAGCTAATGCCTTTCTTGAGCCTAGAGGTTAATAAAGCTGGAGTTTATCCTGGTTTCATGTGGCATTAAGATTTCTGCCTGGATGGGATGTCAGTCCATCATAAGGTTAACTTCTAGCTACTGTTGGCACTTATTTATTTCAGCTGATTAGAAGTGCTCTGCTCAAAGACACAATGTGCTACCTGGTCTGAGAGTCAAACCCATGATCATAAGCCTGACACAATAACAACAAGGCCCTGCGCTGTCACTGGTATGAAACAGTTGAAAAAAAATAACAATAATAAAAGTTTCAAATTTAGGGAGAGGGTTGGTAATTTTTGGGGAAGGGAAAGTTGATTATATTGACTCCGGTACTTAACAAGTTCTCTATGAATCACAGCAGAATGTGGATTCAGAATGTAAAGGGGTGTAATTTAATGTTGTAAAGCGTTTTGCTTGACACTCAAACGATCCTGTCAATTCACTGTCTTCACTAAAAACAACATAACAATAATAATTGTTTCTACTTTTGGCACAAGACCAGCAATTACCCAGTGCATTACTGGTACTTTATTTTATCGACCCTGGAAGGATGAAAGGCAAAGTAACAATAATAATAATGTGTAAAACCATACCTTTTTGTGAAGCAGACACTCTTTCGTAAATGAGGACAAACAATATCCAGAATTACAAATAAGGATAAAAATTTGTCTGGTAATAAAAACTGGTCAAAATACTCCTTTGACTTATTAGTTTCAAAGAAATCACTAAGTGTCTTGCAGTTTGGGTAAGAGCGATCATTTTCTAACTCCCCTTGGTGCATAATATTACTATATTTATTATAATAGTCCAAGAACTGAGTAATTTGTTCATTTTGTAAACAGTTGCTGTCTTTGACTTGTGAAAAGTAAGTGGTATCATCACATTCTTTAAAAAGTTCTCTGTGTTGCAACCATTGTGAAGGGCATGCTGGTAAATCCGCCTGAACCTAAAATAAAATAAAATAATGAATAAATAATGAACAAAGACATGGTGGCAGAGGGCAGTGGATTGACAGTATCGGTAGAGCGTCGGACAACATGCTTTATGGCATAGAGTTACAGCCCTTTATGTTCTGAGTTCAAATCCTGCAAAGATTAGCTTTGCCTTTCATCCTTACAGGGTTCATAAAATAAGTACCAGTAATGCACTGGGGTCGATTTAATCAACTTGTCCCTAACTCAGAAACCAATATTAAGGACCAAAATTACATTTAAAAAAAATATCATTTATTTACTAACCCCAGTTAAATGGGCTGTTGTATTGTTCATGTCTTTCCCAGGGCTGTTAGATGTGACTGAAGGAGTAAATAAGGCATTGAAGTAGCAGCTTGAATTCCATTGCATGTGTTTCAGGTCAGAATATATGATTCTACATGCCTCAATTATCCATTAGTTGTTATGAGGTTTGTGAGGTCACTAATACATTGAAACCCTGAAATCAAGCCATTCATCTATTTAGAATTTCCACCTATCAGTGGTTCACATTATAAGGTCATTCGACAAATTAGAAATAGCAGCCAAAACTTCTTAAAATTACATTCTACTTTTCTAAGACACATTGGTTAAAGTAGCCAAACATTATTTGTTTCAGGTGGCAGTATCGGTAGAGGGCCGGACTCTATGCTTTGCAGCACAGAGTTACGGTCGTTTATGATCTGAGTTCATATATAAATCGACCCCAAGTACGTTACTGGTACTTTATTTTATCTTTCATCCTTACGGGGTCGATAAAATAAAGTACCAGAAACGTACTGGGGTCGATTTAATCGACTTTCCCCTCCCCCAAAATTATTGGCCTTGTGCCTATACTAGAAATTATATATGCTGCCGAGGTTAACTTTGCCTTTCATCCTTACGGGGTCGATAAAATAAAGTACTAGTAATACACTGGGGTAATTGCTGGCCTTGTGCCAAACGTAGAAACAATTATTTGTTTCAGGATGAGCTAATGATGAAACCTCTATGTGGGCATACAATTTGCTAGAAATAACAGCCATATCTCCCTCAATTCAAACTCTACTATTCTAAAGAAGGAAGATCATATTCAATGATGAGGTCCTGTATAACACTAGCCTGTAATAAAAAAAAAAAAAACAGGATGGTCATGGCTGCAATGCCTTTAATCATAGGTTTTCTCAATTAGCATTGACCAGGTACTAGACAACAAGAACAAATTGTTTAAATGTTATATGACACCAATTCAGAATTAGTTAAAGAGAGGTAGAGGGAGCATCTATGTGGTTGCTTGACCTTTTGAAAATAACAGTCAAATCTCACTTGGATCACACCATCTCAAAAAAGGACACACTGGATTGTGTAGTCATAGGTTCACTGCACAAAGGAGAAAGACAGAATGGACATGGCCAGATTACCTTTGATAACAGGTCTACTCAATGAGGACCAAACTGGGGCTAAATAACAGCTCCCATGATGATCACCACTAAAAAGCTATAATAAAATACCACAAGGCATTTTTATCCGATTATTTAATGAGACTGTCAAAGTAGTATGTTTGCCATAATCAGACAATCATCATCATCACACTTTGTGGTTAGACAAGCAGGACGAACAACTGTGTGTTTCTCATTTTTCCCTTTTTGCATGGTTTCTACAGCTTGATGCCCTTCCTAATGCCAACCACTTCAAGGTATGTATTGGATTTGTGGTACCACCACCACTACCACATAGCAAGTAATGTTTAGAGGGAAGAAAAAACAAAGGTTTTCAAAAGAAATTTTTACTTACTTCATCTGTTAATTCAAAATAAAAATTTCCCGGGTGTTTTTTAGCTAAGATGTAATATCGTGTTCGACTGTTAGGGATACCAAATTGTAAAGGAGTGAAAAGGAACTCCTGATGAATAGAAAGGTAAAATGTCAGAGTGGATCAATTAGAAATATTTATCAGAGCAAGTCACTTAGGAATATGAACATAGATGACCAATTTAAATAACAGCAATGAATTAGTATAAATTACTGTTGATGATGATGGAGTGTGGATTGGCAGTATTGGTAGAGGGTCGGACGCCATGCTTTCCAGCATAGTTACGTCCCTTTGCGGTCTGAGTTCAAATCCCGCCGAGGTTAACTTTGCCTTTCATCCTTACGGGGGTCGATAAAATAAAGTACCAGTAATGTACTGGATAATTGATGGCCTTGTGCCAAAAGTAGAAACAATTATTCAATAGTACTCTATTGTCTAAATCTGGGAGTTGTTACCTGTTTGCATCAAGAGATCACGGCTCTGGTACAACTGACATGTGGTTAGAATGTCTCAGGAAAGAATCGCAGGACAGACTTTATGAGCAAAGTCAACCAACAGAAGAACTAGATTTAGATCACAAGTAAAATAGTTGGATAATATCCAGAAGCTCAGTTGGTGTTGCTTGGGGATCCAGCCAGATCATTTTGAGATGGTTGCTTCTGATAGGCATGTCTGCGGAAACAGCCTCATGAACCTTCTAAGGCAGAGGTCTTCAAACTTTTGGGGTCACTGTCTCCCTCACAACCACATAATACCCTCAGTACCCACACCCCAATATCCAGAGAGACCTGCCTACATGCAAATTGTAAATAATATAATAATAAATAAAATCATTAATTTATATATAATAAATAATATAATATATACTATGTATAAATAAATATATTTTTTATTTTACTATATTTATATATATATGTACCATTTGATATTTAATATACTATTATATCATCTCTACTGCCCCACTCCAGCCCCTTAGGCCCCCAGCACCTCATGGACCTTCTCAACGCCCCGGTGGGTGGGAAGCGCTCAATTTGAGAACCTCTGCTCTAAGGAATAACTTGGTGAAGATGATAATGATGATGATGATGGTGATGATGATGATGATGACACCAATGTCATTGATAGTGAGGATGGTGGTAACAAAGATGATGGT
This sequence comes from Eledone cirrhosa, assembly GCA_964016885.1. Lineage (NCBI taxonomy): Eukaryota > Metazoa > Mollusca > Cephalopoda > Octopoda > Eledonidae > Eledone > Eledone cirrhosa. The sequence continues at coordinate 366,647,054 of OZ024740.1, forward strand.
CATCCTCATCATAAACATCAAGATATAAACCATCGACTCTTCAGTCAATGGCCTGATATTGTATAGACTACTTTGTTAACTGTAGCTCTCAAGAGACATGGGCCAACTTATCTCTTAACACCTTGTAATGATTTAGCAGAAAATATATCTAAAAACAGGTTTATTAAATCACATATTTATAGTATCTTTACTAGAGGACAGATCATTGTAAAAATTTGCAGTATTAGAGCAAAGACTTTCATTTTTAATATAATGTAGTCATATGGTTAGTTTGGTACTTTTCAATGATGACTAGATATTATGGTTTCATGCAGTGTAGGATATTAAGAGTTAAAGAAAAGAAACACCACAAACATTATTTGCTGAAAACTGTTAAGAAAAAAATAATAATTATATATATATATATATAAATTTATTAGATATAATCAAAAAGTATACAAAAGAGATAATCTATTTACTATTATTTGTAAATTATTTCTTTACTTCTCTTAATATCATCCTTGTTGAAAACCAGAGCTCACCTGATATTTGTAATTACAGGCCTTGAGAGTCTTCAGAAACAGATTTCTTGTTTCTGACACTTCAAACCCTTTGACATTTTCTAGTAGAATGAACGAAGGTGGACACTTCATCCTGGAATAGGTGAAGGGTTAATATTAATGACAAGAAAGTAGCATCTGAGAAAGAATTCCAATTAATGAAGCCCCAGCAGAAAATTCTACTGGCAGCTGATTAAAAAACAACAACTGAATGGTAGAATTAATAGAGGGACTTACTAAAGAAACTACCACCACCACCACCACCACCAAGAAGAGAATAAATAGTAATCAGAGTAGATCACCTATGTAACAAAAGCTATCAACAATTTCTAAGGAGACTCCCTGGCAACTGAGGGAATCTGTTTCATGTTTACTCTAAGTGCCTACTTCTCCTGTGCACCTGTCGCATACAAAGTCTACCTTCTTTAACCTGCCTGTAATCACACAACCTCACTTGTGTGTCCATAGACGACACTCTATGCACCTAATGGAATGTTTGTCCACCACTTTTCAAGGCCATTTTCCTGATAATATCAGTTTCCTGACCTCTTTCTTATTTTTAAAGACATTTGTTTTTACTGTTTACTTTTAGGTCTTTCTTCTATACTTGGAATTTTGCCTCTAACTCTCCCATGATTTCAGCTCTAAAGACAAAGTCATCAGCAGATAAATGTTCCCATAAAGTGCCAGTTTTAATCTCCTCAGTTATGGCTTGAAGGACAATGATAAACAGAAGTGGACTGAAGACTGAGCCCTAGTGGACTCCACCACCTACACTTCAAATTCATCACTACACTCATTGTCAACTGTCATCTTGCTGATTACAACTTTATACATGGCTTGTAGGCCCTCAAAAGCCAATTGTTTACACCTGGCTTCCCAAGTGTCTGCTAGATTACAGAGAGATATACAGTGGCTTACTCTTAGCTATGTATTTCTGCAGCTGTTTCACCAGAAAGAGGATATCAGTAGTACTCTTACTTAGCATAAAGTCAAACTGCATCTCATCTATGTTATCCCTAATTAGTTATGCTATAATCTTTTCAGTAACTTTCATGACCTGGTCTATCAACTTAATGCTTTTGTAGTTACCTCTCTCTAGTGCCTTACCTTTGCCATTGTAGCAGTTTACAATGATACTGCTGCACCAGTCATTGGATATGAAGCCATCCAGTACAACTTGGCTAATTATGTGTCTGACTAGCTCATAACTTAGCATGCAAGTTGTTTTTAGTATCTCAGCAACTATACTGGATAGTCCATCTGCTTTCCATTCTTTTGTCCTTAATTGCTTTGTCTATCACACTACTGTCAATTTTTATCACTGGTTTTTCATATGGGTCTACTTCACTTTCCTTTTTATTCTCTTCATACAGCAATCTCTTATAGTAAGTTTTCCACACCTCTTTCTATTCACCAGCAAGTTCTCCACTATCATTTCAGACACACTTTTCGCCAACTGTGTTATAATTTTCTCTAGCAAACTGTCTTGCAATCCAGAACACTTCACACCTCAGACTTTCATGACATACTAACTTCTTCTGTTTTACTACTCCTCGTGCTAGATAAACCTAGCCTCTCTTCTAGTTATTTTGTATTACCCTCTGTTTCCTCATTTCCTCCAGGCTTGTCTCTTTGTTTTTATGGCTCTATCTTCCTTATCATTCCACTATCATGTTGCCTTCCATCTAGCTGGGACTTTTTAGCAGGTTGACTTGTAGAAATTCCTAATTTTTTTTTCTATGTTGTATGTCTCCATCTCCTCTTCCTTACTGTCATAAGTGTCAACAGGGATTCTACTGAATTTGTTGTCTGCTGAGGGTTTTCTCAGCTTCCATGTCTTCCTTCTCTAAACTGGTTTGTGTCTCTTCTACCATCTAGCCCTTAATTTAAGGTCACCGACAACTAATCTATGTTGGGCGGTACATTCTTCCCCAGGGAAGGACTTGGTATTTACAACAATGTGCCTGGTTAGAATGAAGTCTCTTTGGCTTGCATGTCTAAGTTTGTATTGCAGATGATGAGGTTGAGAGCATTGCAGAACTCCAGAAGCCTAGATCCCCTCCTGATTTCTTGTACAATACCCATAACCTTCATGCACATTGGGAAAGCCATCATAGTGTTTCCCAACATATTCATTGAAGTTGCCAACTGCAATAATAAGATCACTGCCATATTATTGAGGTATTTTGTAAGAGAACCTCATAGAAGTGGTAATTTTGCTCATTTGTAAGTTGAGCTAGTGGGGCATATGCAGAAAATATAGTAGTTATAGTATTGCTCAAGGCCAGTCAAAGTTTAATTATCCTATTACACACTGTGACTACCTCAATTACCTTGTCTATCCATCACTCAGCTAGGAGTATTTTTACCCAACTTCCCATGCAGTCACTGCTATTCACTTAGAAGAATTTGTATCAATGTTTCTTGCCTGTGATGAATCTGATCAAACTTTTTCCAATCCCAAGAAGAGATCAGAGAAATGGTTGATAGCTTCTGTTACTTATGTGGCCTAATTAACAATGGAAATTACTGCTCTGAAAGCATAGTAACTAGAATAAGAACGGGATTAAAAAATTCAGTGAGCTTCTATCTCTGTTGACAACAAAAGAATTTTCTCTTTGAGTGAAGAATAGATTGTATCATGCCTGTATAAGAAGTGTGATGGGCATAGCAGTAAGACATGGGCAGTGAATGTAGAAGATATGTGAAGGCTAGAGAGAAATGAAATGAGTGTGATCTATGGGATGTGTAATGTTAATGTCCATGAACAACAAAGCACAGATGGGATGAGAGAAAAACTGGGTATAAAGAGAAGACTGTGCTGGTATGGAAATGTGATGTATATGTATGATGATCATTGGGTGAAGAAGTGCCATCAGTGGATGGAAGCTGCAGTTGAAGAAGACTGAGCAAGATCTGATGAGAGCTGATCTCAAAATATTGAACCTCACAGAGGAGATGATGAAGGAATGCAATTAGTAAAGGCAGGTTGTATTAGAGAAGACCTATATAACTCATGCAAGCATAGAATTGTGAACTTAAAATGATGATATATATGTACACACACATACATTTATTATCATCATCATCACCGTTTTATCTCTATTTTGAATGCTTCCATATGTCAAACAGGTTATAAGATTCAGAGGCTAGACCAGCAGGTCAGACAACTATGTCTTGTTCATACATTCCATTTTGATATGGTTTCTTTAGCAGGATTGCTTTCCTAAGAGCAATTACTTCCCAGAATGTACCAGGTTCATTTTCTAGTGGTACCATCACTACCACCTAATAGTGTGTGTGTGTGTGTGTGTGTGTGTGTGTGTGTGTGTGTGTGTGTGTGTGTGTGTGTGTGTGTGTGTGTATATATATATAATATGAAATTTAAAGTTTGATCATGAAAGCATGAATTTTTAAAAATCACAATAACATGTATATACCTTCTTTCCATCTGTTTCTCGTAGAAATGAAGCATTTACATTAAAATCAGATTTGTAATTTGCATACCTTGTATGTATGGAAGAAATACCACTGAAATATGATTAAATTTCAAAATTCCAGTGATGAAGTTGGCAAAAATTCTGGCAGTAAAGTCTATTCAAATCACATTTAGTTACATTTGCCAACAATACTTCACATTCTGAAGATGAGACTGTGAAAGTCTAAGAATATTGAGGATGATTTTAGAAACACTATTGTTCCAAATGAACTGTAAGAGACTCATGAAAATATGAAAAAACTTCGATAAAGATGATAAAACTAGAGCATAGTCATGTTTTTAATATATGTGTAAGGGTAAAGCTGTTTACTCTGTGTGTGTGTGTGTGCATGCATGTATACAAGCATGTATGTATGTATGTATGTTTGTATGCATGCATGCATGCATTGATTATTTCCCCAATCATTTTAATTTTTATCTTTATTAGTATGATTATTATTTGGGTTGTTGTTTAACCTCCCGCCAAGGTTAGATTTGTCTTTCATCCTTATGGGGTCGATAAAATACAGTGCCAGTAAAGCACTGGGGTCTATTTAATCGACTTTCCCCACCCCCTCCAAATTGCTGGCCTTGTGCCTAAATCAGAAACCATTATTATTATTATTATCATTTTGTGCATTAAAGGCAGTGGATTGCTAGGCCACCAGAAAAAATGCTAAAAACAATTAGTTCTGGCTCTTTGCATTCTGATTTCAAATCTTGCCATGGTCAACTTTGCCTTTCATCTTTCTGGAGTTAATAAAATAAAGTACTAATTAAATACTGGGATTGATATAATCAAATCTCTACTCCCTACAAATTGTTGGTCTTGTGCCTAAATTATAAATTATCATTTTGGGCTTATATATTGCATTGTATTACTTTCAAATCTTGTAGCTTTCATGTAGAAAATGATATGTTTAAGGCTAAGACAATGTGAAATGGATGGTAAAATGAAGGCAACAAAAAAGTTTTTTACCTGGTATTTATTGTTATTTTGTTTTTGTTTTTTGTCCTAATATTTTGGGACTTAAAATCCCTTCGTCAGAGTATGGGGAACTCTCAGAGCAAAACGTTCCAGTCTTATCACTTTGAAATTTGATTTAGATTCAAAATTTAGAAACTGGTTGATGTTTGCTGTATTATCCATGAAAAGCAGGAGGATAACATCAATTGTCATATGCATTATCTCATGGAAGCAAATTTCTTGTGTTTAGGCTGTATGTGGGTGTGTCCTTTTATGTGAAGTATTGTATGCTGAGTTCCAGTTTGAACATTTGACATGCTCCTATCACACATGTCTTCTATTTTTCTCTTTTCTTCTAGTTCTCTTCCATCAGGGTACCAGAAGTAGAGAAGTTGTCATATGCTAGGTGAGACTGAGGAGTCTTCTCAAACCCAATATTGTCTTCATTCAAACACTAAACACTGTAGCCTTGAGAATCTCATCTTTCATCACATTCATTTTTGGTGTTGCTGTTGCTGAGCTTGAAATAGTGGATGGGTGTTTTGTATTATGGCATATTGCCAGTTAGCTCAGTCATGTGTTATCCCACTTTGTAAAGTTTATGTTCATGAGGACACTCTTCACAACTTTGTCTTATGTATTCCTTGATCTCCCTCTTCCACATGTTCCATCCACTTCAAATGTTTGGAATTTTTTTCAATACAGTTTTCGCTCTCCTTACACATCACATGACTATCCCTCTACAATCATCTCTCTTGCACACTATATTAAATTCCACTTATAATCAACTTTTGTCATCTGTGTTTCATGCACATTAATATTATACATCCATTGAAGCATACATGCCTTATTTCTTTTTAGTCACTGACGATCTTCTGCATTTAGGATCCGCAGTATGGCAGTTCTAATAGAAACATCATATAACCTGCCCTTCACTCTGAGAGAGAAGCTCTGTTGCCAGCAGAGGTAACATTTCTCAGAAATTCTTACAACACTTTCAGTATATCAACCTCCACTGTTAATGAAATCACCCAGATAGCAAAAGATTTCTACCATTTCCAGTGAATCTTCTGAATATCTGAGAGTTTATTTCTTGAGTACTCTTACTGTTGTCTACACCTATGTGTCTTCCACACATGAAGTCTACCTACTATGTCAGTCTGTGATCCCGCTACATTTTGTATATCTACAGCCTACTCTGGGTTCACTGTATGGAGTTCCTACCTACTCCTTTTCTACGCATTGATGGAAGCAGAGTCTTATCCTTATTCCTACTTATTAAGGCTTTAGTCTTTGCTAGGTTTACTTTGAGGCCCTTTGATTCCAGATTTTATTTTTATGTTAGGAACTTCTTTAACGTTACTATTGTTTTGGCTAGGGGGGCTGTCATCAGCATATAGGATTACCTACAGACAAGCAGTTTTGAATTAATCTGTTATTGCCTAGAGGACTATAACAAACAGGATGGGGCAGATGACTGAGCCTTAGTGGACTCCCACCTACATGCTTAACTCATCACTGTACTCATGTTTTCTACATTTGTTTACATCTTCACATAAAAGCTTATAAACTGTAGTTAGATCCATACTAAATTTTTATATATATATACATGAAAAAAAACACAGACATCCCATACCTACACATCATTTTTGGCATGTTAATCTTTTTTAATAAAAGGCACAACCTAGAATTTTCAATTATATATATATATATATATATATATATAAAATATTTTGGTATCGTGAGAGAGTAGAAGGTTTATAGGGAGAGGCGATACATATAGTTAGTTGCCATAAGCTGGTGCATTTATGCTCAATACTTGTGCCTACAGGGTTAAATATCGGAAGCGTTAATATGTAATGGGCGAGATATAAGCAGAGCAGTTACAAATGAAAATATTACGAAAGAGAATACAGAATGTTAGAACATGTTTATAAAATAAGCTCCTACATACGTTTCACCCGAAAATTTTTTGGGCGAAACGTACGTAAGAGCTTATTTTATGAACATGTTCTAACAGTCTGTATTCTCTTTCGTAATATTTTCATATATATATATATATATATATATATATATATATTTGAAAAAAAGGAAAAGAATGACTTAACAATTTAATTTTATAATTTTGCTCTGTAGATCTAATAAGTCCATTGTTAACTTCGGTGGAAAGTTTTTTAAAAATCCTGGTTAACTTTCTGGAGAACTTTGGGTGTGTCTGGGGAACTGTTAATGTACTTTACACCTCATTAACACTTCTCCAGACACACATCCAAATTCTTTATAAATACACCAACACATTACAACTTTAGATCAGTTTGACAATCACCACCGACAAATGCGAGAAAGTTCTCCAGAAAGTTAATAAGGATTTAAAAAAAAACTTTCCACCGAAGTTAATAAAGGACTTAGATCCACATAGCAAAATTGTAAAGTGTCGTCATTCTTTTCCTTTTTTCAAATATACCTAACTGTACCAAAGATTTCAAGCATTTTCCAATATATATATATATATATGTTGAACAACGAAAACAAAAGGCAAAGTTTAGTGCTTAATTAAATTCATTATTTTTTTACGATTGTTTCAGAAGGTTGATTGATCATAATAAATCGATATAGTGACAAATCAATAGTAGTTATGCAACTCTATATTATTTGTCTCGATACAATAGATCCATCTCACTGTCTTCATCAGAAACAATGAACAAGAATCTTTATTTTGAAGATATTTTATATAGAGGTTGAAATACATTCATTGGATACTGGGACAAAGAATAAAAATTAAATAATTTTCAATAAAAGATGAAAAAAAAACAAAAAAAACTGAAAAGTAAAAAATAATACAACAATGGTCAATCAACCTTCAGAAACAATCGTAGAACAATGAACTAATTAAGCACTAAACTTCCCCCCTTTTATATTGTTTAACATATATATATATGACTCTGTAGCTCATTTGAATGCTCAACAAAATCCTATATGACAATAACCTACTACAAAAACAATAACTCTTATCACCTGATCTCATTGGAATTTGTACTACTTTATGACATGGAGTTAGTTCTAACAGCACTATTGGCCCTATAATAGACAAGTAGATACCAGTGTATGTATATATATATATATATATATACATATATACAGGGTGTCTCCAAAAATGTATACATAGTTCAACAGCATTCTCATAAATATTGCCTGTACAGGTAATCAGTACGCATACGTTTTTTGGGGACACCCTGTATATATATATACTCACACATATATACGCACACACACACATATATATACACATAAACATATATACATACACACATGTACACAGACATAGATACACCAATAGATAGAAATATATATATGAAAAATAAAATAAAAAGAAAGATAACTTACTTTTGAAGACAATCAAGAAAATGTAAGAAAGAGTTAGTTCGTCTGTCCTCATTATCAAGTCTTTTGCCAACCCGCGTAAATGGTTGGCATGGAGGACTCATGAGAACCATGTTAAACTTTAAACGATCTAACCTATCTGCAGTCAAACCCTGCAAATAAACAATAAATAAATGAGTTCAAAGTGGTTGTAATTCTTCATCCCACAATCTATTTATTGGCATAATTATTGTAGAAGATAATTACTGCAAAAGTATAGGAACTAGCATAAGAAAAGGATGGAAGCAGTTTGAGGGAGCTGCTACTTAACCGTTTTGATATAAAACTGCCAGAAGCTACTCCTGGTTCTATAATACAGGTTTGTTTTAAAATGTCTATATTTATTTTAAAACCGTCTATCATAATTTTAGAGACAGCCATCCAACCCATACAAGCATGAAAAATAGAAATTAAAGTGATGATGAATCTTTGTTAAGCTATGCTCCAAACACCAGTTTAATAAATGAAATAATAATTATTATTTCTACTTTTTTAGCACAAGGCCAGCAATTATCCAGTACATTACTGGTACTTTATTTCATCGACCCCGTAAGGATGAAAGGCAAAGTTAACTTCGGCGGGATTTGAACTGTCTGTAAAGGGACGTAACTATGCTGGAAAGCGTAGCGTCCGACCCTCTACCGATACTGCCAATCCACCGCCCTTGAAATAATAATAATGAAAATTATTATGTAGTGCTCAGGTGCACTACAACTCATCAGAAAAGGTAGTCAAAAGTGCATGTATAGTACATAGAAAAATGTACTTTCCAATAATAATTGTTTCTACTATTTGCACAAGGCCTGCAATTACCCAGTACATTACTGGTACTTTATTTTATCGACCCCGTAAGGATGAAAGGCAAAGTTAACCTCAGCGGGATTCGAAAATAATGGTTTCTGATTTAGGCATAAGGTCAACAATTTGAAGGGAAGGGGAAAGTCGATTAAATAAACCCCAGTGCTTTATTTTATTGACCTTAGAAGGATGAAAGGCAAAGTTGACCTCAGCTAGATTTGAACTCAGAACATGGAGGACCGTAACTAAATGTTGCAATTATTTTCTCCGACATTCTTATAATTTGGCTAATCCACCTTCTTCACACATTGTTATGAGAGTTGTAGGAGCAGAGTCTTCAAGTAGACACATCAGGACCAACCAACTTCAATTGATCTGGCTAGATACCCAAGCAAGACCAGCCAAACTCATCGATGTTATTTATAAAATAGCCATGTGGCTGGAAAGACTTGAGAGAAAAAAAGAGGGCTACTTATCCTCCCAGTGCTGTAGATTGGGTAGTTTGACTGCCATTTCTGGTTGGGGCTCCTTTGAGAACCCTTTTAAAAGCATACTAGTGTCTTTTACATTAGGGGTTCTCACATTGTAAAGGAAGCTCTACCTAATGTTTTTATATGTCTCTAGAGACATGTGCACTATCATTAGTGTTTGTGGCACTTTAAACATGCTGGTCTTAACAATCTCTTCTCTTTCAATATCCTCACTTCGTGTTATAAGGGCCTTCTGTTCTTCATTGTCCTTCCTCACTAATATGAAGTTTTGTGTGTCTGCAGTTGTTTGGTGCGCTTTCTCTGTGTCTGTATGCTTATGGTGTTTTTGTTGTAGGAGCGTTGTTGTTGGTGCTGCTGGTGGTAGTGTTGCTGGTGGTAGTGATGCTGGTGGTAGTGTTGCTGGTGGTAGTGATGTTGGTGCTGCTGGTGGTAGTGATGTTGGTTCTGCTGGTGGTAGTGATGTTGGTGGTAGTGATGTTGGTTCTGCTGGTGGTAGTGATGTTGGTGCTGCTGGTGGTAGTGATGTTGGTGGTAGTGATGTTGGTTCTGCTGGTGGTAGTGATGTTGGTTCTGCTGGAGTTAGTGTTGCTGGTGGTAGTGATGTTGGTGCTGCTGGTGGTAGTGATGTTGGTGCTGCTGGTGGTAGTGTTGCTGGTGGTAGTGATGTTGGTTCTGCTGGTGGTAGTGATGTTGGTGCTGCTGGTGGTAGTGATGTTGGTGCTGCTGGTGGTAGTGATGTTGGTGCTGCTGGTGGTAGTGATGTTGGTTCTGCTGGTGGTAGTAATGTTGGTTCTGATGGTGGTAGTGATGTTGGTGCTGCTGGTGGTAGTGATGTTGGTATTGTTGCAGATGTGTGTGGGTTTGTGTTTTCTGAAGTGGCTATTGGTGTATGATAATGTGTTTTTTAATTTTTTGTATGTCAGGCATTATCTCTTTTAGTGCTCCTATTACATCAATGTGAGTTGCTAGCTCTGGCTGTCTCATGTTTGTAGATACACATTTTTAGATCAATGTAGTTTTCTGTGTTTCTGCCAACACCTTGTGGAGGATAGCTACATTAGCCCTATTTTGATTAGTTTGACCACTTGGGTCAAATATGTATCCTTTTCTGAAATCTTCATGCTGAAAAGTTCTGTTCCTTAGACAGCCATTGCTGTAAATGTATTGTTGTTGTTGCCATTTGTGGTGTTGTTATCTGTGTTACTGTTATTTTTCGTAGTTTGTTTCTTTTAGATATTTTGTTGTTGCCATGGCATTGCTAGTGACAGTGATTGTGTTCATGCTAGTGTTGTTGCTTTTTGTTGCATTGGTTTAATTTTGCTTCTCCTGTGGTGACAGCAGTGTTAAAGCTTGCAAATTCAGGAAATATATTTTGTATTTTTCATGCATTTTCCATGTTATGTTGTTTCTGTTTTCTGAGCTAATTGAACTTTGGCTGTTCCATTTTGTGGACAGCTGGCTCTTCTCTTTTGTTGTCTGCCATCTTTTTATGCAAAAAAATGATGTGTTTAAAAAATAAACATTAGAGAAGTCCTTAAAGATTAGAGGTAGAGAAAAACAACCAGTTCACAAAGATCCTGGTTAGTTTAACTATAAAACAATAATAAATGTCCAATGTAAAACATTCTATAACAATAAGAATAGCAAGAAACTTTTGGGAGCAATCTTCAACATGTGTCAATAGGTTAAACAAACAAAATAATAATAATTGTTTCTGATTTAAGCCAGAAATTTGGGAGGGGGAAAGTCAATTAAATCAACCCAAGTGCATTACTGGTACTTTATTTATCGACTCCATAAGGATGAAAGGCAAAGTTAACTTTGGCAGGATTTCAACTCAGAACATGAAGGACAGTAACCCCATGTCATACAGCATGTTGTCCGACGCTCTACCGATACTGTTGCCAATCCCCAATAATAAAACTTTGATTAAATACAAAACAGAACCAAAGCAAAAAAACGTTAATTACTTACTTCAATGCCAATTTCTTGGAGATTTGTACTTGGGAAATTGTGGGAGTAAATCTTATTGGCCACGGGATTAATGTCAATAGCAACAACAACTTCAAATGGGATATTGCTTTCTGAAAAAAATCATAGCAAATATATGAATAGTAAAACTATTAGTGTAATATGTACCATATGCAGTAATTGATTGAATTGGTACCGCATGCACGTTTCTAGATTGAATTGGTACCGCATTTCTAGTGCTGGTACAATAAAATCAACCCAGTACATGCTGTAAAGTGATAAGTGTGAGGAAGAGCATCCAGCTGTAGAAACCATGCCAAAAGGATTTGGAAGACCCTCCAGTTGTGTCTTGGACATGTCAATCTCTCTAGTGTTGGTGATAAAATACCCCGTGTGCTAACACTATGTAAAGTTGTGTTAGGAAGGGTATCTAGCTGTAGAGACCTTATGAAACAAAGGCTTAAGAAGGCTCTTCAGTTGTGCTGAGAACATGACAACCTTCTTAGTATTGGTGCCATGGCAAAATGCACCAAGTACACTTTATAACGAGGTTGGTATTAAGAAGACATATATTTATATCCAACCTGTCTATGAGTGCAGTGACTCTGTTTAAGAACTGATTCAGATTGTAATGATCTCCCCAGCCTAATGTCAACATGAAAAGTGGATCAAAAATGAAGATGATGATGATAAAGATGGATAGTAAACGTCTGCTCTGCCATTTCCTGAGAAAGACCTGGAGTGCAGAGGTTAGGAAGATAACCAGATACCAGAGCTTGACTGACTGCTTCCTTTTCGAACCAGTCGCTGTCAAGACCTCAGGTTTCATTGGGCCCTGAACTGCTAATTTCCTCTGCAAAATTGGGAAGACTGCTGCCTGTCTGAAGAAAGAACTGTGTGGTAGTGTGATTGTTGCAGCAGGTGTTGCTGGGCATTCTCTGAGGCAATACCCGTAACATTTTGTCTGTGAGGTGTAGTTGAAACATACCACAGACTGGGGTGTACAGCCTATTGTTCACTCCCACTTTTCTCTTTGCTTTGTTGCTTAATTTCGTTTTTCTTTTTCATTTCCTTATTGCTCTTTATATTGTATAGTTTATATAAACATTTTGTCAAAAGTAAAGCAAGATTTGAACTCAAAATATAAAGAGCATGAATAAATAATTGTTTCTACTTTTGGCATAAGGCCAGCAATTACCCCAGTGCATTACTGGTGCTTTATTTTATCGACCCCGTAAGGATGAAAGGCAAAGTTGACCTTGGTGGGATTTGAACTCAGAACGCAAAGGGCCATAACTCTATGCTGCTAAGCATGGTGTCTGACGCTCTACCGACACTGCCAATCCACCGCCTTGGACAAATAATTGTTTCTACTTTTGGCACAAGGCCAACAATTACCCAGTACATTACTGGTACTTTATTTTATCGACCCCGTAAGGATGAAAGGCAAAGTTAACCTCGGCGAGATTTGAACTCAGAATGATAAGGGCCGTAACTCTAAAAGTCAAAGCATGGCGCCCGACCCTCTACCGATACTGCCAATCCACCGCTTGGACAAATAATTGTTTCTACTTTAGGCACCTGGCCAGCAATTTTACAGTGCATTACTGGTACTTTATTTTATCGACCCCGTAAGGATTAAAGGCAAAGTCAACCTCGGCGGGATTTGAACTCAGATCGTAAAGGGACGTAACTATGCTGGAAAGCATGGCGTCCGACCCTCTACCGATACTGCCAAATGGAAGGCATTTATATATACGTATTTGATTACAGAATATCCAATCTTTTTGTGATGGCACATGGCCCGGAAATTAGAGTATTGGGCACCCGACATTAAGGTGCGCTCTCAACAAAAAAAGAAGAGGAATATATTGGGAAATTTAGTCTCCAATATACAAAAAGACGGAATAGTTATGGCTGGAACAACAAAGTATTAAATATATATAGTAGTTGTAATCCACGTAATCCTTCAACATGCACAGCATATTTCATAGTCAGTATCACATTTTATCAAAATTTTCCTCAGTTAGCTCCCTTTTTCAAATAATTGTGAAGTTAATTACAGCAAGGGAAACAACTCTTGCATTAAACTGGCAGAAAAGCGTCAATAGAATGCGGGACATTTTTATTGACTGGAATGTTTAACGTTTATGCCTTCTTCAAAGATAGTGAAAATAGCAAACTATGTCGCTGTTTTGTGTGTCGTACTTAACTTAAAAATGAAGCATATATGATTTTCAAAATAATTCGTTTGTTATCTTCATTGGAAGTGCTATGATATTTTATTACTTTGGAGTACGTCGTTTAAGGAGAATTGAGAGAATTGAGCCGAGGCTGAATAAAGACCTAGATTCACGCTCCAGATGTAACAGTTACAAGCAACATCTTAAACTATCATGATCATCATTTAACATGATTTCCCTGCTAATAATGGTTGGATGGGTCTTCACAGACAGTCAGTGCTCAAGCGAGGTCACTGACCTCTTAGATGAGCCAGGGGTCTGCATCTCACTTACGTACGATGCCGTGCTCTACTGAACGCATTTTATTGTCACGCCAGCACTAGAGAGGTTGTTATATCTTTGACAGAGCTGAAGGTTGCTCCAGACCCATTATTTGACAAGTTTTCTATGGCTGGGTGCCCTTCCTATCACCAACCACTTTATTGAGTGTACTAGCTATGCTTATCAAGTAGATTGCCAACATGAGGGAGTTTGTATGTTTCTAACATAACTGAAGAGTCCTTCTAGTCCTTTGTCATAAATATCTTTAAAAATATATAGGTCTTATATAGGAACAGGGCTAACTGTCAGTGAAGAAACTTGGCACTTATTTTATGTAACGTCAACATCAAAGGGATTGGAACTTGGAAATGAGAGGGGTAATAGGAACTGACGGGATAGTTCAATTGGTAGTAGTAACTGGTGATGTATATGAAGGACAGGGGCGTGATCTGTTGTAAGGTATTTGATCCGAGTAGAAGCAAAATGGTCGAGCTTATAAGATCCCGGGTTATCGGACTGTGGCTGCGGGTTCAAATACATTGTTGGCATTTTGTTGTGTTTCTGTGCATATGAGTACTAGAAAGTAATGTCGCTTTTTTGTTAGGTGTTATAATTAACAAAAAAACACAATATTAACAAATTTATTCATCAACAACATAATTACCATCATTAGACATAACCTTTGCCATCTTGAGTTAATTTTTTTTATTCCCAGGTCAAAAACATCTGGGTCTTTGGCCAAAAATAGGAAATAAGTGCTGATTCATCTTCTTGATTACTTATGAATCTTTTCCCAGATAAAATGTCCAAATGATCTAAATAAATGAAAATCTGATGGTGCCATGATTGTGGAGAGTAGGGTAAAACTTCCCAGCCTAAAGCAATTACTTTCTCTTGGGTTTGTTTTGCAGAATGTGGCCTTGCATTATCATGTTGCAAAATGACCCCTTTCTGTTCACAAGAGCAGGATGCTTTCTAGGCAAAGCTTCATTCAAATAGTCAAGTTGTTGACAATAAAGTTCGGTAGTAACAGTTTTTCCTTGTTCCAATAGCTCAAAGTGAACTACATCTCTATTATTTCACCAAATGCAGATCATTACTTTCCTTTGGTGTCATGTTGGGTGTTGGAATAGGTGTTTTATTCTTTGAAAGCCAGTTTATGTTTGTTGGTTACAAAACGCAATCCATTTCTCATCTCCAGTAACAATTCAGTCAAGGAAAGGTGAATTTTCATTCCTGATCAACAAACTATTACAAATTGTTGAAAGCAAAGCTTTGTTGTCTTGGAGACAGTTCATGGGACACCCAAATCCCCTCCCTAGTCTCCTTTCCAATTTCCTTAAGATGTTCCTGAATAGTAGACCAAGGTGAATTAAGTCTCTGAGGCAATTTTTTGATGCTCTGACATGGATCCGCTTCAACTGTATCTTTAAATGTGTGATCATCCAGAACAGGTCTTCCTGATTGATGTTCATCAGAAAGGTCAAAATTACCATTCTTAAATTTTGAAAACCATCTCTGACATTTTCTAACATTTACTCCATCAGGATAAACATTGCATATGCTTTTCATTGCTATTGTTTCCTTATTGTTTTTATGAAATTCATACTTCATGCAATGCTGAATAAAACTCTCTAAAAATCCTTGCTCTATATGAAATAGAGAAAATCAATGTTCAACTATTCAACAAAAGGAAGGGATGAACTGATGCCTAGACAGATACTTGACTTTGAAAGAAATGTCAATTTTGTGTTTTCTTCTTAAATATGCAACATTACTCACCTAAGAGTTAAGAATAAGTACTGATTACTTCCCAAAACAGGAGATATATATCTCATTTTTATCGTTGAACCTATAGCGCTAGAGACTTCTGGCGTTCTTGTTCTCCGAACTATATTCCTACTCACTGCTATCGAGGCGAAGTTAGCCACCTGCAGGAGTGAGCCCCCGAGCTGGAATGGCTATTTCAACATGTCTGCCTTCCTATCCTTCAGGGTAACGTTTTCTCTATTCTGTCCGTTGGCTCCATGAGGTGGCATACACATGGGCTCCATCACCAGTCTGGGCCCCACATCACTGTGGCAGCGATACTTAGTTGGTCAACTTTAAAATTAGCAGAAAACATCGAAGCATATATGAAATTATCCCAACTCATGAGGTGCGAATCTATACTAGCACCGATATATATTCTTTTATTCTTTGACGTGTTTCTGTCATTAGACTGTTGGGGCACCGTCTACAAGGGATTTAGTCGATCATGTCAACTGCAGCACTTATTTTATTGATCTCATTTTCTCGAACTGATATGTTACGGAACATAAGTAAATATACAAAATAGATATTTAAAAAAAAAGATACTACATTAGTGCTATTTTATTCAATGTGAACCTTGAGGGTTTTTTGATTTCGATTAATTGCTTAGGGAGCTTTAACTGATTTGATATTTTTTTTTATGTTTTCTTTCTCCAAAGGCTTAAGGTATTTTCTTTGATAGCAACATATTTTCACGGACCCTCAAATACTATCGTGAACACCCAATTTTTTTCTTTTTTGGGTGTGTTGACCCTAAAATTCTTATATGGAACCCTTGCTTCAGGTTAACGCTTTCTCCAATCTGTCCGCTGGGACAATGAGGCAGCTTGCACTGGGGTTTTGCACGTCGGTGACCGCCCCCCCCCCCATGGTTCAGGCATATATCATTGAAGTAGTCATGGTATTTGGTTATCAATACCTACATCTATTGACACACACATCCCATTTATGTTGTTTATTTTAACTTTTAAGTTAAAATGATATTTCCACCCCCATAACTGAAAAATTGTTCACCTACTTCACAACTGAAATCGGATCTAAGCACCGACTCATGTATGTTCCTCGTTAAGGAGACATTTAAGAGTATTAGCTATCGTCCTACACCACGTGTTGATTTTTTTTTTGTCGGTGGTACAAGGGCTCGGTTTTATAGAAGAGAAGTAAAGAGAATTTGTAATCTTAATTTCTTTTAAATCTCACTCAAGTGAAATAGCTACAACTGGGAATTGAAAGTGTTACAAGTAGTCTTCCTAAAACGGAAATATAGTGTTAGAATTATATCAGGTGAATTATGTGTGTGAGGCTCATGCTTATTTTCTAGGTGAAGTACAATATCTTCGAATGAAAACAGGGTACTGTATTAGTTTTACTAAAAGCCTTTTCAATATCGGCTTCTTTAGACATAAGATAACTGTCAAAATAACATAACAGAACGTGAAACGAAACTCTGTGGCATTCAATTATTTCATAATAGGATTAGTAATTTGACTGAAATATAACCTAACAAGGAATACAAACTTGCGTTCGGAGATACAGGACTTCGGTAGTGTTTACAAAAGTGAAAACAGGCGGTAAGAGTTAGACGGTTTGATGGGAAGCACTATTTCTAGTGTCTATGTAGTTAAGGAATATTGAATCGATATGCTTTAGTGATATGTCTTACCCTGAAGAGCGTAATGCATTCCTCCTATGCCACTATATAACTCCAGAACACGATATGTACCATGCATGGCCATTTTCAAGTATCGCCGGTGTTAGGTGAGAACAATTACCATCCGTAAATTTATACCGTTTTACATTTGCATTTTCATTGAATCAATCATGGAATAGTAGTTAAATAAATAAATAAAGTGGAGTCTGAGGAAGTATGGCTGAGCTACATCAGAAAAATATATTTGCTTCTAAATTTTTTAAAAACAGAATACAGTATTAATAATTGAATGTTGTTGTTTAGACCGATGTCAGCTCTGATTGATCAGACCTATGATCAAAGGTCTTCCAGTCATGGCTATTACGTTTTTTTAATGTAAAGTAGTACATGTTTAACACTGAAGACAGTATGATGTAATTTGAGGGAGAATTAGCAGCTATTTCTAACAGGTAGAACAACAACCAAGTGGTTTACGCGCTGACACTAGATAGATATTGATTTCTAAAAGTACATGCTAACAAATTTGTAGAGAAGGGATATAAGATACAAGAGGCTGAATTGACCAATCTATATTACTGCTATTTATTTTAACGACCCTTGGAGATATATGAGCGGCAGTCTGGTAGAAATGATAGCTAAATTCCACCAAATCATAGCATACAGACGTCCCTCCTCCTTCTCCCCCTGTTGACGTCAAGTCCCCCCCAGCGCACTTAGGAGCCTCAGACAGGCTCACGCACCAGCTCGACCAGCACCGCCTTGCTTGTTTTCGTGCGGTCTCCAAACCCCACAGTGGTGCCTGGCTCCATGTCCTGCCCTCCTTCTCCACTGACTCTTTCAGCCTCCACCCGCTTTCCTGTCGCCACAGTGCCGATCGCATTCCACGCCATGCTGCCCTCAACGAGGTCATTAAGCATGGCTTGGACGCTGCAGACTTCCCTTCCCAGCTCGAGCCGGTGGGGCTGGATCGAGGGGACGGCAAAAGGCCAGATGGCATGACCATCTTCCGTTCCGCGGTGGCAAACTCCTCGTCTGGGATGCCACTTGCACCGACACTTTCTGCAGCCGCAATCTGATGCAGTCTGCGACTGACCCAGGTTCTGCTGCACGTCGGGCTGAGGGGGCCAAACTCCTCAAATACCGGTCGCTCTCCGACAGGTTTTCGGTCGTACCTCTGGCAGTGGAGACTTCTGGTGTCCTCGGCCCCAGGGCTACCTCCTTACTCACCACCATAGGCGCTGAGCTGGCCAGCCGCAGGTGTGAGCCCCGCGAGTTGGAGTGGCTTTTCCAGCGCGTCTCCCTTGCCGTCCTCCGGGGAAACGCCTTCTCCATTCTGTCCGCCGGGGCTGTGGGTGGGCCCCATCGCGTACCAATACATTAGTTAAATACCATTCTTTCATCTGATATATCTCTAAATTACACACTATTTTCTTATAGTACATAATTGTTTCTACTTTAGGCACAAGGCCAGCAATTACTCCGTGCATTACTGGTACTTTATTTTATCGACCCCGTAAGGATGAAAGGCAAAGTCAACCACGGCGGGATTTGAACTCAGATCGTAAAGAGACGTAACTATGCTGGAAAGCATTATAGTACATAATGTAGTGCTATCAGAAGGATATATTGAACAATGTTGTCATTGATATACAAAAATACAGGATCGTCACGACTAGAATAATTTTATTTATTTATTTGTTTATTTATTTTCATTGAATCTTCTCTTTATTCCCTAAGCTTATTTTACTTAATTATTAATCTTGCCTGCATTCCTTAAATTTGTGGCCTTGCCAGCGGCGTGCAGATCTCTGGTGATGTCCGAGGCAAATCTTGATTGTATGCCCCAAAGATTCAAGTATAAGGCCTAATATACTGAGAAATATTATGAGAAAGGGAAATATTTTAAATATATAAACACAGATGAAACATGAAATAAACGCTTTATTCGATTTTAATATAAATCAATCCAATTTATTAAGTTCTTTTCCCCAAAGGATGCCCGGGGCCAACGCACCGTGGCCCCACCCCCCTGCACGCTACTGGGTCTTGCATATGATAAACTCTCACGTCGATTTTAACAAAAGAGTTTCCCAGTTGTTCAGCTACACTGGTTTATAATGAAATTGCTTCGGAGACCAAACCCAGTTGATCTTTATTAATTTGTGGGCGCTGAATTCGAAAATGATACACATTTTTGAAGTTTAGGTGTTATTTTCGAAATTCAACTCAAAGGTGGCTTTTGCATTTTTGTTGAAAATAAGAGAATGGGTGTCAGGGGATTGGGATTGTAAGCTACTGTCTATAGTGCAGGACCAAATATTTGAAGAAATATGGTGAAATACTTTCTTACTCATAGCAATGATGGTTAATATTTGTTTATCATTGAACATATGATGATTAAAAGCAACTAACTCTAAGGTTCTCAAAGTGGGCACTACCGCCCCTCGGGGGGCGTTGAGAAGGCCCAGAGGGCGCTGGGACCTAAGGGGGCAGTGAGTGGGGTAGAGATGATATAATAGTATATTAAATATCAAATGATACATATTATATATAAATATAGTAAAATAAAAAATATGTAATATTTATTTATACATAGTATATATATTATTTACTATATATAAATTAACGATTTCATTTATTACATATTATTTACAATTTGCATGTAGGCAGATCTCTCTGGAAATAGAGTTGGGGGTGCTGAGGGTATTACTTGGCCGTGAGGGGGGGGGGGGGTTAAAACGTTTGAGAACCACTGAACTAAATGAACGTGATCTAAATGAACCCAAACTCGCCTCCGTCAAGTAATGTCGCTATGTATGATAGAAGTCATTTGTATTATGGAATCATTGTTTATAATGCATCAATCAGGAGTTGACAACTATTTGGAAGTAGTATGAGGCAATAATGTTTTGTTATATTTGTACCGAAATATCTTTTTCTGTCCCAAATATAACAATGGCAAACATTGTTGTAAGGGCCTATCATTTTTATTTGGGATGCAAAGTGAGTGACCAAGAGTTGGGCCTCATATGTGTGCTGCAATACTTGTGCAACAAATCTTCTCCAATGGTTGCAAAGGAAAAGAAAATCTATGTATTTTTGCTGTGATGGTGGCTTGGCATGAGCAAACTAATCATTTAAATGGTTGTTACTTCTGTATTATGCAACTAGGTCGGAAAGAACTTAAAGGGAAGAGGTAATGAAATGTTGATTATCCCTTGTACCAGACGCCCAGTACAGCAAAGCGAAGAACTACCTACATCTGTGCTTTCAGAAATAATCCCTGAATTGAATGATAATGAAGATGACTTTGAAGTAGAGTTTGAAGCTTTAACATAAAAAAAATCCAGATTTTGCTTCAAGGTATCCAACAAAAATATTGCATATGATAAGACAAAGTGAACTAAATGATCTCATCAGATGTTTTAGAGCTGCAAAAAAATAAAGCGGAATTGTTGGGGCTCATGGTTACATCAATGAAATTTACTTGCTGATGATACCAGAGTATGATTATTTAGAAATCGTGATAAAGATTTCGGCCATTTTGTTTACAAAGAGGGTAACCTTGTAGGATGTACTGATATTGGCGGCCTTATGATGGGTTTATGCATTAACCATCATTCGGAATAGTGAAGATTATTCATTTACTTATCCAACAATTCCGGTTGGATATGCTGTTAATACGAAGGAAACATACGGGGAACGTCTGATCGGTATAAATTATAATAGATACCAATGGTAGATCTGTGGTAACTTAAAAATAGCTACTTTGTTGATGGGACTAAAGTTAGACCACACTAAATACTGTTTTTTTTTGTGTGTGAATGGGAGTAGTGCAAAAGATTCTCAATAGACAAAGAAAGATTGGCCACGTCACGTGTCACTAGAAACTGGGATAAAAAAAAATGTTCAAAATCTGCCTCTTGTAGATAGTGAAAATATCTTGCTGCCACCAGTACACATCAAACAGCGGTTGATGAAAAATTTCATAAAAGCTCTAAATAAGACAGAAGAGGCTTTTCAGTATCTTGGTATAAAATATTTCTAAAATATCTAAAACAATTGAACATAAACCATCAATTATTTTGTCATTTTCAAGTTTAGCACCCCAAAATGCATAAAGAAAGTGATATTTAAGCTCCGAGCAGAGGTTTTTTGAAATGTTGTAGATCTGTGTTGTCAATGGAATTATCAGCTCATTGTATTATCGTGTAAGTGGCTGTGCATTCCATAGACATTTATACACTTAACGTAACTCGCTGTCAGACTGTCATAAGCAGTGATAGAAATAGATTTCAGTTAAGGGCGCGGTAGATCCTATAGCCCCACCCCATGGAAACTGAATAGTAGGGGAACGCCGCCATGTCATTGTGTTAACCCCCGCCTCATTTCCATCAGGTGACAAAGCTGATTACTCTTGAATTACAGAATTATAGATATGGTTCATTTGGTATTATATTGGCAGCTGATATTTCAGTTACATTTAGACATCTTTATGACATTAAAACGAAAATTATACACA
This sequence comes from Eledone cirrhosa, assembly GCA_964016885.1. Taxonomy (NCBI): domain Eukaryota; kingdom Metazoa; phylum Mollusca; class Cephalopoda; order Octopoda; family Eledonidae; genus Eledone; species Eledone cirrhosa. The sequence continues at coordinate 366,669,210 of OZ024740.1, forward strand.
CACACACACACACACACACATATATATATATATATATATATATATATATAATAAAAGAATGAAGAATAACATGGTCGGCTGTACAAAAAGGGTTTATTTACAGTATTAACAATTGTTTCATTAATCAGGTGAGTCTCAAAGCCGCTGGTCGCTAGAAAATTACGTCACTCGACCTACAGGCACACTGTAATTAGGGTCAAGTGACGTAATTTTCTAGCGATCAGCGGCTTTTAGACTCACCTGATTAATGAAACGATTGATACTACTGTAAATAAACCCTTTTTGTACAGCCGACCATGTTATTCTTCATTCTTTTATTATATATATATATATATATATATATGTGTGTGTGTGTGTGTGTGTGTGTGTGTGTGTGTGTGTGTGTGTGTGTGTGTGTGTGTGTGTATAATTTTGTGTGTAAAAACCTTTGTATGGGCCGCAGGTGTGCTTGTAAAGGGCCCCATGTTTGACATACCTGGTGTAGACCTCTGGCGTTCGTTGTTCCCGTACTACCTACTTACCCACTACTATCGGGCTGAGCCCCACGTGTTAGAACAGCTATTTCAAAGCGTCTCCTTTGCTTTCTACCGTTGGAACCAAATATTCCAGTATCACAAGACGGTGGATTGGCAGTATCGGTAGAGCGTCGGACAACATGCTTTACTGCATAGAGTTATGGCCTCTTACAATCTGAGTTCAAATCCTGCCAAGGTTAGTTTTACCTTCTATCCTTAACGGGATCGAGAGAATAAAGTACCAGTGATGCACTGGGGTCGACTTAATCGACTTTCCCCTCTTCACAAATTGCTGGCCTTGTGCATATAGTTATCGCAACTATACAAAATGAAAAATCTTTCTTTAAGATAGTTATTTTTATTTTCAAAGTTAGTATTTATTTCATTATTTTGGATTTGCAGTATCGGTAGAGAGTCGGACACCATGCTTTGAAGCATAGAGTTACGTCCCTTTATGATCTGAGTTCAAATCCCGCCGAGGTTAACTTTGCCTTTCATCCTTACGGGGTCGATAAAATAAAGTACCAGTAATGTACTGGTTAATTGCTGGCCTTGTGTCTAAAATAGAAACAATTATTTTATATAGGCACCATAAAATTGTAGTTATTTTAACTATGATACATTACCTTAGGTTATCCGCATACTCTAAAAAATTCCCGCGATATGACCGACCACTCTAATTCTGTTACAATACTTTGTCAGATATCCCGCGAGTAACGCCAATTATGTTCTAAAGATAGCGTGCCAAACTTCGGCGTTGAAGCAGTGCAAATAAAACGCTAGAACTTTTGTTTACTTTTGGTGTTTAAATATTGGTATAGTACGGTATATTTTGGTTTGTTCTGGCGACCGTTATGTTCAAAACGTATACTTGTACTGAAGAAATTAACCACAACTCTAATCACACAAGGAATGTCGTCTTCGAAAAAGGCCAATTTCTCAATGTGCAAGGAAATCCCGGCACCGACAAGTTCGTCAAATACAGACTTGTCTAGTTTTGCTGCCTCTTTTGTTGAACACATTTTGGATAAAATTGCGTTCAAATCAGTGAATATCCAATCTTCTTCTGAACTACGATTGAACACGATCGATCAATCGAGTGAAGATTCTTTGGATGATAAAACTTGTCAGGTAAGTGATGAGAACTCTTCAGAAGCAGAGAGTGAAAATAGCCATGAAGAAATGGATGGATGTCTAAAGTATGATTTCCCTTACCTTCTAAACCCTGGCAACCAGCGACACGAGACCATGTTTAGGTCAGCTTCATTCCAAAGTGCACTAATATTAGATGAAGAGTTAGCAGCATACAATCCAATTCGCAGCCATAAATTTTCTTTTGAAAGAAACAAGAAAGAATGTATTTCAGACAATTCCGATAAATCTACAGTGCAAATTAATCATGAAATGCATCATAACAACTTCATGTTACTAGGAGGTCATTTAAAGCGGAAACAAATTAGTGTAGCTCCGTCTTTCCTTAGATCTCACTCAGAATCATCGTACCTTCACGAAGTTTTCTATCGAAGACCTACATCATTGCTCAAGTCCGACGTTTTAGAAAGTTGTACGTTTGAGAACGAGCGCAATAAATTCTTATTAGAAGTCGAGAATCTGTGTCGGAAAAAAGAGACAGATGTACTCAATCGAATCATGGCGGAAATCATGGACATTTCCTGTATGGCGAACAACGCAGATACCAAGGACCGAAATTCACCAGACACTTCTAAGGAAAAATATGACAAATTTGACAATATTGCTGCTTTTCTCTGCAAAGAATTAAAAGA
>OZ024740.1:366676508-366679008 GCA_964016885.1 Eledone cirrhosa
TATAGTAATAATAATAAAATTGAAGACTAAAATCCAAAGAGGGCTCGATAAGGAAAATATATATCAAATATATAAGAACCGTTAAGGGTGAAAGCAGCGATTCTTTGCTTAAACTTTAATCTGTTATTTTAATATATATATATATATATATATATATATATATATATATATATATATAACGAAGGAATTGTGGTAAGGAACCAGATGGACCATAACGCACCAAAGTACTCTACTTAGAGTAGTAGAGTAGGTAATAGGAACAAGTAAGACCCCGACGGCAGAGCTCAAGCCGTTTCGACGGCTATTTCTGGGTCCAGAAATAGCCGTCGAAACGGCTTGAGCTCTGCCGTCGGGGTCATACTTGTTCTTATATATATATATATATATATATATATATATATATATATATATATATATATATATATACATATATATATATATATATATAATTATATATATATATAGGAAAATTATTTGGTTCACACCCCCCTTCTCTCTAACTGTCAAAACTAATGTAGGAAGGAAATTCCTTGAACTCTTAGACAAACATTTTCCTCCTAATCATATATATTATAAGATATTTAATAGGAACGTAGTTAAGATCATTTACTCTTGTTGCCCATCTATGAAGTCCAAGATCACCAGTTCAAATCATACGAGAACAAATCCAGGATGCAGTTGGAGGAAGCCGGATGAATGCCCATTGCAGGGTAAATGTAACACCAAATCTGTTGTTTATGAGGCTAAAATAACACCGGTAATTAACAACCAGCCAGCCAGGAGTGAGCGATATGTCGGTATGACCCAGGACAGGTTTAAAACCAGATTTTATTCACATGTCGCTTCTTTTAAGCACTCCGATAAACGAACATCAACGGCCTTCGCAAGTAAGGTGTGGGAATTCAAGGATAGTAACATCCCGTACTCTATCGATTGGTCTATCTTAGACCATTCGAGGGAGTACCAAAGGGGCACAAAGAATTGTTCTTTGTGTACCACAGAAAAATATAGGATTTTGCTAAACTTGAGAGCCACTTCCGCTTGCCTTAACTCAAAGACTGAGATCTTCAGATGCTGTCCTCATCTGAAATCACATCTGATCTGTAACTGGATTGACACTCCTATGATAAATCAACCGCCTTGAACTCCTTCTCTGCTCTTTACTTCTGCTACGGTTTTTTTTATTTGCTGAATCCACGTTCTGTACTCTTGTATTTTTTTTCTCCCTTATCTCCCCTTATATTTCACCTTTTCCTATGTCTTCCCCCTCCCCATATATTCTTTTTGCCTTACCCTTCACATACCAATATGTATGTGTATGTGTATGTATATATATATATATATATATATATATATATATATATATATATATATATATATATATGTGTGTGTGTGTGTGTATATATATGTATATGTAGATAGACCAGGTTTTTTTCATTCTGGGATTGAAGGCAAAATTTTTTTGCTTTTAAGTTTTAAGAAACCACTGGTGAATGGAATAATTGCCTTATGTTGCTTATTGCATTACTACTATATGTATGTATATGTAAGGTTCATATGAATTATCTAAGATTGAGTTTTACACACACACATATATATATATATATATATATGTATATATATATATATGTATGTGTGTGTGTTTGTATTTGGTTGTGCGTGTTTATGATATGTACGTATTTGTATGTGTATAATTGTATAGCTATGTATGTATGTGTGTGTGTATGTCTACATATATTTGTGTGTGTGTATGTGTGTGTGTGTGTATTTATATATATACATATATATATATATGTATGTGTATATGTGTGTGTATAATTGTATATGTGTGTGTGTGCGTGTTTGTGTATGTATTTGTGTATGTGTATGTATGTGTTTATGTATTTGTATATGTATATTTATGTGTGAGAGTGTGTGTATGTATTTATATATATACATATATATATATATATGTATGTGTATATGTGTGTGTATAATTGTATACGTGTGTGTGTGCGTGTTTGTGTATGTATTTGTGTATGTGTATGTATGTGTTTATGTATTTGTATATGTATATTTATGTGTGAGAGTGTGTGTATGTATTTACTATTTCGTACGTATGTGTACGTGCATTTGTGTGTATTGCTTACCACGCGTGTCTGTTCATCTACCCGTCCTTTGTATCGCTGTCAACTGTATAATAATCTTTATTATTATTTTATTTTTTTTATATATATTTTTTCTCATATTTATTTGCGTGTATGAATATGTAGAGGAGTGTATATTTTTCTAATTTTGTACATGTATATGTACGCATTTATGTATGTGAATGTATGTACGTGTGTATATAGGTATGATTGTGTGCATGTATGTATGTATGTATATGTATGTATGTATGGCTATGTATGTGTATGTGTATGCATGTATATATATATATATATATATGTATATATATATATATTTCTATTTCTATATATATATATGTGTGTATATATGTGTGTGTGGTTGTATATATGTATGT
>OZ024740.1:366686508-366699008 GCA_964016885.1 Eledone cirrhosa
ATAACTATAATAATAAAAATAATTATTTCTTTATTCACCACAAACAGTAAAAAGAAAGGTAATAATAACAATTTTAACAATGGTAATTCCTCAATAGGGAGGAGACATTCGAAGGATACTCATGGAAAAAACCCCATATAACTACGGATGCCCTGATCTCTAGGGCAACTGCCTTGTCCAAGTTGTCCTCCTCAAATATACAGGCACACACTCAGAGCGGGTCCATTCTCCCGAGCCATGCTCGCCTGTCTCACCCATCTTCCAGCAAACAGACTGGAAAGCAACACTTCCCTCTCTACCCTTATTTTCTTCTTCAAATGAAACCTGAAAAAGTTAATCAGGGCTTCGCCGAAAAAGAAACTGTTCGTCTTTAACCCTTTCAGACGTATCCACCATACAATTTCTTTCGCCATGACCACCAAACAGATTCAAACAGTCTGTATTTCTTGGCTAAAGAAAGGCGGCAGAGCGACCTTCAAAATGGACTCAGCTGATAGTCGGTTTCTTGCTCCACGCGAAAGCATGTGTTCGACATAAACTCACAAGTTGGCAGTGCTCGGACACGGACGAGTGCGTGCAAGACGGTTTTGTCGCCATGCGCGCATTTTGAACGGCTGATGGCACTTCCATGCCTGTAGAGTTTATTCCGAACTAGCAAAGCTCCCCGGTAGCACTGCCAGGCCAGGGATTTGTGAAAATTGTCGATGGGCCCTGGACCAAAAGTTCTCCAGAAAAGAGTGGCTAATTGGTTTTCATCGATGCCCAGAGTTTCCCCAAGAACGTCGTCGCTTTTATCCGCCACTAACCCTCTACAGAATGCCAAGGTGGAGTTTCCACCGATCGTGCTGCCCGAATGTGAGCACTTGAAGATATTCCAAGTCCAAATTGCTCCCTCTCGAAACAATGGAAATTAAATAAATACATACACGCATCCAAATACGTACATACACAAGCATACGCGAAAACACTCGCCATAGGTATACAAATACACGCACATATAAATATGTGTGCGTGTGTGTGCGTGTATACAAATCATTAAATAAACGTATATAAATAAATAAATACGTATATAACAAGCGCACACACATACCTACATGTAAATAAATAAATGTTCGGAGACGTACGTCAACCAAAACACGAAGTACACATATACACACACCCTACATACGTACGAACCCGCATACTCACACATACGCAAAACTCACTTATACACATAACCAAAAGCATATGTACCAGAATATATAAAATATACGCCATAACATATACAATCAAATATACGTACGAGAAAGTATACGTACCTTCACAAAACATACAGACAATATATACTTTGTATATATTTATTTAATTTCAATTACCTCTGTATTTTATTTACTTTATTCTTAACTCTGAGGCGGAGAATCATTCGGTTTCCAAGTTAGAATTTTAGTCTACGACTTCAGTTATACCATTTACGTGGTTTTGTCTTTGCGTGCAATTGTTCTTTACGTATTATCTTCGTTTTTTTCGTTCATTGCCAGAGAACGTCTCTATGAACCACCTAAGAGAATATTAGTCTACGACTTCTTTTATACCATAAACGTGGTTCTGTCTTTGCGTGTAATTTTTTTTCACCGCTCCAAATAATGACGTATTATATTCGTTTTTTCCCGTTCTTTGCCAGGGAACGTTTCCACGAACCAAAGTATCGTCTTCCTGTCTTCCTCCGGTTGCAACGTTTTTTGAAATATTCACTTCTGCGTTCACAGATTGACTTTGTTAGTTTCAGAAGATCCCGTTAAGGGTGAAAGCAGCGATTCTTTGCTTAAACTTTAATCTGTTATTTTAATAAATATATATATATATATATATATATATATATAGAAATTACATGAATCAAAGTTCTGTTTAAACCATTTATTCGCTTACAATTGTTTCTTCCAAACCGAGGTTTGGAGTCTTCGGAGCAATTTTTCAATGATTATTTACATACATGACCTCCTTTTCAACACAAGAGACATACAGAAACATATGTATATATTGATGCACATAATACTCTTGATTGCCCGCTTAAAGTGCTTGTATTACATATAACACCCTGCCGCACTATAATCTTATATAAACTAGACACACGTGCATGCCCCATGTGTAACAATTGCATACACTAACTACTTCAAACTATCCTCTTGCTTTATCTTCGTAAACTGCCAATGTTGTATTTTAACTTTAATTTTGTTCTTTGATATGACTTTAATCTTTGAATGTAAATTTCCATGCTAAATATTATAATGGATGTCAACCCACTGTGCATCAATATATACATAAGTTTCTGTATGTCTCTTGTGTTGAAAAGGAGGTCATGTATGTAAATAATCATTGAAAAATTGCTCCGAAGACTCCAAACCTCGGTTTGGAAGAAACAATTGTAAGCGAATAAATGGTTTAAACAGAACTTTGATTCATGTAATTTCTATATAACTGCTCTGTAGAACAACTGATGTTATTACATTGAGCTATTTATCTTACTGGTAATAAGGTAGTAATATATTACTGTCTTTCACTATTTAGGGTTTAAAATATATATAACTATAAAAGGTTTTAGTATATAAATAACCATAAATAGTATCCTTAATACTATATATATATATATATATATATCTATATATATCTATATATATATACATATTAACTCTCTAAAAAGGGAAAACATATCCAACTCCAGACTACCATTTGCCTCCATTATGGATCAACTTCTCTAAGCGCTCCTGCCATAATAACACTTTTTGAACTGCTTATCCTCAAGAACTATGCCTCTAAATAATATTATTCTTTCTTTCCCATTACCTTAATTTTTTTTTTACTTCAAAAACCTTGTTTCTTTCCCATTTCCTTAACATGTTCAACATCACCTTATCTTTTCTCCTACATTTTACACCAATACAAATTTCCCCCTTTGATAATGCATAAACTGCTGAAACCGGCAATTGACAATTATTAAATAAATAAATAAATAAATAAATCAATGTTATTGTTAATTAATAAATAAATTAACTAATACCTTAACACTTCACACAAAGTAAAATATTTTGTTTTAAACATTTTCTAACCCAGAAAAAAGAGAAAAAATAAAGGAAAAAAAAAAATGTTTCTTCCTAATAATCGTTTTTTACACACACACACACACACACACACACACACACACACACACACACACACACACACACACACACACACACACACACACACACACACACACACACACAGACAGACACACAGACACACACACACACACACACACACACACACACACACACACACACACACACACACACACACACACACATATATATGTATATATATATATATATATATATAATATACTTTTTTGAAAATGTGGAAGTACATATGTATGTGTGTGGTGGGGTGTGTACATGCATGAGTGTGGTGGGGTGTGTACATGCATGAGTGTGCTTAAGCGTTCGTCTACAATAATCTTACCTTCTCACATATATCTTCTGTATTATGTTATATGAAAATAGATGAGAGACAACTTTATCCGGGGCATGAATCGAGCTACAATATCTGACTATCTTGACATTAATGCTGGGAGCTCCACACCTTACGTTTCTCAAAGTTCAGAGGAAACTTTTCTAGATGGTTTTAACATCGGAGGTAAGTAAAATCTTTCATGAAATACAACTTGGTGACGTCGATAAAAGAAATGAGTTGAAACTCCTTTTAAGTCTGTTTTTTTTTCTATGGCCGCTGGATTCTTAATTATTCAATCTAAATTTAACAAACTATTCATGTTTCTATATATAAATTGGAGCGATTTCCCTCCGTCACACAATGTGTGTGTGTGTTTGTGTGAATGTTTATGTGTGTAAAAGGAAGGAAGGGGATGGCAAAAAAAACTATAGCTAAACAGTGGCTGGCGTTCCATTTGCTACGCTGTGTGTGTTGGTGTATGCGTGTGTTTGTTTGTGAAAATGTATGTGTGTGTTTGTGTGAATGTAAGAGCATTTGTGTGAATGTATGTTTGTGAGTGTGTATTTTTCAAAGTGTGTCTGTGTTTGTGCATTTATATTTACATACTCATGCATATAAATATATGCACACACACACACACACACACACACACACACACACACACACATACACACACACACACACACACACACACACACACACACACACACACACACACACACACACACACACACACACACACACACACAGACAGATATACACATACACGTCAGCGTGTTGGAAAAGTTTCTTGTATTTAAAACTTCTTGAGATAAGATACTATGTCATAACACAAAAGGGTTCTGAACGTCTGTTAAACTGCCAAAGGAAAATTGTCTTGTTGCAGGCCTTTCTGTATAGGCAGAAATGAAACAGAATTTGGAGCTATCGGGGCAAAGATACATTCCTTCTCGATATTAGAATACCATTCATTAAAGATATTAGGATGAAAACATGAAAATACTTACGTATGTTACATTTCGAATTGGGAAAAAATAAAAGGTATAAGTTAATTCGGATTATAATTTTAATAACCCGTGCAAAATCCTTGTTTAGCAATTGAAGCATAGTTATTTATTTATATATTCCCAATTATAAAAAATATAACAAAGGAGTAGAAGTAGGCAGAGGCATAACTAGGGAAAATAGCGCCTATGGCAGTTGAATTGCGCCCCTGCCCAGCACTGTATTTTCACTTATAGGCCTAAAAAATTCTACTAATGTTTTAATGATCCAGCCACCATCGTGTTCTCCCCCATGATAACCAGAGACAGATCATACATCTGAAGGAAATTCGTTTTTCATTCTCCGACAAGGCTTATTTGACATTAATAAAACGTGCTCCTTGTCAAAGTGGCGCCTCCTTTATGTGGAGCCCATGGCACGTGCCCTGGAAGTAGCCTCTGGAAGTAGATGAAGCAATTTAAGATTAAAAAAAAAGGTTTTTTAATGTAGTCCTGTTTACATGATATGTAAGTGATCGCAAGGCGTAGCAGTGGCAATGCGTGTAAATGTTTTAGCTGTGTGTTGGTCATGAGTTGAGAGAGAGATATTTATTTATTCTGTATTTATTGTGTATTATTTGTTTTGTTGAACGAGCGAGTTATCATGTATCCATTTCAGCAAGTTTTTGATGTCACTGGAGCATGTACCTGTAATTTGTGAGGTATTCGAGTTATATGTATAACCAAGGGCACAACAGAAGAAGAAGGAATGTGGGTGTTGTAGTTAGCTAGGAGTATGTGTAGGTAGCGGTGACATTGTAAAGATCATTGCTCCAGCGAATGAAGAACACGTCTCTCTGACTATCTCTAGTCACTTTTATCGTTGCCATTCATGTAATGGTAAGCGGGCATTTTAGGTAACTATCCTGCGTCATATTCGTCGGGAGGTTCAGTTTCTTGAGGTTATTCTTCACAACTTCATCCTATATCTTACTTGGTCATTCCCAGCCATCAGTTCCACCCACTTCGAGCGCACGGCAATTCTTTATACAGCCCTCACTCTCTTTACTCATCATACGACTATATCAGTGAAATGAACACTTTTGCACACTATTTTCCTTTCTTCATATACTTAGCTTTTTCACTCAGTTCACTCGTGCTCTTTCCTTCACATCCAGCGGAGCGCTTGCACGTCTCATTTCTTATATATATATATATATATATATATATATATATATATTCACTGCAGATAATGGATAGTCCTGGCTTCTCTTTCTAATTTTTATTCATATGTATCACAATCGCAACTACACAGCACGCCATTTTTCATTCCTATATGCTTTCCTTTCCCCTTCGCTATGACCTGTCTTTTTCTCTTCCCTTACTGCTATCCTCTTTCTCTCTCCCTCTTCTCTCTCCTTCTACCTCTTACTTTCCTTCACCCCCTCTGCTAGTCACCCTCTCTCAGCTAGCCTCTTCCTCACACTTTCACTCACTCCCTCTCTGCTACTCACCCTCTCTCTCACTTCCTCCATCGTCCCACACCGTGCGAAATTCTTTTCTCGCTCACTTTTCGCACGGCCAAGATGTGTCTTTCGTCTTCTCGTCAATGATTCGCAAGTTCTTATGTTCACATGAATCACTGACTTGATTTTCTCATTTTTTCCTCTCTTTACGTTGCCTCACCATTCTTGTTTGTTTACCTGTCTCTCTTTCTCCACCCAATTCTTTTTATCCCAATAACTTATTTTAGTTATTGTTCGCGCTAGCCTGAGGTATATGATCTTTAATGTGAAGAAATACCTATGATGGCTAGTAGATCACTGATCATGGATAGTCCTGGCTTCTCTTTCTAATTTTTATTCATATGTATCACATTCGCAACAACACAGCACGCCATTTTTCATTCGTATATATATATATTATGATCATCATCGTTTAACGTCCATCTTCCACGCTAGCATGGGTAGGACAGGCTGTCCCTTTCCCTTTGTGAGAGATCAGGTCGGGGGACCGTCATTTGCTCACACACACTCGCGCACGACCCCCCCCCCATACATACGGATCTAGCTGTCGAAATGGCCGGAGATCAGCTGTTGGGGTCTGACTCTTTTCATATTACCCACTCTACTACCCAAGTATCGAGTAATCTGGTGCGTTATGGTCTACCTTGTATCACACCCTCTCTGTACACACACACACACACACACACACACACACACACACACACACACACACACACACACACGCACACACACACACACACACACACACACACACACACACACACGCGCGTGTGTGTGTATGTATATGTGTGTTTGTGTGTGCTCACACAGACGCGCATACATACAGAAATACACGCGCACACATGTTTACAGCAATGCTAAGGAGCAACATATTTTGGATGGTTCTGTTGGATAAATCTGGCGAAAATTTCTTCTCGTATTTCAGCAGATTTGCATCCGATTATCTAGCTAGATGCTGCCAGAGATTTGATTACCCAGCTCCCAGTATTATCTCCATGGAAACAATTTATTTATTTATTTATTTATTTATTTGAGGGAGATGTAACAATTATCCCTATCAGTTCTTGCTACTGCGTAAAGACATTTATTTCGGCTATTTTATTCTGCAGAAAGAAATATTATTGAAAATAGTGTATAATTAAGAGTGACTTCCCTTATATAACGAACGAGTTATGCCCCTTAGCTGTTCTAGTCAAGAATACGCTTATGGTTCTTGCATCTTTGTAATGGATGACATATTATTTTATATTTATTATCTGATTAAGCCCCAACAGTACAGCTCTTACTGCAACTGTAGTCTCTTGTTATAGGCTTCTAAGGGAGGTATTTTAAGGCTGCTGCTCCTTTCTCTTCTTTCTTGGCAATTTGAAATGTTAGTCTACTTCCACAGAACACTAGAGAGTAAATATTACCATGAAGCAAAAATATTTAGAGTGAGACATGCTGACAAGACTGGTTAAATTTCATGAGTATCTTATTTCATTCATCAAACAACAGGAACACTGATCGGAGGCCCATTTCATTCCAGGTCTGAACATAGCCAATTTCTTAGAGTGAGAGAGAGAGAGAGAGTGAAAGAGAGAGAGAGAGAGAGAGAGAGTGAGTGAGTGAGTGAGTGAGTGAGTGAGTGAGTGAGTGAGAGAGAGATGAAGTGAGAAATAACTATAGAGTATGATCGAAAGAAAGGCAAAGTTGACCACCTTGGGATCTGTGCCAGAACGATTATCACAAAGCAATCTATCTGATGTTCTAACGACTCACCGAATTTGCCGTCTTCCCCATTTTATTCTTCCCAATCTTCCCCACCCTTTCCTCCTCCTCATGGTCATCATCATCATCCTCACCAACTTATAAGTAAATTTATTTATAACTATGGCGACAGGAAAAAATAATAAAAAAATCAAAAAAAAAATCAAAAAAAAATCCTGATATAATTTATCATTTGAATCACGGTAAATCCAGCAATAGAAAGCACTGTTAGCCTAAATAGTTCTTTGTTTAATGGTTAATCCGGATCTTATTGTACATTGATCTAGTAAATATATATATAAAAAATAATTCTGAATAGGGTTTTCTTCTCTTTCATGCCACTGATATAAAAGAGGATGGGGTGAAAGGTAATGCAAACAGCAATTCAGCTGTTTAAAGATAAAAGTTGAATATTTTTATTATTAAGATCATAATTAATCGAAAAGCAATCACACTATGAGTAAGATTATCTAATTTTAGCATTTAGGTATTAATGTTGTAATGCATCTGAGATATGGTTTTGATAAGAGTTACGGTGTAGAGTTTCCTATTACTTTCATCGACCCATTTTTAGATACGCATCTGAAACAACTACCCTACATACCACTTCATACAGGCACAGATACGCATACACACACACGCACGCACATATATACGTAGATAAGACAGTTATTGCTTCAATTAGTCTACTCACCCTAAGTAAATACCCTAAATTGAACGCCAACCTGTATCCATGACTCCTGCCAAATAAATTCGTTAAATCATACTCGGACCACCTATTCTACCAGGCATGGCTTATGCAACCAGACTCAACTTAATAGCCATTCAACTTTGCATTTTTGAAGAAATAAAAAAATGAGTACCAATTATCGATTCTCGGATACAACATAGCCTATATATATATATATATTACTCTTTTACTTTTTTACCTGTTCCAGCCATCCAGCTGAGACCACATATATATATATTTTCACTCACTCACTCTCTGCTACTCCCTCTCTCTCACTTCCTCCCGTCTGACCGGTGTGAAATCCTTTCTCGCTCACCTTTCATAGATATCACGGACTTGACTCTCATCTTTCTCTCTTTCCGTGGCCTTACCATCTCTGTTTGTTTACATGTCTCGCTTTCTCCATCCAATTCTTTTTGTCCCAATAACTTTTTTTAGTTATTGCTCGCACCCTCCGGAGGTATATGGTCTTTAATGCGAAGAAATGCCGATGATGGCTGGAAGATCACTGATGACGGACAGTCCTGTCTTCTTGCTCTAATTTTATTCATATGTATCCCATTTGCAACAACGCAGCACGCCATTTCTCATTTATATTTTTCCCTCCGCTGTGACCAGTCTGTTTCTTTCTTACTGCTATCATCTTTCTCTCTCCTTGTATCTCTTACCTTCATTCACCCCCTCTGCCAGTCACCCTCTCTCGGCTGGCCTCTTCCCCACACTTTCATCCGTGGCCTTACCATCTCATGTCTCGCTTTCTCCAATAACTTTTTTTAGTTATTGCTCGCACCAGCCGGAGTATATGGTCTTTAATGCGAAGAAATACTGATGATGGCTGGAAGATCACTGATGACGGACAGTCCTGTCTTCTTGCTCTAATTTTATATATATATATATATATATATATATATATATATATATATATATATATATATATATATATATATATATATATATATATATATATATATATATATAAGTATGTATATGTATATATGTATATATATATATCATCATCATCATCAGCACCGTTTTACGTCCATTCTTCCATGTTAGCATGGGTTATACGGGTTGTCCTGTTGTGGGCAGTGTCCGTTCGGCTGACCTTGTCTTGCTCATACGGGAACTGATTCTGGCTTGATTTCTACAGCTGGATGCCCTTCCTAACACCAACCTCATTTACAGTGTGGGCTGGGTGCTTTTTTGCCGTGGCACCTCCACAACTTTGCAGTGGGAGGGGGTGGGGAATATTGTTTATATGCTTCAGCATCGGCTTTTACCTGTGGAAACTCGGGTCTTCTGTATTTCTACGTGACGCCAGAGGTCACGGTCTTGTGTCATCGCCTTTGAGAGGTGCAATTGGGTAAAGATGACTTTTATCACCTCATTTGCAAGGATTTTGATATGAAATCGTGTGTCGAAACAAATATTGTTTCTGGCAATATTATTACAACAATATGACCCTCCCCAAGTATATATATATATATATATATATATATATATATATATATATAAGACGTCTTATATATTATTGTTCTGCATTCTCCTGCATTGAACCACCTAGGTACTATGACATAACCTGTGTATTTGCTGGCATTAGCGTACATCTGTGCGCTTATGTTAGTAGATATATTAAATTATCTCTATATATATATATATATATAGGAACCAGTAAGACCCCGACAGCTGAGCTGAAGCCGTTTCGACGGCTAATTCTAGAATTAGCCGTCGAAACGGCTTGAGCTCAGCTGTCGGGGTCTTACTGGTTCCTATTACCCACTCTACTACCTCAAGTATTGAGTACTTTGGTGCGTTATGGTCCACCTGGTTCCTTACCACATTTCCTTCGTTATATATATATATATGTATATATATATATATATATATATATATGTATATATGTATGTGTGAGGGTGGTGAGAACACGAATAACCCACTTTATTGAAAGCAACGGCCTGCTGAACTCCAACCAACATGGGTTCCATAATGGAAGGGACTGCCTAACGCAGCTACTACATCACTTTGACGATGTTTAGAGAGCCTTGGGAGAGGGCTCCAACACTGATGTCTTCTACCTTGATTTCAGCAAGGCCTTCGACAGGGTTGATCATAAGATTCTACTGAAAAAACTATCCAATGTTGGTGTCTCTGGAAGGTTACTACAGTGGATCAAATGTTTCCTGACAGACAGAACCCAGCATGTTGTAGTCAAAGGAGTAAAATCAAGCCCTGCCAAAGTCAGCAGTGGCGTCCCACAAGGCACTGTGTTGGGCCCACTTCTTTTCATTATCTACATTAATGACATTACTGACATCATCAAGCACAGCAACATAAGAATCTTCGCAGATGATTCCAAGCCCCAAAGGGTCATCAATGAGATGGGTGACTGGACTTGCCGTCAGTCAGACCTACTCGCTGTTATCCAATGGGCAGAAAATAATAACATGCTGTTGAATGAGGATAAGTTTAAATTAATCCACTTTGGAAAAAAGGATGTCCTGAAACTACCATACTCTCTTCCTTCGGGTGAAACTCTAGTGGCATCCAATAACATCAGAGACCTGGGAGTAATTGTGGACAACAACATAAGCTGGGCCACTCATATAAACAACAAAGTTGATATGGCCCGCAGATTGTGTTCCTGGATTCTCTGAACTTTCCAGTCGAGAGATATCAACACTGTTATCCTTCTCTTCTCCACTTTTGCCCGACCCCACCTTGAATACTGTTGTCCACTGTGGTCACCCCACACGAAACAAAGTATCATGAAAGTTGAAGCAACCCAAAGGTCAATTACAAAAAAGATAGATGGCATGACAGGTCTTGACTATTGGAGTCGATTAGAAAAGCTCAACCTTTATTCTCTCCAACGAACCGTGAGCGCTACATTATCTGCATGATGTGGAAAATATTCCATCAGCTTTGCCCAAATGATGTTGGCATCACCTTTAATGTACACCCAAAGCTTGGGCCCCGTGCTATCCGCCCACGACAAAAATCTCACTCGCATCTCATAACAACACTACGGCACAATTATTTCACCTCAATTGGCCCTGCTCTCTTTAACATTACAGCAAAACACATCAAAGCAGGGACAGACCCCATCAAGCTCAAGAAGCCTTTGGATATATTCCTTCAAGAAATGCCGGATAAGCCTCCTACACCCGGATATGCCTCCGTAAACAATAACTCTCTGCTCGAGTGGGCCATGGTGCCCAAACACTGATTTGTAAAACTTCGCCAGGTGGTGCTATTAAGTTAGACATGGCCTGGGCCAATACTGACCAAAACCTATCAAAGTTAGCAAAGTTATATATATATATATATATATATATATATATATATATATATATATATATATATATATATATATATATATATATATATATATATATATATATATATGTATATATGTATATAAGTAGAAAAGAGCGCAAAACTCGAGTGAACCTAGCTAAGACAAAAATGTTGAAGAGTAGAAAAGAGGACAAAACCTTGATTCCGTCAGGTAAATGGCCATGTTCGATATGTAGAAAAGGAACTGGCATAAATTTTATAAAATGTACACAATGTAGATCTTGGGTACACTAGAGATGTAGTGGGATAGCAGGGAAACTAACAGGTAGGGAATACTACGTATGCAGTAGATGTGCAGGGAAGTTTGACAGTAGTAATCGCAGTGATAGATATATTTGTCAAATGCAGGTGGGTTCTATAGAAGTGTTTGATAGCTTCCGGTACCTAGGTGATCAGATTAGGTTGGGAGGAGGGGTGTTCCGAGGCCATAGTATCTAGAATACGGACGGGTGGAAGAAGTTTAGGGAGCTGCTTCCTCTGTTGACAAAGAAGGGTTTCTCCCTGCGTATGAAAGGCCGGTTATATGATGCCTGTGTGAGATGCGCGATGCTGCATGGTAGTGAGACATGGGCAGCAACTACTAAGGATATGCGACGGCTGGAGAGAAATGAAGCAAGCATGCTCCGTTGGATGTGCAATGTCAATGTACGTGAACGACCCAGCATGGATGTGTTGAGAGAGAAACTGTAT
>OZ024740.1:366704008-366719008 GCA_964016885.1 Eledone cirrhosa
TTTGATAACAGCATCAAACTAGCTAATTTCTTGGATGTATCTCTTAATCTTGACACTGGCCTATATTACCCTTACCATAATTAACAATTATGTTAATTTTAAATCTAACCACCCTACCAATATTAAGAATGCCATAGTTAGTAATATTGGAAAAAGAATATCTAA
Source organism: Eledone cirrhosa (assembly GCA_964016885.1). Classification (NCBI taxonomy): domain Eukaryota; kingdom Metazoa; phylum Mollusca; class Cephalopoda; order Octopoda; family Eledonidae; genus Eledone; species Eledone cirrhosa. Next base: position 366,704,174 of record OZ024740.1, read on the forward strand.
CCTATCTTCTAATAAAAACATCTTCGATGCTAACGCCAATTACTATAATAACGCACTTTCTAAAGCCGGCTATCCTGATAAAATCAAATATAATAAAGAAACAAATTCTAGAAGATCTTACAGTAGAATAATTAATCATGATCATTCCAATAACTTTAATAAAAGACCTAGATACAAAAACATAATCTGGTATAATGCTCCTTTCTCCATCTCTATTAATAATAATATTCCTAAATTATTCTTTAGTGCCTTAAATAAATGCTTCCCTCCCTCACATATCTATAGTAAAATATTTAACAAACACACTATAAAATTTTCCTATTCGACATCCTCCAACATTTCCAACATTATCTCTAAACACAACAATAAAATACTAAATACTAAATCTCTTCCTTCCAACACTGAATATCATAATAATAGTAATAGTACTCCCGACGTCATTGTAAACTCTAGGCTAATTTCTGCAAACCCAAATACGACGTCAAACACAACTTCGCTAAATGTTCTTAATCCCATTCTAAATCAAGAAACTATTATTCCTATCGCCAATAACTTCTCCAATCCAATTCCTTCTATAGATAACACTAGGTCACTCGTTAATAATCTCTCTAATCGCAATTGCAATTGCCCTGCTAAAAATAAATGTCCTCTCAACAACCATTGTCTTGATAAAAACTTAATTTACGAATGTAAAGTTATAACTGACACCAATTCCTTCACCTATTTTGGCTCCACTTCCACCTCCTTTAAAGCTCGTCTTTATAATCATCATTCGTCTTTTAAATATAAACTTAAAAGAACCAACACGGCACTCTCAGAACTCATATGGTCCTTGAAAGACAAAAATATTAAATATAACATCTCTTGGAAAAAGGTTTCTTCTGCGTCTTCAAACTTGAACAGTTCTCTATCCAAGACTTGCAATCTTTGTCTAAATGAAAAATTTACCATTATCTCTAATTTAGATTCTATAATAAATAGACGCACTGACTTGTTTTCTATCTGCTTGCATAAATTCCACAGAACTTTCCATAAAGTATACAGCTAATATGATAAACTTTATCAATTCAGAATCCTTTTCTCAAAGGCACATATATATATATATATATATATATATATATATATATATATATATATATATATATATATATATATATATATATATATATATATACTTCTTTAAAAATATACCCATCTTTCTACCTTATTTCAAAGTTATTTATTATATTTATTATATTCTACATCACTCCTAATTTCTAACCCCTAATCTATACCTTTTCTCACTGTGCCTAACATAGAAACAATTATTACACAATACACCATATTCTTACTTCATATCACCTTGAAAAAATCCTTCGTAAACATAAACATTTTTTGACGTTAGATTATTCATCCTCTATTCATTATTTTTTTTCCCTTTCATCTAACTTATTCATGCTCATCTCACAATATATCCTTACTTACATTACTTCTGTTTTTTTAATAATACATATCAACATTTTCTTTCCATCGCACATATTATTAAACCCTTAAATATTATTCTTAATACATATTAACATTTTCTTTCCATCGCACATATTATTAAACCCTTAAATATTATTCTTAATACATATTAACAATTTCTTTTCATCGCACATATCATTAAACCCTTCAATATACAAACCTTAACTTTACATTTTTTTCTCTTCGTGAATTTTCAAATTCTTTTAATTTATACATTATCTTCCAACGGTTTTTTTCAACCTCTCTATGTAAAACAATATATTTTTCTCAGTTATAAAAGCTATCTCTCTCTCTGTATCACCCATCTCTCCTCCTATCTCATCCTTCCTCACTATACTCCTCCTCCTCCACTTTTTACTCTCATCTCCTCCTCTTTTTCATCCCCCCCCCCATCAACATTTGTTTTCCCCAATATCACACATCAATCTAAAACTACTTTTCATATGTTGATTTAAAGCTGCACTATCCACAAGTGTTTTTTAACCTTCATATCATGTCCTCCTATTTTATCTGATGAAAACACAAATGTTATGCATGATGATATTTGTTTTTGAAATGCGCATAATAAAATACATGGAACTCATTTAACCATCTTTTGATCTTATATATTATATATATATATATATATATATATATATATATAGTATTAGTTATACTATTTATGGTTATGTAGACACAAAACCTTAAGCAGTTGTAAGTATTTTACACACACCCTAAATAGTGGTAGGCAGTAATGTATTACTACCTTATTACCAGTAAGTTAAGTAGCTCAATGTAAAAACATCAGATGATTTACAGAGCAGTTATATGAAATATAAGAATCAAAGAACTGTTCAAAACATTATTGTGCTTACAGCTGTTTCCTCCAAACCGAGGTTTGGATTCTTCGGAGCAATTTATTAATGCATGGACAGTTATATGACCTCCTTTTCAGCCGAGAGACATACCAATACATATTCAAACATTGATACATATTCAAACATTGTGGGTCAACATTCATTACAAAATTTAGAGTGGCAGTACACACTTCGAGATTACATTTATATTAATAGGTACAATCAAAAATCAAAGATATAGGTTAAAGTACAACATGAAGATAAGTGGTTATATAGTGCAAATGTTATATGTGTGGCACGCATGTGCGTCTTGTTTATATAGTGTGGCAGAGAGATATGTGTGGTAGAGGCACTTAGGTAGGTAAATAAGAGTGTTAGGTTGGTAGATCTGGTGGCAAAGTCTTTATATGATTGATGTAGTCTGTGTGTGGAGAAATATTATAAGCATTAAAGATAGTGCAAGCATTAAAAGTGTTATAAGTATTGGAGATGCACAGCGCAGGGATGTCAAGTAATTCATGTACTTCGGCATTTTCATGGTCAAGGGAGTGTATATTTCGATTATATGCCTTTCACATAATCCACGACAATCCAGTTAGAGATCGTAGTCTGGTGTTCTTTAGTTCGATACAGGAGGTTGTTACGTTTCGAGAGACGCCATTGAATACCGGAAGTGTGTGTGTGGCTAAGGGGAGTTAATGCATGCGGGGAGGTAACTCTGGGGTTTCTATATCTAGCCATTAAAATGTGTCCCAATATGGACCCTAAATTCTATGGTGAGGAGCACCTTCCAAGAGAGACTTTTAAAGCATAAAGTGTACTAACTATAGAGTAGTTTAACTAAATTATGCTGAAGGTGATCATATTATTATTAAGGTGGATTAACCCATCTTAAGGTGCTACAAATGGAAATTATAGATGATGAGCGAGGATTCTAAATTAATGATCTCTGTGGTTGTAGTCTGGTCATATGACCAGGCGCGGTGATTGCAGGATTGCTTCAGGACCCAATGATCTCGGGTAAGATCTGGGTCATCGCTTGCTACATTGGATGTCGAAAGATAATCGTCCCCAGGCAGGCCAAAGGTCAATCCGCAGTCCTCGCGACCCCTCTCTGACCGTCAGATCATCCATATACGTACAACCCGCACGGCAGTTGCATTGCATTCACTCACTGCGCTCAGCAGCCCGGTCCTACTGGTCAACAGCGCTACTCGATTAAATCATTTTACATCTGTCTAAGGAAGGTGTTTCCTCTGCCCAACACCATCCAACCGATCAATTCATGCTCAAATTACCCTTAGAGCGGTGCAGTGCCGTCCAGGTGGGTGGATGTTGTCACACCTGCCGTAGAGGTATAAATGGGTATTTTCCCTGCGAAGGGTTCCAGAGGGATGTCGTTGTTTGTGTTATAATGGATCAGCTAGTGTTGGGTATGTAGTATAGGGTGTGTCTCTGGTGTTTGATGTTAGATGTGGTGTTAGGTTCCAGTCCGACATTGCTATATATAGGGCTTAAAGTTTTGGAAGGAATGTCTGAGGCGGTGCTGGCAAGTTGCAAACACCTCAGATTTTTTGTTAAGTAGGTTACGGTTGGAGAAGATAATATTGTGTGTCTCTAGTATACAGAGGTTACAGAATTTATTAGGTGGTTTGTACGAGGTCGCGCTGCCTATCACTTCCCATTTGAGTCTGTATGGTTTATTTTTAGATTTTAGATAGTGTATGTAGCTAGAAAGTGAGGTGGAGTTGGCTAGGCTGTGCTTTTTGAACGAGTGGATGTGCGAGTTATATCTAATTTTGAAGCAGTTAGAAGTGGAGCCTACATAGGTTTCTGAAGAGTTATTAGTCGTGACTGTGCATGAGTATATGACATCCTTGGTTAGGCATTTTTTATCTAAAGGGCAGGTTCTATTAGCTCTACAGTTACAATTATTCTGTGCGTTAGTCCGCTGGTTATAATGCAATGCGGAAGTCTGTGTGGTGGATATAGGATTTTGGGTGTTCAGGTTGACAACCCTGGTGTTATTACTTATACTAGTGTTATTTCTATTGTTACTGCCGTTGCTATTGTTGCTTGCTACAGTGGTATTTAGAGGGTTTGCATCCCGTTGTGATTTTGTTTGTTGGAAGTAAGAACTAATTTTACTATTATTGCTGCTAGCTATGTGGTATGCTAAGTTAGGCGTCGTAGAGTATGAGATTTTAATGGTGTTTTTGTTTAAGAGGTTGTGGTACTTGTGTCCTAGAGGGAAGTTTTTATCTAGTAGTGAGAAGAAAGCCCTAGGTATGTTGGTGGAGACATTTAGGTTGAAAGGAGGGTTGAAAAATGTATTATTTCTTCTTCTATTTTTGCTTTTAGTGTTTGGTGTGTTGCTTCCTCCTAAGGCCTCACAGTAGTTTCCATGGTAATGGTTACTTCCGGTGGCACCCTCCGCTTTGGTGTACTTGTGGTTGCTATTCCTATTATTAGATTTCCTCATGGACATGTTGTGCGAGATGATGTTGTAGCTATGTGTTTTCTTAGGTAGGAACTCTATTTCTATATTATGGCCGGAGCTAGCTAATGCTTGATTGTAATATTGTGAGTTTTTGCTAAATATGTTTGCGTCATAGGACAGACTAGAGATTCTATTGGACACCCCCTTAGAGATAGAGTTTAATATTGATCTAGGGTGATTAGACTTGGTATCTACGTAAATAAGTTTCTCATTAGGCTTATGGAAAGGTGTATATATTTTTGAGTCTAGGTATAGTGTGGCGTCTAGGAAGTTAACATTTTTAGTGTTTTTGTCCATGGTGATACTAAGGTTAAAGTTTTTGAATGTCTTATGCAGTTGTTTTCTAGTTCTTTCTATATTAAATTTTTTATATTCTATGAGTAGAAGTGCATCATCGCGGTACAAACCACCGTTGAGGTAAGGGAGGTCTTTATGGATTTCATTGAGGAGGTATAGGCCGACCAAATCAGTGACCTGCGCCGAGTCACTAGATCCCATGGTTATGTCGAAGTTGTTGTGCGTATCCTTGCGTGTCCATAGTTGGTCCTCGAAGGTGATTATGGTTTTACGGGCCGCAAGGATGACATCAACCTGGGCTCTAGTCAGGTCGCTATTGGTCATGGCCATGATAAGTGCCTTATTTAATAGGATAGGGGAAATAGAGGTGTAGTATGAATTGATATCAAATTGAATAAATTTTTTGTTCTTATTATTCTTGATATCCTTAAACCATTCAATTACTTCACCCGTATTTCCCCATTGTTTAAGGTGTATCTTGTGTTTAATTTGTGGGATGATTTTATCCAAAATCTTCTTGCTGATAATACCAATGTCGGACTTGGAAGGGCAGATAAGTCTTATCGTGGGGTTGCTGATGAAGTTCTCCTTATGGTCCTTCAGAGAGAATCTAGGGGGGTTCGGAGTGAAAGGTTGTGTATGCCTCTGTAGTCCGAGTTTAGACACTATATTATAACCCTCTACATTAATATCTTCTAAGTTTTTCAAGGTGGTTTTTTTGTAGCTTTTATGTAGTTCATGCAAACCCTCTAAATACCACTGTAGCAAGCAACAATAGCAACGGCAGTAACAATAGAAATAACACTAGTATAAGTAATAACACCAGGGTTGTCAACCTGAACACCCAAAATCCTATATCCACCACACAGACTTCCGCATTGCATTATAACCAGCGGACTAACGCACAGAATAATTGTAACTGTAGAGCTAATAGAACCTGCCCTTTAGATAAAAAATGCCTAACCAAGGATGTCATATACTCATGCACAGTCACGACTAATAACTCTTCAGAAACCTATGTAGGCTCCACTTCTAACTGCTTCAAAATTAGATATAACTCGCACATCCACTCGTTCAAAAAGCACAGCCTAGCCAACTCCACCTCACTTTCTAGCTACATACACTATCTAAAATCTAAAAATAAACCATACAGACTCAAATGGGAAGTGATAGGCAGCGCGACCTCGTACAAACCACCTAATAAATTCTGTAACCTCTGTATACTAGAGACACACAATATTATCTTCTCCAACCGTAACCTACTTAACAAAAAATCTGAGGTGTTTGCAACTTGCCAGCACCGCCTCAGACATTCCTTCCAAAACTTTAAGCCCTATATATAGCAATGTCGGACTGGAACCTAACACCACATCTAACATCAAACACCAGAGACACACCCTATACTACATACCCAACACTAGCTGATCCATTATAACACAAACAACGACATCCCTCTGGAACCCTTCGCAGGGAAAATACCCATTTATACCTCTACGGCAGGTGTGACAACATCCACCCACCTGGACGGCACTGCACCGCTCTAAGGGTAATTTGAGCATGAATTGATCGGTTGGATGGTGTTGGGCAGAGGAAACACCTTCCTTAGACAGATGTAAAATGATTTAATCGAGTAGCGCTGTTGACCAGTAGGACCGGGCTGCTGAGCGCAGTGAGTGAATGCAATGCAACTGCCGTGCGGGTTGTACGTATATGGATGATCTGACGGTCAGAGAGGGGTCGCGAGGACTGCGGATTGACCTTTGGCCTGCCTGGGGACGATTATCTTTCGACATCCAATGTAGCAAGCGATGACCCAGATCTTACCCGAGATCATTGGGTCCTGAAGCAATCCTGCAATCACCGCGCCTGGTCATATGACCAGACTACAACCACAGAGATCATTAATTTAGAATCCTCGCTCATCATCTATAATTTCCATTTGTAGCACCTTAAGATGGGTTAATCCACCTTAATAATAATATGATCACCTTCAGCATAATTTAGTTAAACTACTCTATAGTTAGTACACTTTATGCTTTAAAAGTCTCTCTTGGAAGGTGCTCCTCACCATAGAATTTAGGGTCCATATTGGGACACATTTTAATGGCTAGATATAGAAACCCCAGAGTTACCTCCCCGCATGCATTAACTCCCCTTAGCCACACACACACTTCCGGTATTCAATGGCGTCTCTCGAAACGTAACAACCTCCTGTATCGAACTAAAGAACACCAGACTACGATCTCTAACTGGATTGTCGTGGATTATGTGAAAGGCATATAATCGAAATATACACTCCCTTGACCATGAAAATGCCGAAGTACATGAATTACTTGACATCCCTGCGTTGTGCATCTCCAATACTTATAACACTTTTAATGCTTGCACTATCTTTAATGCTTATAATATTTCTCCACACATAGACTACATCAATCATATAAAGACTTTGCCACCAGATCTACCAACCTAACACTCTTATTTACCTACCTAAGTGCCTCTACCACACATATCTCTCTGCCACACTATATAAACAAGACGCACATGCGTGCCACACATATAACATTTGCACTATATAACCACTTATCTTCATGTTGTACTTTAACCTATATCTTTGATTTTTGATTGTACCTATTAATATAAATGTAATCTCGAAGTGTGTACTGCCACTCTAAATTTTGTAATGAATGTTGACCCACAATGTTTGAATATGTATCAATGTTTGAATATGTATTGGTATGTCTCTCGGCTGAAAAGGAGGTCATATAACTGTCCATGCATTAATAAATTGCTCCGAAGAAACCAAACCTCGGTTTGGAGGAAACAGCTGTAAGCACAATAATGTTTTGAACAGTTCTTTGATTCTTATATTTCATATATTTCATATATATATATATATATATATATATATATATATATATATATATATATATATATATATATATATATATATATATATATATATACACACATATATATGTGTATATATCTAAATATGTATACATACATACACAGAATCCAAACGTGATAATAATGATCATGGTTGTATAAACGGGATATAACCCATAGTAAACAAATAAAAAGGAAATATAATAAGTATGTAAATTATATTCTAGATGTATGAGGTAATGAATCGCTACCTCGTTACGGACAACTGACATTGCACAACTGGTCTGAACACAGACGAGCCGAATTCCTACTGTCATCGCCTCTATCTCTCTCGCCCTCCCCATCTCTCTGTATTATGGGCAAATGGTGTCCCACGTGCTGGTCGCCCCACGGTCACGGCGGACAAAAATGGAGAAAGCGTTTCCCCGGAGGATGGTAAAGGAGATGCGCTGGAAGAGCCATTCCATCTCACGAGGCTCATACCTGCGGCTATCCAGCTCAGCGCCTGTGGTAGCAGCATGGCGTGGAAGGCGGCCGGCACTTAAGCGACAGAAAAGCGGGTGGAGGCCAAACATGTCCACGGTGGATCCGCAGCGACATTTGTGTGACTCGCAGATCCGGAGGACAAGCCCCAAGGAAATCCCGACGCGCAGGCTATCATTGTCCAGCTGCATGCCGGTGGAGAAGGAGGGTAAGGCATGGAGCCAGGCACCACTGTGGGGTTGGAGGCCGCGTGAAACATGCAAGGCGGTGCTGGTCGAGCTAGTGCCCGTCTGAGGCCAGTTTGCACTGGATGGCATCCCAAATACTCTCGGGGCACTTGACATCAGCAGGTGGAGAAGGAGGAGGGAGTCTAGTTACTACAGTTAATATGCATAATCTGTAAACTAAGCCCCCAAAATAAGATCCCATATTAACTGTAAAACTAGAAACATAGTATATAGCATAAGATGTACTGAAGGACAATGTAAAGATAAGAATATAGTGTACATAAGTGAGACAGCTCGTAGTATAGGAGAACGGTTAAATGAACACTGGCGAGAGCTTCAAGATAGAAAAGAATCATCAATACTCCACCAACATGCTAAAATAGAACATAAGGACAAATAAGAGAATATAGAAATAAAAATAAAATCTACACACAGAAAAGACGCAATGTTTAGACAAATCACAGAGGTAATAAACATAAATAAACTCCAACCAAAATTAAATAGAAAACATGAATGGAATAGCTACATCACAACTTCCAATTAAGGACAAAATGAAAACACACACACATAGAACAAACAACCAACCAGTAACATGTAAATAAACAATTAAATAAACAAATAAAAATACATACAGACACCCGGATGTAACACATACTGAAACTAAGCACACAACACACACAAAAACAAGATGGCGTAGGACAGAACAAAGGAGAGGCACAAAACAAAGAAAAGAATCCCCAGTCACTGAGGAGGTCACAGAATGTGTGACGAAAGAACTTTGACAATATATGAACAACCGTCCGGTTGTAGAACCAACCAACCAACCAACCAACCAACCAACCAACCAGAAATTTATAAATTTTTTGAAAACATTTTTTAGTTTATAATAAATTGGAGTGAAATCAACTGGTGCGTGTGTTTCTTATTGGCAACATGACCCCCCAAAAGTATAACAATATCGGTTTCAACACATGTTTTCAGATAAAGAATCTTGCTAAACAAATTCAGAAACGAAATATATATATATATATATATATATATATATATATATATATATATATATATATATATATATATTGTTATATATATTGTTATATTTGGGCAGGGTCATATTATTATAATATTACTAGAGATAATAACAGAACACACGGTTTGGTTTCGGTTGGTTTTCGCTTCTATGTCTTTATATCTCCATAGTTAATTTATCTGGCAATGAATGTTTATCATTGATTGACCAACGGTTAAAAATACAGATATAAATATATATATATATAGTCTATCAAAGTTCTTTCGTCACACATCTGTGACATCATCAGTGGTACTATTATGTCTCCTCCCGTTGTATTGTAATGCCTACGCCATTTTAATTTTATTTATTCTTGTCTCTGTCTCTGTTTGCGCATATATATATGTATATATATATATGTATGTATATATATATATATATATATATATATATATATATATATATATATATATATATATATATATATATATATATATATATATATATATATATATATATATATACATAAATGCATATATATATATATACTTATATATATATATTTTTTTATATATATATATAAATACATATATATATATATGTATATATGTATATATATATATATGCATATATGTATATATATGTATATATATGCATATATGTATATATATCTATATATGTATATATATATATATATATATATATATATGCATATATGTATATATATATGTATATATATATGCATATATATATATATATATATATATATATATATATATATATATGCATATATGTATATATATATGTATATATATATGCATATATATATATATATAAGTATATGTACACACACAACCACACACACACATACATATATATATATCAACGTTGTAGAGGTCAATCCGAGTCTATGATAAAAGGCACATGTCCAAGGGGCTGTGCTATGAGATCGATGAACCCTGAATGAACCACATGTCTGATAAGCGATCTGTTTAACCGCACAGTGATGCCAGCATTTATTTAGTATGGGATTGTTTGAAGTTAACCTCATTTTCTGGCTTCTCTGTTATCATATATCTTATCTTGTTACCTACAATGTAACTGGAAATACATTTTACGGGCAAATAGCTGGAATATTTTTCACCTAAGGGCGGATATTATATAAGCGTTATATATATATATGTGTTGATTTAACACTTCACTGCTTGCAAGTGTTTTTTAAGCTTCATATCATATCTCCCTATTTTATCTGATGAGAACGCAAATATCATCCCATGATGATATTTGTTTTTGAAATGCGCATAATAAAATACATGGAACTCTTTTAACCATCTTTTGATCTTATATTATATATATATATATATATATATATATATATATATATAGCGTTGTTTGACCTCCAGTTCACTGACAACTATTCTACTTGATTCAATCACCGGAACTTCATATATACTTATGAAGATAACGAGTTAAATCGGGGGCAACCACATTCCTGATGATTTCATACGAATGAAACAGTTCTAGTCCTATATATATATAGCAGGGAAAAGCGGACGTAAAATGATGATGATGATGATATATATAAATATATATATATAAATATATATATATATATATACAGGGTGTCCACAAGAAATGTATGCATACATTAATTAAAATGCTGTTGAAGTGCGTATACATTTTTAGGGACATCCTGTATCTCTCCCCCCTCTCTCTCTCTCTCTCTCTCTCTCTCTCTCTCTCTCTCTCTCTCTCTCTCTCTCTCTCTCTCTCTCTCTATATATATATATATATATATATATATATATATAATGCTGTACCCCAGCATTCCCACAGTTGTATGACTGAAACAAAATGACTTAATTTTGATACTGACGGCAGCTATAGTAATGGTAGTAGTATTAAAGATGGTGGATGGGATAGTGCTATATATAAGAGTGGCCATATTGATAGAATCGTTGACATACGTTAACATTCTAGTTGATAAAACCAGTTAGATAGTGATAATTGTAAAAGAATGTCTGAGGATCAGCAGGCACATGTATATACATAGTATGTATGTATATATGTATATATGTATGTATGAGCAAACACACATATACGTATGGGGTTACATAAGTTCTTTAGTTTATTTTAGCCGCCTAGTTGGTTAAGACCACCATGGAGCACTGTATTAGGTAAGTACGCGCGCGCGCACACACACACACACACAGATACACTTACCACACATATATGTATCTGTGTGTGTGTGTGTGTGTGTTCACCTGCCATGCAGTAGAAGGACTAGGGATGATCTCATTTGTCATTTTACTGACCAGTTAACACACGCACACACACACACACACACACATCACACACGCACGCACACACACACACACACCCCCACACACACACACACACCCACCCACACCCACGCACACGCACGCACACACACACACACACACACACACACACACACACACACACACACACACACACACACACACACACACACACACACACACACACACACACACACACACACACACACACACACACACACACATGCGATTCTTCCAAAGGCCAGTTTTGTCAACCTCGAAAAAATACATGTTAGGAACAAGTCAATACTTTCAGTCGCATGAAAAATATTCCAGCTATTTGCCCGTAAAATGTATTTCCAGTTACATTGTAGGTAACAAGATAAGATATATGATAACAGAGAAGCCAGAAAATGAGGTTAACTTCAAACAATCCCATACTAAATAAATGCTGGCATCACTGTGCGGTTAAACAGATCGCTTATCAGACATGTGGTTCATTCAGGGTTCATCGATCTCATAGCACAGCCCCTTGGACATGTGCCTTTTATCATAGACTCGGATTGACCTCTACAACGTTGATATATATGTGTGTGTGTGTGTGGTTGTGTGTGTACATATACTTATATATATATATATATGCATATATATACATATACATATACATATATATACATATATATATATGTATATATATATATATAAGTATATATATATATATATATGCATATATGTATATATATATATATACACACACACACACACACATATATATATATATACACACACACATACACACATATATATATGCGCAAACAGAGACAAGAATAATAAATAAATAAAATAAAAATGGCGTAGGCATTACAATACAACAGGAGGAAACATAATAGTACCACTGATGATGTCACAGATGTGTGACGAAAGAACTTTGATAGACTATATATATATTTATATCTGTATTTTTAACCGTTGGACAATCAATGATAAACATTGATTGCCAGATAAATTAACTATGGAGATATAAAGACATAGAAGCGAAAACCAACCGAAACCAAACAGTGTGTTCTGTTATTATCTCTAGTAATATTATAATAATATGACCCTGCCCAAATATAACAATATATATAACAATATATATATATATATATATATATATATATATATATATATATATATATATATATATCGTTTCTGAATTTGTTTAGCAAGATTCTTTATCTGAAAACGTGTTTAAACCGATATTGTTATACTTTGGGAGGGTCATGTTGCCAATAAGAAACACACGCACCAGTTGATTTCACTCCAATTTATTATAAACTAAACATTTTTTTCAAAATATTTATAAATTTCCGGTTGGTTGGTTGGTTCCACAACCGGACGGTTGTTCATATATTGTCAAAGTTCTTACGTCACACATTCTGTGACCTCTTCAGTGACTGGTTGGTTGTTTGTTCTATGTGTGTGTGTTTTCATTTTGTCCTCAATTGTAAGTTGTGATGTTGCTATTCCATTCATGTTTTCTATTTAATTTTGGTTGGAGTTCATTTATGTTTATTACCTCTGTGATTTGTCTAAACATTGCGTCTTTTCTGTGCGTAGATTTTATTTTTATTTCTAAGTTCTCTTATTTGCCCTTATGTTCTATTTTAGCATGTTGGTGGAGTATTGATGATTCTTTTCTATCTTGAAGGTCTCGCCAGTGTTCATTTAACCGTTCTCCTATACTACGAGCTGTCTCACCTATGTACACTATATTCTTATCTTTACATTGTCCTTCAGTACATCTTATGCTATATACTATGTTTCTAGTTTTACAGTTAATATGGGGGCTTAGTTTGGGGACTTAGTTTACAGATTATGCATATTAACTGTAAAACTCGATGTCCCTCCTCCTCCACCTGCTGACGTCAAGTGCCCCCAAAGTATTTGGGATGCCATCCAGTGCAACCTGGCCTCAGACGGGCTAGCGCAATAGCTCGACCAGCACCGCCTTGCATGTTTCACGCGGCCTCCAACCCCACAGTGGTGCCTGGCTCCATGCCTTACCTTCCTTCTCCACTGACATGCAGATGGACAATGATAGCCTGCGCGTCGGAATTTCCTTGGGGCTTGTCCTCCGGATCTGCGAGTCACACAAATGTCGCTGCGGATCCATCGTGAACATTTTTGGTCTCCACCCGCTTTTCTGTCGCTTAAGTGCCGGCCGCCTTCCACGCCATGCTGCTACCACAGGCGCTGAGCTGGATAGCCGCAGGTATGAGCCTCGTGAGATGGAATGGCTCTTCCAGCGCATCTCCTTTACCATCCTCCGGGTAAACGCTTTTTCCATTTTGTCCGCCGGGACCGTGGGGCGACCAGCACGTGGGACACCATTTGCCCATAATACAGAGAGATGGGGAGGCCGAGAGAGATGGAGGCGATGAAAGTAGGAATTCGGCTCGTCTGCGATTCTTCCAAAGGCCAGTTTTGTCAACCTCGAAAAAATACATGTTAGGAACAAGTCAATACCTTCAGTTGCATCTAGTTCCTTCAGCTTTTACTCAGCACTGCTGTTCTACATGTTTTAATGTATACACGTCTACCACCAGGCTGCAGATCCATTCTAGTCATATCAACATGGATGCGGTTCATGTTGGTGGTCGATTTGTGAAAATACTATGCCATATTTGCCAGGAGAAATTTAACAGCACAGTTGAGGTTCTGTCGCGTCTAGACTGTGGTTTTGGCTCGGAATGTAATCGACGACCGCACTAAATACATACTTGCATACATACATGAATACAAACATACATACATA
>OZ024740.1:366724008-366781508 GCA_964016885.1 Eledone cirrhosa
GGTCTTGGCAAGCACTTTTGTAAAAACCTTCAGTTTTATGTTCGGTAGTGTTTCGAGCCTAAAGTTTCGATCACGTCACTCTTGTTCGGGTCGTTTCTTAGCAGTGCCACCATTCTCTGGTTCACACGGTTGGGGATGCTACCTGTCTGCTGCCAGCTGCACTAGACAGCGGCCAATACCGTAGTGAACATGTTTGGCATGTAGAAGTAGAACTCATAAGGTAGATCATCAAAACCTATGATTTTTGTCCCTCACACACTGGCTCAGAATGTCTGGTGAGATGGAGTTTTCGCAATTCTCGACATCCTTGGCTGAGAGTCATGACAGGTGACTGTCCTATGGTAGTTGCCTGATTCCCCTATTTGGTTAGCTGCAAGCAAACGGACTTTTCTGGGTTAATTCTTGCTCCCATCACAGTCTCATACAACTTTAGAAATGTGCTGACCACTTCCACTTTCGCAGTGTCCGCCACCATAATGTTGAATAAGTCCAGTATATTATTTATCAACCCTAGAAGGATGAAATGTGAAGTTGAACATGGCAAGTTTGAAACCAGAGCATATTCTGTCTGGTGTTCTAACGAACTTACCAATATGTTATTAGAATAACCTCTATTTTAATTGCTTTACGTTTGGTAGGTTTGTTTGCAAAACTATTAGGTCATTGAGTATACATCGAAATAACATTTCAAACATAAGATATATTTAAAAAAAAAATGAAAACAAAACATATAGTTAAAACAAAACAACAAATAAAAAAAACATAAAACAGTGTGGGTTAAAAAATATAATTTGGAGGAGTTATAGTTGAAAATGTTAGTTGGCATATTGATGGAAGTTGAGGAGAAATAATGGTAGTAGTGGTGGAGCGCAATAATAAAGGGAATTTGTTTGAGAATCCTCAAACTCACCTGAGGATAAACGAGAGAAGTATGATATCAAATATTACGGTCTCAGTTTTCACTGTACACGAAAATAACTTTCGTAAAGGAGTGTGTAATAAATATCACATAGCCGGCAGTAGCAGACAACAAGTACACCGGTTCTTGCTACTTGTTTCTTTTACTTCTAATTTAGAGTTTAGTGTGTAACTGATATCTCCAGTATTATTTACGAAAGTTTCTCTTCTGAAGCTAAAATAAAATTTAAAAAAATCTATCTCGTACGAGTTTGGTTACGTGACTGACAGGAATATTTCTTGTAAATGTGCTGTTACTACTACTACTAATACTGCTACTGCTGCTGTTACTGCTGCTGCTACTGCTGCTGCTGCTGCTGCTGCTACTGCTGCTGCTACTGTTGCTGCTGCTGCTGCTACTACTACTACTACTACTACTACTACAGATGATTATATATATGTGTGTACACCCATATAATGTACTCTCATCGATTTCGAAATTTCAAGGCATGAGGGTCCAACCGCCAGTTACTTGATCCTTATGTCTGCGGTGAGACAAAAAACAACAACAAAACAAACAAATAAAAAGCAAAAAAAAAAAACAACAACAACAAAAAAACAACAACAGGCTTTGATTAGTAATAATTACAAACTGATCTGTTGGTCAACCTACCCTCTGGCTTTATCATCGCGGTGAAGACTTGTACAGAGTTTTCCACGCTTTTTATTTTTAAAGATAAAACCTCGGAGGTGCAAAGTATGCAATGAACCATAAAAACGACTGAACACAAGATCTTGGAAGAGATATCCTTCTCCTAGATAGTGGCCGACCAAGTCTAAACAATAGCTGTCCATCTACACACAGAGGGAGACATTGCACGCTAGACACCAACCTGGTAGTTGAAACTTACTCAAAGTAAGTTCCCTTCCACGCACATATTATATAAGGGTGGTGGATTGGCAGTATCGGTAGAGGGTCGGACGCTATGCTTTGCAGCAAAGAGTTATGGCCCTTTATGGTCTGAGTTCAAATCCCGCCGAGGTTAACTTTGCCTTTCATCCTTACGGGGTCGATAAAATAAAGTACCAGTAATACACTGGGATAATTGTTGGCCTTGTGCCAAAAGTAGAAACAATTATATATCTCCCCTTCTCTCTCTGTGTATATAACAGTCGATCAACACGATCCCAGACCACATTCGCTCAATGAGCGGGGTAGAGCTCGTCAAGTCGGACCGAGGAAACAATGTGTCCGTTGATCTTCCCAATTGTTAATACTTTGTAACGCATCGCCTGGTCCGGGAATCGAACTCACAACGTGACAATTGCAAATCCAATTCTGTAACCATTCAGCCACGCAACTTCTCTATTGACACTGCTTGACATATGTGCCAATAGTTGAGGCTGACTAGACATTGTGCAGTCACTCCAATTTTCATGACGTGTATATGTTTGGCGACGTCATTAAATAATTTAATAAGTATTTATGCAAGAACACAGCGTATTTTTGAATATATATATTCAAAAAGGAGTGGCGCTCAAGACAAAGACAATGGAAAAAACAACGGGTGACAGACAATCCCATCTCTTCAGTCAACCTCTGGAAATCACTACCGTTTCGGATTTTAAGGTTAATACCATTCATTCCAGTGCATATTGGGACATAATAAAACAGGTAGAGACAAGTTATGCCTTTAGGTAAATTACACAAATATAGAAAAAAATCATCCTAAGTGTGTCAACTGGCAAAGAAGGGAAAGAACGATGTGCAAGGGATCAGGCAAAAGAAAACATATAGAAAGGAGAGAAATAATAAAGCAGAAGAGAATAATAAGAACTGTAGTCCAACGTGCAGACACAAAAAATGACTCTGAGCGCGTAGAAAAGGCGAGAAAGGTGTATAGAGGAAGACAGACCGGGTGGTGTGATGTCTATTGTGTGATTGTTTCAAAATTCAAAATAGGGGGCTCACTGGACACACACACACACACACACACACACACACACACACACACACACACACACACACACACACACACACACACACACACACACATACACACACACACACACACACACACACACACACACACACATATATATATATATATATATACACTGCAAACTTCGAACTGTTAATGGAATTGCAGAGGTAAATTGTTTGAGACACCTCAATATTTTTAGATGTAAAGTGGGGTGAAAAAAAAAAAAAGTATAATTTGTACAAGAATAAAACATTTTAGCAAAGGAAACAAGAAAAACAAAGCAACCATCTAGAATTTGAAGAACCTAGAATTGTGGACGTTGGTAAAAATCGGTTAAGAAATGGGCTTGGCTTTGTGGTAGAAGAAAACATTTAATCCTGCACAATATTAGAATGTTAATTGTTTAATGTAGATCTTTATTTTCCTAGCAACCTTAAAGTTCAGAAAAATTATTCATAATATTCAGAATAAATATTTAAAATATTCATAATGAATATTTATGACATTTAGACTGAACAAATTTAACAAAATTCATAAAGAATTTTCCATAGCATGTTCTATTTCTGAGAAGAGACAAATATGAATTTCAACTATATTGTAGGATACTTCGTCGGTTTCGACGATGCGCATTCAGTTATTCAACCAACTGAATCTCTATTCATGAAATTAACGTGTAAGTGGCTGAGTATTCCTGAAACTGTTAACATAATTCTCTGATCAAGCAAGCGTGACACTATGTTAGAAGGATAGAAATTCGAATTACTCCTACAACCAATCCAGAAATAAACAAATAAAGAAAGAAACTAAGAAGGTCACCAAAAATAGAGTGAGGGGGTTGGGGAGAAATGATTCTGTTGCTGTACGTAACTGGTTCTTTGATTATCAATTCTGAAGTGATGAAAGACAAAATTAATCTCGATTGAATTTGAACTCAGAGGACAGAGAATCGGAACGAAAACTGCAAGGCATTCTACCCGACTAACAATTTTAGTATTATAATTCGTCGCCCGAGGGAGGTGGATTAGCAGTATCGGTAGAGCGTCGGACAATAGGCTTTGCGGCATAGAGTTACGGTCCTTTACGTTTCGAGTTCAAATCCCGTCGAGGTTAGCTTTGTCTTTCATCCTTACAGGGTCGATAAAATAAAATAACAGTAATGCAGTAGGGTCAATTTAATCGACTTTCCCCTTCCCCCAAAATTGTTGGCCTGGTACCTAAATCAGAAACCATTAATTCGTCGCCTTAAAATGCTATAAGGAAACTCAACCCAATACTTTATAAATGTATTTATATGTGAATTATATGGATAAAGAACACGCTCTTTTTGCATAGTTGTATTACGTTTCAAAATAATTGTTTCTACTTTAGGCACAAGGCCAGCAATTACCCAGTGCATTACTGGTACTTTATTTTATCGACCCCGTAAGGATGAAAGGCAAAGTCAACCTCGGCGGGATTTGAACTCAGATCGTAAAAGGACGTAACTATGCTGGAAAGCATGGCGTCCGACCCTCTACCGACACTGCCAACCCACCGCCCATCAGTATTACGTTTCAAAATAATGAAGATAATGTGTATTCAATAATGAAAACAGTATTATATTGAAATTTTAAAATGTTCTTATTTCAATTTACCAAGGATGAAAATATAATTACAAATGCAAACACTTAAAACAAAATAATTTTACAAAATGGAAATTCAGAATCAAAACAGAAAAATTCGGAGATTTCGTTTTATTAAGGCATAATGTCAATTTAACGCGAGAAAGGGGACTAACAAATGTATTCTTAAACGAATGTGCCGGAAAGTCGATAGGCGTATGATTACAGATATTAAAATATGTATAAGCTCGTGGTCTCCAAGGGATGGAATTTGGAGAGTTAAGTAGTTCAGTATCATATAACTCAGTCATGGCTTCGCAACCTCGTGATTTCATTTTCCAGCAGGTCCTATCAGAAGCAACCGTCTTCAACTATTTCGGCTCGACCCCAAACGAGATCAACTGAGCTCATGGATGTTATCCAACCATCTTTCTTGTAGTCGATCTCCCGGTTTCCTGCCGGTTGGCTTTACCCGTAAAATCTGTTCAGTGATTCTTTCCTTAGACATACTAAGCATATGTACATAGTATCGGAGCTGTGATCTCTCGATTAAGAAAAGTAGCGACTCTACGTGGAGTGACTCTCTGATCTCCGAGCTACGCACCCTATTGAGTAAAGTTACTCCAAAAATCCTTCGAAGGAACCTTATTTCGGCCATTACCCAAGATTTATGATCATAGGTAAGGGTAGGCACAGCCACCGAATTAAAGATAGCGAGTTTGGATTTTACGTCTAGCCTCCTTCTTCTGATGATCGGCTGTTAAAACTGGTGTATTACGGTACCAGCTCCAGCAATTCTTGCAATTAATTTACTACTACTCCATACCACCCCCTAGTAAGACTAACGTATAAACTATTTATTTTTATTTTTCTCTACTTGGCTAAATTATTACACATCGTCTTTTTGTCATTTTGTTTTCATTTAAAGCAAACAGATTTGTAATACTTTTTTGCCTTATTTGTGTAATTCGTCGAAATACTCACTTTGTCCTATGTTACCTTGTTTTGTCCTGTTATCGTCCTGTGTGCACTGAAATGAATGGTATCAACTTTAATTATTGAAACTGTAAGGGTTTCCAGATGTTGACTGAAGAGATGTGACTATCCGTATTTTTCTGTTGTCTTTCTCGTGGTTACTTTATATATATATATATATATATGTATATATATATATATATATATATATACATATATATATATATATATATATATATATGTGTGTGTGTGTGTGTGTGTGTGTATGTGTGTGTGTGTGTGCATAAATGTATATGTATATAAAGACATACACACACACATATATATCAACAGGCTTTATAAGGCCAAGTGTCAGGCATAATATTCATCATAGGATCCTTTACGTGGCTATATATATATATATATATATATATATATATATATATATATATATATATATATATTGGTAAACGGAATAGAAAATGCTGACAAATTGTTCACAGTTGAAAAATGGTTTAATTAGGAATAAAAGAGTATTAGTGATTGTATGGGTTAGTATTCAGTTGTGGTTTTAAGTTTTTAAGTTTTTACCGGTTGCGCATTTCTAAATGCTTTTCAAAAATAATTTTGAGATAGAGTGTCCGTGCTGTTTGCTCTGATCAGAGCAATCAGCACGGACACTCTATCTCAAAATTATTTTTGAAAAGCATTTAGAAATGCGCAACCGGTAAAAACTTAAAAACTTAAAACCACAACTGAATACTAACCCATACAATCACTAATACTCTTTTATTCCTAATTAAACCATTTTTCAACTGTGAACAATTTGTCAGTATTTTCTATTCCGTTTACCAATATATAATAACTTGTGTGTTACACCTCTATTCTTTTAACTATATATATATATATATATATATATATATATATATATATATATATATATATATATATATGTGCGTATATGTGTGCGTGTGTATTTATAATTAAATCATTAATTACGAGTAAGACTATCATATAATTCACATAAGGCCTTATAAATAATAAGGTCGTCCAAAAGGTGATAGATAGACGATTCATATATTAGTAGAAAGCTTACTGTTATTTTCTGTCTTAAATATGTAATTAGTATATCGTATATCACACACAAGTGATGAAATACACGCATTCATAGAACATATATGCAAGCCAACACCTGTATAGTGAGACCTACTATTTAGAAGCACACACACACACACACATACACAGAAACTTATACGCACACGATGCATACACAATCATATACATAGACATGAATCGTAACACGCAACACATGTATAGTAACTTATATGCCATACACAATAGCAAGAATATAAATAGATATATTATCACAAAGAACATTTGCAAAAGCTCTTATACAAACATACACGTTTAAAGAATAGTAACAGAGATTATATACGACAATTCACGGAAACACACGAGAAAATACGATTTCAAGCACAAAGCATACGCAGGCGTGCTCACACATATAAACATAAGTACAGTCATCCTGAACGTGAAGCACGCGCTCCACGAGAGAGACTTTTTTCTAAATTTTACATATATTTGTTCACACCATACATGTTTTTCTATTGATGGGGAGGAATCACATTTTTGATGTGTCGGGATGGAGCATAGAACAAAAAGTTCAAGGACCATTGATATAAAATAACTTAAAATTCATTTACACAAACACACTTGCATACGCTAATAGTAACTCAGAACTCATTCAAACAAACACACTTACTTGCACACACTAATGCATGTATATATGTATGTATGGTCCCGTAACCCCTGATAGAGCCGTAGGGGCGCCGTATTGACATAGGGCGTTTCTTGGGCATTTTAAACATGGCTGAGCCCATCTCTCTCCAGGCCCGAGTACAGCAGCTATTTTCTATAGAAAGATAGAAAGTTAGAGAAAAGAAATGAGAAAGAGAACCGACTCCAGTACTAGACTGGTACTTTTTTTATCGACCCCGAATGGATGAAAGGCAAAGTTGGCTTCTGCTGGATTTGGACTCAGAGAGCAGAGAGCTGGAATGAATACCATAAAGCATTCTATCCGACGTTCTAACGGCTCTGCACACACTAATAGTAACATACAAAACACACACTATCATACACTTGTATATAGTAACTATCAGCTTTTACACACACACACACACACACACACGTGTTATTGTAGCACAATATTGTAGCATACTATACACACACTATGAATGTCTGTTAGATCTCCGCCAGTTACAACGATGAGTGGTCCAGTTGTTTGGCCAAGGCAACAGCCTGCTCATGAAATCAACGTACAACCGGCTAAGTATTGTACGGAGACCATATTTAATGTAGTTCTCGGGGTTATATGATTTGACACAATGTAACTAAGCTAGCCTTTTGATGTATAGACTTTTTCTCAGATGAGTGTCTTACTCAATAACACAACACGTTACCGTTAGTCGAACTCACGACCTTATGATTGTAAACTGACACCATAACCACTAAGTGACGTGCCTTTACATACGCATACATGTGTACAGTAACAGTCAAAACATATAAAACACACGTGTACATGTATAATAATAACTGACACAGAAACACGTGTTTTTTAAGATACTAAAAAGCAGTAACAAACATTTATATATATTTAAAGGGTAAAAGGGTAAAGACTCCCTTCAGTCACAAATGACCATGGCTTTTGCACGTTGAAAGCCCGAGCAAGGTGTTTTTGTGGAAGGCCAGCAGTCACCCATGCATACCACTCTCCCCTCTCCACGCCACCGATGTTGTCCAAGGTTAAGGCAAAGACAGATACAAGCTTGGCACCAGTGACGTCGCAACTAATTTATACAGCTGAGTGAACTTATTTCTGCAACTGCACACACGCACGCGCACGCTCGCACGACCCCCCCCCCCCACGCACCCCCCCCCCACATTATTATATTATACTATTGTTTTTGGTAAGGTGCGTAAGGATCTTTAAATATAACTCTGAATATGTTGATAAACGTTTTTCTATCAACATTCATCGTGTGTTCATTTATACTTCACAAGATGAGTTGTTCATCATCATCATCATCATCATCATCGTCATCGTCATCATCATCATCATCGTCGTCATCGTCATCATCATCATCATCATCATCATTTTACGTCCGCTTTTCCCTGCTTGCAAGGGTTGGACGGATCCTATTCAGCACAGCATCTCTCCATTCGACACGGTCCTTCGTTATCTCCTCCGTGAGCTTCAGCGATCTGCGGTCAGCTCTCACCAACTCCACCCATGATTTTTGTGGTCTTCCTCTACCACGTCTTCCTTCTTCTGGGATTTCTTGGCACTTCTTTACCCAGCGGTCATCCTCCATGCGCATCACATGTCCATACCAACGCAGTCTTCTCTCCCGCACACTACAGTTTATCCCTCTCATACACAGTTTTTCTCTCATTGTCATGGTAAAAACTGAACTCTGTGGAGTGACATCTCTTCCGAAGTAAATCTAAAATATACAATCCTCTTAATTCACTAACTTCATCTCTATCATACGATTCCATTGCTACTTTAACTATGCCATGCTACTGCATTTAGCGCAAGCGAGCATAATAATTCTAATATCCAAGTCAATAATTGGAATAATGTATGTATAGACCCATTGCTCCTGAGGGAGTCCGAGAAGCACCATAGTTATATACAGCGGTTTTAGGGAACTTGACTCCTGGTGAAGCTCATCCCTCTCCAGGCTGAAAACAACGATTTTTTCCAGAGAAAGTGTATGTGTGTGCGTGAGAGAGAGAGAGGGGGGGGGGGTTGACCTCAGTATTGGATTGGTACTTTATTTACCGACCTCAGGTCGGGTGTATTTAACCTTGGTTATTATTTTTACTTTTAAGTTCTACCAATATACTTTTGATTTACCAGTCTCGAAGTGTTCGTCTTCATTACTTTATTCTGTTTACTGGTGTCAGTTATAAGACTGCAGTCATACTAGGTCTTTATATATTATACTTTAAAATTCTATTGGAGATGACTCTAGTAACCATATATTGCAAAGGGTATTCTCTCAAATGTGGCAATGATGCGGCAAATGCAACCAACATTTACTATCAACTGATATTTCTGTCTTGTATATAGGTGGCATGAATTTCTTCTTACTTGATTGCATGACGGTAGCATTTGATAAGAGATATTATGTAGGTGTCGGGATACATGTCTAAACTTTTAATATGATATTTCCCCCTATCATCTATGCTTTTCGTTTAAGTATCTATATACAACCTCTTCAGTGAATTAATCTATTTGTGTGTGTATGTATGTGTGTGTGTGTGTGTGTGTGTGTGATATGATTTTCCAGTGTTACATGGGAATAGATCCACGTCAGTTTTTATTTCGTGTTTCTCTTCAAGTTCTCTTTAATTTCGTTAGCGATTGTCGAACGAGATAGTTGTTGACATTTTTCTCAGCTGAAGATGTTGTTTCAGTATTACAATGTAGATTTCAATATGTTAATATAACTTCAAGGCAACGACCACTTTTCTCTTGTGAGAAATCCACATACCTTACATCACTAACACTGTTGTCATATTCAGTAGCACTTAAAAGATTCCTATATCTTATTGTGGCTAGTACAGAAGGCCAAACTCAAGATAGGCACTGAAAAGGTGTTGCAAGGGGTATACTTACTGTAGGCTGTGAGCAGTAAGTGTTTACCTGTAGCGTTATGCTCTGGAATTGGTCTCCATATATATATATATATATATATATATATATATATATATATATATATATATATATATATATAGTATTGTTATACTTGGGGAGGGTCATATTTGTATAATATTTCCAGAATTAATAACAGAACACACTCACTGTTTGGTTGGTTTTCGCTTTTCGCTTCTGTCTTTTATATCGGTAATTTAATTTATTCGGTCCTCAATGTTGCCATTGACTGACCAAAAGATTGCGTAGAAAATACAATGCAACGGGAGGAAACAATAGCACCACTGACGATGTTGCAGATGTGCAACGAAAGAACTTTGATAAACTATATATATGTGTTTGTGTATATATTGTATCTGTATTTTTGACCGTTGGTCAGTCAATGGTAACATTGAGGACCGAATAAATTAAATTACCGATATAAAAGACACAGAAGCGAAAAGCGAAAAGCGAAAACCAACCAAACAGTGAGAGTTATTAATTCTGGCAATATTACACAAATATGACCCTCCCCAAGTATAACAATATTTGTTTCGACACACGATTTCATATCAAAAACCTCGCAAAACTAATTCATCGCCGTTATATATATAGTAATAATAATAAATTTGAATACTAAAATCCATATATATATATGTTGAAAATATATAGTATTGTCTTATATATATATATATATATATATATATATATATATATATATTGGAATAAATGCTCTGAAATAGCGATATATATGTGAATATAGACATAGAATATTCGAAAATATTCTGTATGTTTATAATAAACATTTTGAAGACCTAATCGCTATAGAATAGAATACGTCACGTATTACAATTAGATTCTCGATAAAAGCAAGGGAAGTAATCTACGCGTTTCATTCTTGTTAGAAATCATCAGGACTACATATCCAGTGCTTTTATCGAGAATGACACAGCTAGAGACTTATAGAATACTTAGCTGTGTACAGGAACTGGTTTGAAAGAGCGGTTGCCGGTCCGGCAGAAATTAGAAATTGGAATAAATGCTCTGAAATAGCGATATATATGTGAATATAGACATAGAATATTCGAAAATATTCTGTATGTTTATAATAAACATTTTGAAGACCTAATCGCTATAGAATAGAATACGTCACGTATTACAATTAGATTCTCGATAAAAGCAAGGGAAGTAATCTACGCGTTTCATTCTTGTTAGAAATCATCAGGACTACATATCCAGTGCTTTTATCGAGAATGACACAGCTAGAGACTTATAGAATACTTAGCTGTGTACAGGAACTGGTTTGAAAGAGCGGTTGCCGGTCCGGCAGAAATTAGAAATTGGAATAAATGCTCTGAAATAGCGATATATATGTGAATATAGACATAGAATATTCGAAAATATTCTGTATGTTTATAATAAACATTTTGAAGACCTAATCGCTATAGAATAGAATACGTCACGTATTACAATTAGATTCTCGATAAAAGCAAGGGAAGTAATCTACGCGTTTCATTCTTGTTAGAAATCATCAGGACTACATATCCAGTGCTTTTATCGAGAATGACACAGCTAGAGACTTATAGAATACTTAGCTGTGTACAGGAACTGGTTTGAAAGAGCGGTTGCCGGTCCGGCAGAAATTAGAAATTGGAATAAATGCTCTGAAATAGCGATATATATGTGAATATAGACATAGAATATTCGAAAATATTCTGTATGTTTATAATAAACATTTTGAAGACCTAATCGCTATAGAATAGAATACGTCACGTATTACAATTAGATTCTCGATAAAAGCAAGGGAAGTAATCTACGCGTTTCATTCTTGTTAGAAATCATCAGGACTACATATCCAGTGCTTTTATCGAGAATGACACAGCTAGAGACTTATAGAATACTTAGCTGTGTACAGGAACTGGTTTGAAAGAGCGGTTGCCGGTCCGGCAGAAATTAGAAATTGGAATAAATGCTCTGAAATAGCGATATATATGTGAATATAGACATAGAATATTCGAAAATATTCTGTATGTTTATAATAAACATTTTGAAGACCTAATCGCTATAGAATAGAATACGTCACGTATTACAATTAGATTCTCGATAAAAGCAAGGGAAGTAATCTACGCGTTTCATTCTTGTTAGAAATCATCAGGACTACATATCCAGTGCTTTTATCGAGAATGACACAGCTAGAGACTTATAGAATACTTAGCTGTGTACAGGAACTGGTTTGAAAGAGCGGTTGCCGGTCCGGCAGAAATTAGAAATTGGAATAAATGCTCTGAAATAGCGATATATATGTGAATATAGACATAGAATATTCGAAAATATTCTGTATGTTTATAATAAACATTTTGAAGACCTAATCGCTATAGAATAGAATACGTCACGTATTACAATTAGATTCTCGATAAAAGCAAGGGAAGTAATCTACGCGTTTCATTCTTGTTAGAAATCATCAGGACTACATATCCAGTGCTTTTATCGAGAATGACACAGCTAGAGACTTATAGAATACTTAGCTGTGTACAGGAACTGGTTTGAAAGAGCGGTTGCCGGTCCGGCAGAAATTAGAAATTGGAATAAATGCTCTGAAATAGCGATATATATGTGAATATAGACATAGAATATTCGAAAATATTCTGTATGTTTATAATAAACATTTTGAAGACCTAATCGCTATAGAATAGAATACGTCACGTATTACAATTAGATTCTCGATAAAAGCAAGGGAAGTAATCTACGCGTTTCATTCTTGTTAGAAATCATCAGGACTACATATCCAGTGCTGTTATCGAGAATGACACAGCTAGAGACTTATAGAATACTTAGCTGTGTACAGGAACTGGTTTGAAAGAGCGGTTGCCGGTCCGGCAGAAATTAGAAATTGGAATAAATGCTCTGAAATAGCGATATATATGTGAATATAGACATAGAATATTCGAAAATATTCTGTATGTTTATAATAAAAAAATGTTTATTATAAACATACAGAATATTTTCGAATATTCTATGTCTATATTCACATATATATCGCTATTTCAGAGCATTTATTCCAATTTCTAATTTCTGCCGGACCGGCAACCGCTCTTTCAAACCAGTTCCTGTACACAGCTAAGTATTCTATAAGTCTCTAGCTGTGTCATTCTCGATAAAAGCACTGGATATGTAGTCCTGATGATTTCTAACAAGAATGAAACGCGTAGATTACTTCCCTTGCTTTTATCGAGAATCTAATTGTAATACGTGACGTATTCTATTCTATAGCGATTAGGTCTTCAAAATGTTTATTATAAACATACAGAATATTTTCGAATATTCTATGTCTATATTCACATATATATCGCTATTTCAGAGCATTTATTCCAATTTCTAATTTCTGCCGGACCGGCAACCGCTCTTTCAAACCAGTTCCTGTACACAGCTAAGTATTCTATAAGTCTCTAGCTGTGTCATTCTCGATAAAAGCACTGGATATGTAGTCCTGATGATTTCTAACAAGAATGAAACGCGTAGATTACTTCCCTTGCTTTTATCGAGAATCTAATTGTAATACGTGACGTATTCTATTCTATAGCGATTAGGTCTTCAAAATGTTTATTATAAACATACAGAATATTTTCGAATATTCTATGTCTATATTCACATATATATCGCTATTTCAGAGCATTTATTCCAATTTCTAATTTCTGCCGGACCGGCAACCGCTCTTTCAAACCAGTTCCTGTACACAGCTAAGTATTCTATAAGTCTCTAGCTGTGTCATTCTCGATAAAAGCACTGGATATGTAGTCCTGATGATTTCTAACAAGAATGAAACGCGTAGATTACTTCCCTTGCTTTTATCGAGAATCTAATTGTAATACGTGACGTATTCTATTCTATAGCGATTAGGTCTTCAAAATGTTTATTATAAACATACAGAATATTTTCGAATATTCTATGTCTATATTCACATATATATCGCTATTTCAGAGCATTTATTCCAATTTCTAATTTCTGCCGGACCGGCAACCGCTCTTTCAAACCAGTTCCTGTACACAGCTAAGTATTCTATAAGTCTCTAGCTGTGTCATTCTCGATAAAAGCACTGGATATGTAGTCCTGATGATTTCTAACAAGAATGAAACGCGTAGATTACTTCCCTTGCTTTTATCGAGAATCTAATTGTAATACGTGACGTATTCTATTCTATAGCGATTAGGTCTTCAAAATGTTTATTATAAACATACAGAATATTTTCGAATATTCTATGTCTATATTCACATATATATCGCTATTTCAGAGCATTTATTCCAATTTCTAATTTCTGCCGGACCGGCAACCGCTCTTTCAAACCAGTTCCTGTACACAGCTAAGTATTCTATAAGTCTCTAGCTGTGTCATTCTCGATAAAAGCACTGGATATGTAGTCCTGATGATTTCTAACAAGAATGAAACGCGTAGATTACTTCCCTTGCTTTTATCGAGAATCTAATTGTAATACGTGACGTATTCTATTCTATAGCGATTAGGTCTTCAAAATGTTTATTATAAACATACAGAATATTTTCGAATATTCTATGTCTATATATATATATATATATATATATATATATATATATATATATATATATATATATATATATATATATATATAAACAAATAGTAAAAAGGAAAAATACTTTTTCAGTAGAAAATGTTTTGATATTTCACTGAAAAAAAATCTCTTCAACATTTTCTACTGAAAAAATCTTTTTCCTTTTTACTATTTGTTTTTATATATATCAACTCGTGTCTTATCTTTCTACATTCGATATATATATATATATATATATATATATATGTAAGTATACACACACACACACACACATATATACACATACATATGTATGTATGGGTTACATCGAACATTAATAATAATGTTCTATTCGTTTGTAAATAAACGGCCCAATTTGTATCTGTGCTGTACCTGTGACCGGTTTGTTAAAGCCAGTGTTTGTTAAACACTGGCTTTGAGGAACAATCAACATGTTTCTGGGTCATTACTCTTCATCAGGGCTATATGCTTCTGCCAGTCTGTTGACATGTTGAAAATATATAGTATTTTCTTAAGTACACATTAGCCGCTGATTTAACTGATTTGGTGAAGGTATTTGACTGCATTGCATTGCTCATTGAGAGAAAAAGGTGATATTCTGTAGGCATGAGGTCGGGCGAATACGGCGGGTGGGGAAAAATATTCCAGCCTAGTCCAGCAGCTCATCACGAGTAATCCTTGCTACAGAGCGTTATCATGAATGATTCGAACAGGAACATGGTGTGGGCCCACAAATTGTTGGCAATAGACGTCAGACGTTATGCTGGTGTTCTGTAGGAGCAGCTCGTAGTGGAGGACACCTTTCCAGTCTCACCAATCGCTTAGCAGAGCCTTGCGAAGATGGAGACCAGCCTTTGCTTGCCATTGTGGCACAGTCTATTTATCAATTCACGATCACTTGCGCTTGCCATTAATGTAGAGAAACCATTTTTCACAAACAATGACAATGGCACATGACCAGTTGGTTGTGAGATGGAAGGAGAGCGGTAAAGTCGCAGCTACCGCCCGACACTCACGATTACGTCAGTCAAATTGTGGAGCATCCATAGGTCCAGCTTCAACACCTTCCCTATTGCATGCAGGTGAGTGAGGATGGTTGTTTCCGATGCCCCAAGCACTTCGGAGAGTCGACGTGATGTTTGGTGTGGATCGGCTTCCACCAACTCACGTAGTTGATTGTCATTAATGTCGGATAGATGTCTAACGTAAGGTCGAACTTCGGAACGGAAGCGTACGAACAAGTCCCAGGCTCTGCATTCAGACATGGTGTGTGATCCAAATGCATTGTTACTATGACGACTCTATGCTGCTGCGCTTAGGCCAACTTTGAAGTTCATAACGTAAACAGTCACGAATAACGATTTTGATCGATTCATGCTGCTTTACCTTTGACGGCATAACAGAACATGATAAATGCACATGGCGCATACCAACATCACTTCTTATATATGTATACATGCGCAACCTTCCACATTTCCAGAAAACTCTGCCAAAATGTCTCTTTTAAAAAAAACGACAGGAACTTTCTGTCCAACCCAATATATTACCACCGCTGCCTACTCCATTGACCACCATTTCATTTTCCTATTTACTCCTATCATTCCAATTTTTAGTTGAGTAAGCGAGACTTAATTTCCCTGTCTAGCAGTAATAACAAATTATTTAGGATGTTTACCACTAAACTATGCGATAAAAACTGATACAGCCCAAGTTAAACTATAGTTAGTGTCTTTATTGGAAAACAATTCCCTACTCCCCTATCATCTTTAATTTGCATATGTAAATTACGTTAGTCTTTTCTTTATTTTAATACACACACGCACACACACAGACACAGACATAGACACATACACACACACACACACACGCACGCGCGCACGCGCGCGTGCACGCATACACTCATACACACATAGACATAATCATTTTTTCTCTGTCGGTGGATTTATCCTTAGCTCTATTTAATTCAAATTGCTCCGAGATATTTTTTCATCTACAATATTGTTTTTTTTTCTCTATAATATATTCAACTTAATTTTCGATTAAATATACTGTGACAGTAAACACATTTTCAAGAAAAAACATATTAAATTTATAGAACCCATATGTACAAGAAAATAGGGTAGCAGACAACTAGCCAGGAGGTATATCTGAATGGTTAAGAAGTTTGATTCGCAATCATGAGGTTCCTGGTTAGACCCAACTACGTGGGATTGTGGACAAGTGTCTTTATCATAGCATCAAGTGGGTACAAGCCGTGTAGGTGAAACTGGATTTGCAGAAACCGTTTGGGAGACCGTCAGATGTAATTGTAATTCAAATTTCCAGCCATATCATATGATGCATGAATACTTAACCACTTACAATTGATCGAACAACTGAATGCTCATTGTCAAAACCAACGGAGCATCCATCAGTTGTAAGTATGTATTACACGGCTGAAATACTGACCGTTCTAAGCAGTGAAAGCAATGTAACATTAACAAGCTATCCGTCAACGTGCAGCGGGGCGGAATCCAGGTCCTTCTTTGGGCCTGAAAAGAGTAATGAAAAATCATACCATTATAATCATCCATGAAGATCAATCTTTCATTACTGGCTTACAACCAAATATGTTACAAAGACGCTATAATTGACATAATATATATATATATATATATATATATATATATATATATATATATTATTCAAAATATTAATAAATGAAGACATTCACATAATCAAAATATATGTTTTATTATATATATATCGAAGGTACTGTGCTGTTTTTTCAGTACGTCCTCGTCAGATCAAATATATGAATTGATGTATGACATAGCTCAATTGTCTTGATGGTTCAATTCCAGTATTGGTAGTACTGCCAATACTGGAATTATATATATATATATATATATATAGAAGTGGTTACACAACAGTTAGTTCACCATACCGAGAACAATTGTTTCACCTTAGCGGATCTTCAGCTCGAGATGTGCATGGTTATAGGAACAGGAAGGACAACCGTACGAACGCGTATGCGCAGAAACTCGGTCACTTCACACAGGCAATACTAGACTGCGTGCGAGAGGTGTAAGGGAGATAACCGCGAAAGTCCGAAAAGTTTTTAGGTTGAAAATAAAATAAAATAAAATTAAAAATAAAATTACAAAGAATCAGTCCAGAGCCTTGTAGTTATGCAATAGATGTTTGGTGACGTGTGGACAACGTGTGAAAAATTCACTTCTCGTGTTTAGGCAATCACTATTGCGTAATCTCTTTAGAATAGTTATTCGTTCGTCAATACATAAGTCACACGTCGGATTTCCCCTTGCGTATGGCTTGGACTTAGTGATGGCTTTCCATTGGATGGATTAGCCTATACTTGAGTCCTTGAGGGACCATACGTGGCTCGCGAGTTTCGTGGATGAACGTCTGTCCGGGTATCTGAAGGTAGACTTGTGGTTCAGGAAACGCTCCTTGAATCGGCCCTCCGCCATGCCCACATAGGATTTGACCTCCTGTGGTTCGTTTGGTCGGTTGGAAGTGACCACAGCTTCATAGATTACAGCTGGTGTGTTGCATTGCTGTTGAAGGGGGCAAGCTTCAGGCTTACGGCAAGATCACCCTGGTGGGGTGTTGCTCCTAGGACTGCTGGTGATGTGGGCCTTCATGTTCCTAGCGCAGGAGTATCCTAGTTTAACTTTGTGTCGGTTAAAGATGGAGCGGCAAGGCTCCGGGCTGATTCTTTGTCATTTTATTTTTAATTTAACTTTAATTTTATTTTCAACCTAAAAACTTTCCGGACTTTCGCGGTTATCTCCCTTACACCTCTCGCACGCAGTCTAGTATTACCTGTGTGAAGTGACCAAGTTTCTGCGCATGCGCGTTCGTATGGTTGTCCTTCCTGTTCCTATAACCATGCACATCCCGAGCTGAAGATCCGCTAAGGTGAAACAATTGTTCTCGGTATGGTGAACTAACTGTTGTGTAACCACTTCTACCTAAATCGTCCCTTGGACTGAGTCCTCTACTACTACGGATATTACCTTTCAGTGCTCTACCACTATATATATATATATATATATATATATATATATATATGGAACAGAAAGCTTGTGTTCTTCGGTTTTCTTCCATTTCTCTCTTTTAGAGAAGCGGGAAGTGGCAGAAAAGAGAGAACACCAGAATAAAGGTAAATATCTAGATAGATAGATAAACATTATGAACAGAAAGGCAGATGAATAAATGAATAAAGATATGTATATATATATATATATATATATATATATATATATATATATATATATATATATATATATATATATATGTATATATTATAGATAGTTTGTTTTTGTTTAGTCTGACATCAACTTTGATCAAATAGACTACTACCAAAGTCGTTCCAACAAGAATCATCACTATTTTAGGTACTACGGCATTAAAAGAACATGGGTTTGATGTTGATTTTCGGGATGGGAACTACTGTAAGGCTTCTTTTTTTGGGGGGGGGGGGGTTTATTACTTATAGAGGGTAGGTCAGAGCTGATGACACTTTTTTTTAAAGGCATCTAAGACTAGTAGAAGGGAAGAAAACACCTCTAAACCGGAAATCTGGCTCGAATATATGCAACTATGGTTTCCGTTAAAGTTGCTAAGGGCCAGGTAGTCGGGTTAAATTGGACGACAGATTCACTCTCCTTCTCAAGCAGACCTCAGTGATACTTGAACTAAGAATGCAAAAAGTTGGAACAATATACGCATCTTGCTGAATGTTCTTACAATTCTCCTAATCCAATCCCTGGGGGCAGGTACGTTATTTTATTGACACTAAATTAATGCAAGGTAATGTTCACATCAACATCATTTGAACACAAAAATACTGTAAAGTATTTTATCCTACGTTTTAACGATGTCATCTTTAGATTATCAAGATTCCTGCATGTGTTAGATTATTATGTCTGTCTCGAAAGGAAGCTCAATTTTTTTTATTACTGACCATTCATGTCTTATCTCTCGCTTCACAGGAGACGATGGCAGTTTGAACAGAGCAGAATGTTTACCAGGAACAAGCACGTCTTCACACTTCCAAATTGATAATATCTGATGTTACAAAGAATCAGAGGACGTAAACAAATCAACAACAGCAGCAACAACAACAACAAAAACAACAACAACAATAATAATAAAAAATACTACTACTACTTCTACTAATAATGGTTTCTGATTTAGGCACAAGGCCAACAGTTTTGGGAGAAGGGAAAGTCGATTAAATTGACCCCAGTGCGTTACTGGTTATTTATTTTATCGAGCCTATAGGGGTGTAAGGCATAGCTAACCTCGGTGGGATTTGAACTCAAAACGTAAAGGGACATAACTATATACCGCAAAGCATGTTGACCTACGCTCTCCCGACACTGCTGCCAACCGACCAACGTAATAATTATTCCTTTATTGACGACAAGAGTCGAAATATGTAGGACAATACAAAAAAGACAGGGACAATGGTGATTTACCAAAAATTGAACATGTGTAAACATAAAACAGATAACAATAAACAATACAACAATAATAATAAAAATTCCCTAATAGTGGGGAGCACCACCAAGGGGTAACTGAAGAACCCCCACATCCTAAACCACCCTAATCTCAAAAAGCACCATAGGAAGGTGCCCATTTCCTCTCGAAACTCTCCATCATACAGGCGCATGTTCAGAATAGGCCCATTCACTCGGGCCATCCTCGCACGGTCCACCCTCCTTTTAACAAATGTACTGAGGTTTGGGTGGGGGAAGCACTTCCCTCTCCACCCTCACCTTCCTTTACAAGTGGAACTTGAAAAAGTCGACGAGGGCTTGGTCGAAGAGGAAAGTGCATGTCTTCAGCCCTCTCAGCCGTGCCCACCTCGCAGCCTCTTCCACTTTGGCCACCAATCAGAGGAAACCTGCCTACACTTTCCAGTCAAAAACATCTGTACGATGGAGTCAGCCAATAGTCGGATCCGTCATACACGCGACAATATCTGCTCAGCAAACCTCGGACCGGGGAAGGGCACGGAGGTCAGGCCGTAATAGATAATGGACGCTATGTACGTATTCATCACCTCCACCCAACCTTCCAGTCATAGCTTTCTCTCGGAGTGGCCACGCTACTCGATACCTTGTTCCAGTTCTTATCCACCTGGAGGTTTGGGCAAAACCAGACCCCGAGCAACTTCACTGGTCCGTCAATCTGTCAAGCTTCTGATGACGATTTTGAACGTTCATATTCCTTTTAGAAGTTGCCGACCAGTTCGATTTTCAAGGTGTTCGACTCCATCACGGTGACATCGTCCGCGCATGCCGAAGCAGCCCTTTCACGTTCCAGCTCTAGCGGGATGCCCTGAAATAACTCCAACTTCTGCAGTAGTGGTTCAAAAGTCAGTAAATACAAAAGAGAAGTGAGGAAGCATCCTCTACAGACCGAGCGCATGATCTAGAATGGTTCCAGTACGTTGATAATCAAGCAGTTGCCGCTGTACATTGCAGTGATCCAGCCTCTAAAGACGGGGCCGAAACCAGCTGTCTATCGATGATCGATACTATGGAGGGCTGACCATAGATCTAAATAGATCAGAGCTCCACTGAAGCAAGGTGTACTCTCTACTCTCTCTATGATGTATCGCGTAAGGTCGAGGTTGTCGTGTATGAACCTGGTCGGGATTGCGTAAGTTTGGGCCTCACCAACTAGGTTCTTGATAACATGCGGCAACCTCATTGCAAGCACCTTGGCCAAAATCTGTGATGTGCAGAGCTATGGGCTGGAAATTATTGAGATGGAGACTGCAATATATTTTTCGAACCCCACTCCCTTTACAAAAGGCTTGAATGCACCCCTTGTTAGCCATATTGCCGTTTTGGTAATCTTATACACGCCATTCACCAATATGGTAATTTTCTTAAGCACACGAAAACTAGCCTTTTTTTAGAGAAAGCCTTTATTCGCCTCGTCATAGCTATATCACTGGGTTGTGATAGTTTTCTTGGGAGCTAAAGGTGTCACCCATTGCTCCATCTCTAATAGTTTACCGCTGTTGGACCGGAGTTGCTTATTAGTCTGACAGGAGCCGCTTATATCGCAACCAACCCTCATATCTGATGGCCGTATCACTATTCGTCACCTGCGACCGGTTTTCTAGCAAAATAGCTCTGCCAAGAAGGGTCCTAAATCTAATTTTCTAAATAATCCATTCCTAAGACATATTATCCCTATTGAACATCAATTAGGTATCGTTAGTAAATTTTACCTAGATAAAATTGTGGGTATGGTACGGTGTGCGGTGGCCGGAAGCTGGGAAGTACTCGACCGGAAGAGTGCTTGACCGGAAGGGTGCTTGGCCGGAAGAGTGCTCGACCGGAAGGGCCAGCAGATCGGTCTCTCTCTAGTGGTGACCAGGAACGGTGTGGACGCGAGCTTGGTTAATGAGTTGGACGCACGTGGAAGAGGAGAAACCAGCCTTGGAATTTAGCGGCGCCTATGAAAAGCGGTAAGTGAGATAGCTTTTTCTAACCACAAAAATCACCACCAAAATTTCTTGAACGTCTCTAGTATGGAACAACGATACTTCAGTACAGAATGGTTGAATAACGTAAACAGTAAACAACTGCACAGATCCTGTTTGATGTCGTAGACTGTTATCGTTCTATTACAAACGTTTTATTCTAACCAACTTTAATTTTCAATCAGAAATCACATTCATATGATTGAATCAGAAATCAAAATAATTATGTATGGTAAAAAATCGATATTTGACGACCATTTGTGGATACAGATGGTAATTCTACTTTCGATATCAGAATGATAGCAAGATGCTCAGAGGAAATATTTGAATTGATTTCTCTTTACATCTTACAGTGAAGGTACGTGGGTTAGTGGTTAGAGTGATAGGTTCAGGGTTGTGAATTCAATTCCAGGACCGGGCGGCGCGTTGTGCCCTTGAACAAAACACTGTATTTCACGTTGCTCCAGTCCCCTCGGCTGGTAAAAAATGAGTTGTACCTGTAATTCAAAGGACCAGCCTTATCACAGAACTAAGCAAAGAGTGCACGTGTCAGTGGAATGCCTAGCTACATACACATTAATATCACGAGCAGACAGTTGCGTTGATTGAATCAACTGAAACACTTGTTGGAAACGATGGAGATTCAACAACAGCACATTATAGCATTACATAGAATTACAGGTAGTTTATACCACGATGGCAGCAATTTTTACGACACATTATGAACAACAAACAGACAGATTTTTGAAAAATCTCACGATAAATAATTTTCTTGGCATAGCGCTAAACGTAAGTACTTGACATTGCAGTAAACACTGGTATTTCAAATATTAGGGAACTGAATGAAACATTTACAGTATATCCATACGATTTCCCACCATTATCTGTCATCTGAAAGGGCGGTGGATTGGCAGTATCGGTAGAGGGTCGGACGCCATGCTTTCCAGCATAGTTACGTCCCTTTACGATCTGAGTTCAAATCCCGCCGAGGTTGACTTTGCCTTTCATCCTTACGGGGTCGATAAAATAAAGTACCAGTAATGCACTGGGTAATTGCTGGCCTTGTGCCTAAAGTAGAAACAATTATCTGTCATCTGAAAGGACTTATCCAAGTATAAAAGTCTCCGAGTTTTAGCATCTCGTATGAAGAAACAGTTTTAACAACGTTGTCGATCATTATAATAAAGCTTTATCATGAGGTGATTTCTTTATCATGAGTTGAGATAAAATACATGAGAAAATGTCAGAAAATGTCCCCAATAATCCCAAATATAATCGAATCTTTATAAAAAACATGATTAATGTCACTTTAAATCTTGGTATTGATTAATTTTCTCCCTCTCTTTCTCTTGCACTCTCGTGTCGAATGGGCAGGCTACATCTACAATCAGGCACGATCTTTTTTCCTTGTCCAAAACCACCAGGTCAGGTCTATTGTGTTCCAGTTTTTGTCCGTCTGTATCCTAAAATCCCACAGCACCTTCACCTGATCGTTTTCTATCACCGACTCTGGCTTATGCTCATACCACTTCTCAGAATGTGGTAAATTGTTTACTTTGCATAGGTAGCAGTGTATGACACTGCCCATCACATCATGTCTCCAGCTTTTATAGTGAGTCTGGGCTAGGTGTTTACACTCGGATACAATGTGAGCCACAGTCTCCTCTCTATCTCCACAGATCCTACACAGTGGGCTAGCCGCCTCCTTGTAAATATGGTGTTTCACCCACTTCGTTTTGAGGGCCTGCTCTTGCGCAGCCATTAGCATTCCTTCTGTAGTCTTTTTAAGGTCTCCTCTTTTCAACCAGTTCCATGTCTGTGGATCTCTAAATTCAGTTTTCTCAAAGAAGGTGCTATGAAGGGATTTTTCATGAAGGTTGCTCTTCCTCCTTGTTGTTATTTCCTCCTTGGACATCCCTTGGTCTATTGTCTTCTCCTTCAGTACAATTCTGAGCATTGGCTCCCTACTATCAGTCACGTATTTGTGTAGGTTGTTTTTCTCCATCTGAACACAGTCCTCTATGCTGATAAGAGCTCTTCCACCTTCAGATCTCCTTAAGTAGAGTCTATCGACATCACTCCTCTTGTGGAACATGTTGTAGATAGTCAATAGCTTCCCAGTCTTCCTATCCATTTCTTTTTTGTTCAGCAACATTCCATCTCAGAATTCCCTCACTGTACCTAATAATAGACACAGCTCGGGAATTTACTGCACTTATGGCATTCCTACTGTTCAGATGTGACTTTAATACGCTCCTTACTCTCCGAATGTATTCAGTTCTTATCAATTCCTTCATTTTTTTGTTCTGGATGTCATCAGCCACCAGAACACCCAAATACTTGTATCCTTCTTCAGTGTCAATTTCCTTTATCATCTCACCTGTTGGTACCTGGATTACGTTGCTTCTGCTCAATTTACCACTCTTCATCACAAGGACTCCACACTTACTAATACCAAATTGCATACATATATCATTGCTGAAAATACGGACAGTGTCAACAAGCACATCCAACTCCTCACTCTTCTCGAAGAGCTTAAGATCGTCCATGAAGAGGAGGTGATTGATGGTAAGCTCTCCCTTTCCGAACTTGTATCCTGCTCTCACTTCTCGCAGTATAATGGTCAGGGGCATCAGGGCAAGGACAAACAACAGAGGGGACAGACTATCTCCCTGGAAGATACCTCTCTTGATCTTCACGCCTCCCAAGGATTCTCCAGCTGATGTTAACTCTGTTTTCCAAGACTTCATACTTTTGCCCAACAACTGTCTGATGTTATCTGACACCTTGAAGATCTCTAGGCTTTTGGTGATCCAAGAATGAGGCACCATGTCAAATGCCTTTTTGTAGTCTATCCATCCCATGGCAAGACCAGTGTGTCTCCTCTTGCAATTCCTCATTACAATCTTATCAATACGTAACTGGTCCTTTGTACCACGGGACTCCTTTCGGTATTCTTTCTGTTCGTCCGGTAACAAGTTGTTTGTGTGGAGGTGATGGTAGATTTCCTCAGACACAATGCTTGTCAACAGTTTCCACATTACAGACTGACATGTGATAGGTCTATAGTTGGTAACATCATTACCCTTGATTCGGTCTTTCTGGTACCTCACCTGACATCAAGCAGTCATTGAACATGGTTGTCAGTTTCGGGTGGAGGGATGTTATATTTTGAATCCAATACCCCTGCACACCATCTGGGCCTGGTGATTTCCACTTGGTTAGTTTTTTGGCCTACCCGTTAACAGTTTCAACTGTGATACTCAAATCAGTTTGTTGGTGTGCCTGTTCACTAATCTCCTTTTGTACTGTCTCGATCCACACTGCCTGGTCATTATGTTTAACATCCTGCTCCCATATTCCTCTCCAGAATGTCTTAGTTTGTTCCGCCTCAGGCATCAAGTCGTTGCCTCTTTCTTTCCCTTCAAGCTGTCCAAACAACATCTTCTGGTTGTTGTCAAACATGCGGTTCTGTCTATACTGAGTAACTCTGCTCTCGTATCGCCTAAATTTTGCACTCTTTGCTACAATGCGTTGCTTCGGTTCCTCTATGATAATATTTAGCTTTTTCCTTCTAGTTTTGTACTTTATTTCCAGTCTATTTTTAGTGTCTATGTTTTTTAGTGTCCCATTCACTAGGGACTCAAGCTTTCCAATGTCATTTCTCATTTCCCTCATTTGACCATTCAGTCTTTTCTTCCACCTAGGTTCTGATCTTTCTTGTTTGTTGTTTCCTCTCGCTTTTATGCCAAGTAATTTCCTCACCGCATTTGCTGTTGCTTTGAGGATATTGTTGCACTGGTGAAGGCTTCTCGCCTCAGTATGGGATGACTTTGTTTACCTTAGCTGTTGTTTCTTTTAACTTTTTCCTGTCTACAAATCTTAGGTTCATAGGTTTCCCACTATCGTTGTTCAATTCATCTACCACTAAGTTTAGGATATCAACCAAATCTTGTCCTAGCCCGTCAGCATTCATCTCCTCAATGGCCGTATCTTTGTTCCAGGTATTATTTATTTCAGCATTCAGATTATTGTCTGCTTCGGATGGTTCCTCCGTTCTCTCAACCTCTTCATTTCCCACTGCCTCGTTTACCTGGCATACTCCACTCTCCATTTCCAACCTAATCTCGCTGCTCAGTTCCTCCAGTTCCAGCTCGCCCATCCACCCATTAGTTCTTATTACCCGAGCCTGCCCGGCCAATTTTTGTTCATCTAATTTAAATAGACCAATCTCGTTCCAGATGTTATGCATCCGTTTCCTATAGCCTTTCTCCTTGGGGTTACTCTTCAGGTAACATTGCATAACAGTTCTATTCAATTCTTTCGTCCAGTTGGTTCTGGTCCCTTTCCTTCTTCTTCTTCCTCCGACACCAGCAGTATTTGGTTGCCAGCCAGATCCCTGCTGCTGAGCCAGAGAGCACCTGCTGGGTGAGAGTCTGTCACATGACATTCCAGTCTCCACTTCACCGTTATTCGAACTGTTTAGGTTCGACATTTAAACACTCTTATCGTGGATTGGTGAATGTATGGTTACATAACCACCGGTGATTTTAGTGTGGCACTATCACGCTGTAGACGAACATAAATAAACAAACAAACAAATAGGTAACCTCCCCAAAAATATTATTATTATTATTATTATTATTATTATTATTGAATGCTATGGTTGACGGAGGCTCGGCTCTGTAAGGTATTGTAAATTTTGACCGCTATAACAATTGTAAATTGTTTAAAACTTTAACCAGCTTGTAGACAAAAACACCCTCCTCCTCGTGAGAGGGGTCTTGGCGGATGTCTACTGCAACTGGCAACAGAACGGGAGAATTCCCAGCTCTGTGAGCCGAGGAGCGGTGGCGCTGCTGAGAAAGGATCCGAACAAGGGGGATAACATAGATAATTTTAGGCCCATAACTCTGCTAAACACAGAATTCAAGATTTTGGCCAAGGTGCTAGCAAAGAGGTTGGCGCTTGTCGTTGGTAGTCTGGTGGGAGAGGCGCAGACATGTGCCATTCCCGACAGATCCATCCACGATAACCTCCACCTCATGCGATACATCGTAGAGAGGATAGCTAGGGAACCTGGCACGGGTGGGTCCTTGATCAATTTAGATCAGTCGAAAGCTTTCGATAGGGTCGACCATCGTTACCTAGCGGCAGTCCTGAGGGCGGCTGGCTTTGTGCCCGTCTTCAGAGGCTGGATCGCTGCCATGCACAGCGACATCTGCTCTGTGGTGAGAGTGAACGGTCACCTTTCGGAACCGTTCAACATCATGCGCTCGGTCCGCCAAGGATGTCCCCTCTCGTCCCTCTTGTACGTATTGACTCTCGAGCCATTACTGCACAAACTGGAGACGTTGCGGGGCGTCCCGCACGAACTAGGATGCGAAAGATCCGTGTCAGCATATGCGGACGATGTCACCGTAGTGGTGTCGAACGCCAAACACATCGAGGCGATCGGCACTACACTAAGAGAATACGAAGCGGTGACAGGAGCAATGATCAACCAGGAAAAGTCAGTGGGCCTGCAGCTCGGCACCTGGAGAGGCAGGTCCATGCCGTACAACAGCGTCGTCGGGCGCTGGACGGATGGATCGGTTAAATTGCTAGGGGTCTGATTCGGTCCGGACCTCCAGACGGACAAAAACTGGGACGATGTGACGAGCAGGGTGGCTTCTCTCACCCAGAAATGGGCGGAGAGGAAGCTATCCCTGAAAGGTCGAGCGGAGGTGGCTAACGCGTACATCGCATCCGTCATCTACTACCGCCTGACCGTCGTACCTTGACCTAAGCCCCGCCTGACTGCTCTGGAGCGTTTGCTCTTTCGCTTTTTGTGGAAGGGACGCGCTCCGATGGTCAGGCGGTCCATCTGCTGTCAACACCCGCTACGTGGAGGGCTGGGCATGCCGTGGCTGATGATGCGCAGACACGCGCTCAGGCTAC
The DNA here is from genome assembly GCA_964016885.1 of Eledone cirrhosa. Classification (NCBI taxonomy): domain Eukaryota; kingdom Metazoa; phylum Mollusca; class Cephalopoda; order Octopoda; family Eledonidae; genus Eledone; species Eledone cirrhosa. The sequence continues at coordinate 366,752,183 of OZ024740.1, forward strand.
GACATCTCCACCTCTTCCTCGACGGTGATGAGGTGTGGTCTCCGTTTGCTAGACACGTCTTTCCCCAGCTCGTCTCCTTGACGGAGCTGCAGTCCTGGGTCAAGCGAAGACCGAGAGGGAGCGCTTGGAGACTGGAATGTCTTCAGGCGCTCACAGCCCTCGATCAATCGGGCAATGTGATCGGTGGAAACTCCACCTCGGCGTTCTATAGAGGATTAGTGGAGGGGAAGAGCGACGACGTACTTGGAGAAACTCTAGGCATCGACGAAAATCAACTAGCCAATCTCTTCGGAAAGACTTTCGGGCCGGGGCCTATGGACAACTTCCAGAAATCCCTGGCCTGGCAGTGCTACCGGGGAGCTTTGCCAGTTCGGGATAAACTCTACAGGCATGGAGGTGCCGTCAGCCGGGCATCTCCGAGATGCGCGCAGGGCGACGAAACCGTTCTGCACGCACTCGTCCAGTGTCCGAGCATTACTGACTTGTGGGTTTATGTCGAACACCTGCTGTCACGTGTAGGACGGATCCAGCTATCAGCTGAGTCCATCGTGAGGATTGCCCCGCCCTCTTCCTTTAGCCGGGAAGGGCAGGCAATTTTTTATCTGTCTGGTGGCCATGGCGAAAGAGATAGTATGGTGGACACGTTTGAAAGGGCTGATGACGAGCACTTACCTCTTCGGTGATGCCCTGATTAACTTTTTCAAATTTCCTTTGAAAAGGAAAATCAGGGTAGAGAGGGAAGTGGTTTCTTCCCAGCATTTTGTTGTAAGATGGGTGAGAGAAGCAAGTATGGCCCGAGTGAATGGGCCTACTCTGAGTATGTGTCTGTAAATTAAAGGTGGAAAACTGGGAGAGGGCACTTTTCCCTGTGGTCAGGGTCACTGGGGCCTTTTAATGGGCTTTCTCCACAAATGTCCCTCGGAGGTCTCCCCCCTATTGGGGAATTTTTCATTGTTATTTTTTTGTTACATCCTCTGTTTTTGTTTTTTTACACGCAGAAATTCCCATTTGTACCGTCCTGTATTGTCCTGTACTGTCCTTAATGTCTACTTTATGTAAAGCCTTGTGGTTAATAAAGAAAACATTATTATTATTATTATCAACTCCCGCCGAGGTTGACTTTGCCTTTCATCCTTACGGGGTCGATAAAATATAGTACCAGTAATGCACTGGGTATTTGCTGGCCTTGTGCCTAAAGTAGAAACAATTATTATTATTATTATTATTATTATTATTATTATTATTATTATTATTATTATTATAGCTGCATTTATCTTGCTTTATGTTCATACGAGTTATCACCAAGTCACAACCAGTGACCTCAAGAGACAACAAGGTCCGCCATGTTCAAGAAAGAACATACATACTCACACATGCATCTTTAGATGTTTAGACTTGTGATGTACTTATATTGACAGAATCTTCCTTAGTATATGGGCAGTTCCCATTAGTACTATCTTTTGTATATCTCCTATACGCGGGTTTCCTGGGATTTGCGATAAGTAATCATTGGACCCCTTAGGTATCATTCCTAGAGCGCCTACAACGACTGGTATTGTTTTAGTTCTCAATTTCAACATTTTTCCAATTTCTATCTCCAGGTCCTTATACTTGCTCAATTTTTCAAATGTTTTTATAGATACATTCTTGTCTATTGGAACGGACATATCAATTAGCAGGCATACCCTCTTTTTAAAGTCCTTCAATATTATATCAGGTCTATTTGCATCTATTTTTCGGTCTGTTTGGATGCTAAAGTTCCACAAGATTGAGATGTGATCTTTTTCAAGTATGGGAGGTGGTTGATGCTCCCACCAATTCTTTTGATGGGGCAGGTCAAAATGCTTACACATTATCCAATGTATGTATTGTGCAGCTCTGTCATGCCTGTTTAGGTTTTCGGTTGGAGCTATAGGACTGCACATTGAAATTATATGGTCAATGGTTTCTGGTTGTTTTTTACTATTATTATTATTATTATTATTATAGAACAATACAAACCTTTAAAACAAAAATTCCCCAACGCAGTTGGAGACTTCAGAGGTACGGTTACCAAGAGGATATACACTCACATCCTCTTGGAAACACCCATGACCAGCGAAAGGGACGGTTCTACTGTCCCTTCACCACACGAACAAGGTAAGTGACCCTTTCTCATTTGCCCCGTTTCTCATCCAACATGGCTGTACTCAGAATAGGCAATATAAATGCACGTGGCCTGGGGTCATCTTGGAAGCAGGGTCACCTGCTGAATGACCTCAGGTCACTAAACATAGATGTGGTGGCCATCAGTGAAACCAGAATCTCCGAGGCACGGGCCTTCACACCGATCTTCGGCGGCTACGATGTATACGCATGTCCCAGCCGTGCAGGATCGGGGGGAGGGGTTGCCGTCCAGGATCGGGGGGAGGGGTTGCCGTCCAGGATCGGGGGGAGGGGTTGCCGTCCTTTTTCGGAGAGGCTTGGATCTCACGATACGGGCCATCTTCCTGGACCCAGAAGGTAAGTCGGTGGTGCTGGACGTGACCGGCAGCGAAGGCAATGCTTTCAGGCTAGTAGCCGTCTACGCCCCAACAGGGGCAGGACGGCCAGATTTCTTCAGACGTCTAGAGACCTTTCTTGGAACGTCCCGCTCTTTAGTGTTAGTGGGCGACTGGAACGGTATCTTGGATGCACGCTGGGATCGTGTGGGGCTAGTGGATAGGGGAGGAGGGTGCAAGAGCCTCACCAACCTGCTCAGACGTTTTGAACTGTCTGACAGGTATCGACTGGATCACCCGAATGTGCCAATGTGGACATGGACAAACCGCATCCGTTCATCCAGATCGTATCTAGATAGGGTATTCTGCGCAGAACTAGATAAGGCTAGTATAAGTTGTCCACAATTTAAAATAGTCGACTACACAGACCACAAATTTGTGATCTGTGAGATCGACATAGACAGACTTTATAGACAAGGGCCTGGTTACTGGAAGCTGAACGCGTCTTTCCGGCGCGCAAGGCCTACAGAGACAGGATTAGCGTATTAGTTAAGCGGGCGTTGACGGGAGCGGTCGTCAACAACTGGTGGTGGTTCGCCCTGAAAAGGGCAATTAAAGTAGAGTCGATTAGGTTTAGCAAAGGAGTAGTGATAGAGGAAAATAGAGTAGAGGGAGAGCTAGTCAGAAAGCTAGAAGAGGCGTTTAGGACAGGCATCGCAACCGACGCGCTTGCGGCGAGATTGGCACTCGACCAATTCTTCAACGCAAAACACGAAGGTTGCGTTGTCAGAGCTAGAGCGGGACAAAAGCCGAGGGGACAAAAGCCGTCCAATGGGCCCGGGTGGCAGAGGCGCCAAGGCAATAAAGCCACAATTCGGTCTTTGTCTGACTAAAACGGGTGCGTGATACTCGAACCCGAGCGGATGTGTGAAGCTTTTCAGCAGCCCTTTGCTGAACTGTTCGGGAGCGGCAGCGGCCCGGATCGGGACATGGACTTCAGTGCATACCTCGACGGACTGCCTCGGCTCTCGAATACCGCAGCACAGTGTTGCGTAAAGCCAATAACAGCTGGTGAAATACGGGAAGCGATGGCTAACTGCACAAGAGGTAAATCGCCAGGTTTAGATGGTCTGCCCTACGAGCTTTATGCATTTATGCCAGACTTGTTCGGTGACCTCTTGGCAGACGTCTACTGTAACTGGCAGCAGAACAGGAGCATTCCCAGTTTTGTGAGCCGGGGAGCAGTGGCGCTGCTGAGAAAAGACCCGAACAAGGGGGATGTTATTGATAATTTCAGGCCCATAACCCTGCTAAACGCAGAGTTCAAGATTTTGGCCAAGGTGTTAGCAACGAGGTTGGCGCTTGTCGTCAAGGGTCTGGTGGGAGAGGCGCAGACATGCGCCATCCCGGACAGATCCATACACGACAACCTCCACCTCATGCGATACAACATAGAGAGGGTGGTTAAGGAACCTGGCAAAGGTGGGGCCCTGATCAACTTGGATCAATCCAAAGCATTCGATAGGGTCGACCATCTGTACCTGGCAGCAGTCCTCGAGGCAGCCGGTTTCGGGCCCGTTTTCAGGCGTTGGATCGCAGCAATGTACAGCGACATCTGCTCAGTTGTGAGGGTGAACGGTCACCTGTCGCAGCCGTTCAGAATCATGCGCTTAGTCCGCCAGGGTTGTCCCCTCTCGTCTCTCTTGTACGTATTGGCTCTCTAGCCGTTACTGCACAAACTGGGGGCGATGAGGGGCGTCCCACGCGAACTAGGATGCGGGAAATCCGAGTCGGCTTACGCGGACGACGTCACCAGACACGTCCAGATCTCGGCACCGCTCTCAAGGAATACGAAACGGTGACAGGAGCAAAGATAAACCAGGAAAATTCGGTGGGCTTGCAGCTCGGCACCTGGAGAGGCAAGTCCATGCCGTCCGACAGCGTCGTCGGGCGTTGGACGGACGGACCGGTTAAATTGATCGGGGTCTGGTTCGGACCGGACCTCCAGATGGAGAAACACTGGAACGAGGTGACGAGCAGGGTGGCCTCCCTCACCCAGAAATGGGCTAAGAGAAAGCTGTCCCTGAAAGGCCGGGCGGAAGTGGCGAATGCGTACATCGCATCCGTCATCTGCTACCGCCTCACCGTCGTCCCTTGCTCCAGCCCAACTCTCACCAAAATGGAGCGCCTCCTCTTCTGCTTTTTGTGGAAGGGACGCGCTCCCATGGTCAGACGATCCATCTGCTGTCAACACCCGTTGCGTGGAGGACTGGGCATGCCATGGCTGATGATGCGCAAACATGCGCTGAGGCTGCGACATCTCTGGTGCTTCCTTGATGGTGAACGGGTGTGGTCGCCGTTCGCCAGGCACATTTTCCCACAGCTCGTCTCCTCGACGGAGCTGCAGTCCTGGGTCAGAAAAAGACCGAGGGATAGCGCTTGGAAACTGGAATGTCTCGAGGCGCTCACTGCCCTCTCCCAGTTGGGCACCAGTATCGGTGGAACATCCACTTCGGCGTTCTATAGAGGACTAGTGGAGGGGAAGAGCGACGACGTTCTCGGAGAGATCCTGGGCGTCGAAGAAGTTCAGCTGCTTGCTCTCTTCCGGAGAACTTTCAACCCGGGGCGTATGGATAACTTCCCAAAATCCCTGGCCTGGCAGTGCTACCGGGGAGCGCTGCCGGTTCGAGATAAGCTCTACAGGCACGGAAGTGCCGTCAGCCGAGTCTGTCCGAGATGCGCGCATAGCGACGAAACCGTTGTGCACGCACTCGTTCAGTGCCCGAGCATTGCTGACTTGTGGGGCTATGTCGAACAGTTGCTGTCACGTGTGGGACTGATCCGGTTGTCGACTGAGTCCATTGTGCAGATGGCCTCGCCGTCTTCCTTTGAGGAGGAAGGGCAGGCGGTTTTCATCTGCCTGGTGGCCATGGCGAAAGAGATTGTGTGGTGGACAAGGTTAAAAGGATTAAAGACAAACACTTTCCTCTTCGGCGAATCCCTGATTAACTTTTTCAAGTTTCACTTGAAGAAGAAAATCAGGGTGGAGAGGCAAGTGCTGCCTTTTAGCAAGTTTGTTGAAAGGTGGGTGAATGTAGCGAGAATGGTCCGAGTGAACGGGACCACTCTGAATATACGTCTGTAGTTTGAGAGATGGAAACATTGAGAGAGGGCGCTTGCCCTGGTAGTCAGGGTGGCCGTGGTCTTTTGTGTGGTTTTCGCCACGAGTAACCCTCGGAGGTTTTCCCCCCATTGGGGAATTTTTCATTTTATTGTTTATATATATATATGTTTTATGTCTTTTTTCTTTTCTTATATAAATAATAAAAATATTTACACGCACAAAACCCACATCGTACCGTCCTGTTCCGTCTGTGATGTTTTTCTTGATGTCAGCCCTTGTGGCCAATAAAGAAATCATCATTATTATTATTATTATTATTATTATTACTATTCTTTGAGTCTCAGTCATTGATGTTAGTTAACTGGAAAGTTTGTTGAAATGAATATCAAGCCACTACCTGCAGCCTCAGATATTCAGGACGTATCGGAGGGTTCTTGCTGTTCCCAGCAAGCATGCCTTTTGAAGCGTTCCAAAAAGCGTGTAGGGGCCAATTTTCTTTAACCATCCCTGGAAACTTTTTGAGATAGTACCTAGTGCGCCTATGACAATCGGGACCACTTTGACTTCATGGCAGTTCCAAATCCTTTTTACCTCCCACTTTAAGTCCTGGTATCGGTTAATTTTCTCCCTCTCCTTCTCTTGCACTCTCGTGTCGAATGGGCAGGCCACATCCACAATCAGACACGATCTTTTTTCTTTGTCCACAACCACCAGGTCAGGTCTATTATGTTCCAGTTTCTTGTCCGTCTGTATCCTAAAATCCCACAGCACCTTCACCTGATCGTTTTCTATCACCGACTCTGGCTTATGCTCATACCACTTCTCAGAATGTGGTAAATTGTTTACTTTGCATAGGTAGCAGTGTATGACACTGCCCATCACATCATGTCTCCAGCTTTTATAGTGAGTCTGGGCTAGATGTTTACACTCGGATACAATGTGAGCCACAGTCTCCTCTCTCTCTCCACAGATCCTACACAGTGGGCTAGCCGCCTCCTTGTAAATATGGTGTTTCACCCACTTCGTTTTGAGGGCCTGCTCTTGCGCAGCCATTAGCATTCCTTCTGTAGCCTTTTTAAGGTCTCCTATTTTCAACCAGTTCCATGTCTGTGGATCTCTAAATTCAGTTTTCTCAAAGAAGGTGCTATGAAGGGATTTTTCATGAAGGTTGCTCTTCCTCCTTGTTGTTATTTCCTCCTTGGATATCCCCTGGTCTATTGTCTTCTCCTTCAGTACAATTCTGAGCATTGGCTCCCTACTATCAGTCACGTATTTGTGTAGGTTGTTTTTCTCCATCTGAACACAGTCCTCTATGCTGATAAGAGCTCTTCCACCTTCAGATCTCCTTAAGTAGAGTCTATCGACATCACTCCTCTTGTGGAACATGTTGTAGATAGTCAATAGCTTCCCAGTCTTCCTATCCATTTCTTTTTTGTTCAGCAACATTCCATCTCAGAATTCCCGCACTGTACCTAATAATAGACACAGCTCGGGAATTTACTGCACTTATGGCATTCCTACTGTTCAGATGTGACTTTAATACGCTCCTTACTCTCCGAATGTATTCAGTTCTTATCAATTCCTTCATATTTTTGTTCTGGATGTCATCAGCCTCCAGACCACCCAAATATCTGTATCGTTCTTCAGAGTCAATTTCCTTTATCATCTCACCTGTTGGTACCTGGATTCCGTTACTTCTGCTCAACTTACCCCTCTTCATCACAAGGACTCCACTCTTACTAATACCAAATTGCATACATATATCATTGCTGAAAATACGGACAGTGTCAACAAGCACATCTAACTCCTTCTCACTCTTCCCGAAGAGCTTAAGATCGTCCATGAAGTGGAGGTGATTGATGGCAAGCCCTCCCTTTCCCAACCTGTATCCTGCTCTCACATTTCGCAGTACACTGGTCAGGGGCATCAGGGCAAGGACAAACAACAGAGCGGACAGACTATCTCCCTGGAAGATACCTCTCTTGATCTTCACGCTTCCCAAGGATTCTCCAGTTGATGTTAACTCTATTTCCCAGGAATTCATACTTTTGCCCAACAACTGTCTGATGTTATCTGCTACCTTGAAGACCTCCAGGCTTTTGGTGATCCAAGAATGAGGCACCATGTCAAATGCCTTTTTGTAGTCTATCCATCCCATGGCAAGACCAGTGTGTCTTCTCTTGCAATTCCACATTACCATCTTATCAATAAGTAACTGGTCCTTTGTACTACGTGACTTCTTTCGGCATCCTTTCTGTTCGTTCGGTAACAAGTTGTTTGTGTGGAGGTGATGGTAGATTTCCTCAGACATAATGCCTGTCAACAGTTTCCACATTACGGACAGACATGTGATAGGTCTATAATTGGTAACATCATTACCCTTGATTCGGTCTTTCATTATCAGAACTGTGGTACCTTTTGTCAACCACTCTGGTACCTCACCTGACATCAAGCAGTCATTGAACATGGTTGTCAGTTTTGGGTGGAGGGATGTTATATTTTTAATCCAATACCCCTGCACACCATCTGGGCCTGGTGATTTCCAGTTGGTTAGTTTTTTGGCCTACCTGTTAAGAGTTTCAACTGTGATACTCAAATCAGTTTGTTGGTGTGCCTGTTCACTAATCTCCTTCTGTACTGTCTCGATCCACAATGCCTGGTCATTATGTTTAACATCCTGCTCCCATATTCCTCTCCAGAATGTTTTAATTTGTTCCGCCTCAGGGATCAAGTCGTTGCCTCTTTCTTTCCATTCAAGCTGTCCAAACAGCATCTTCTGGTTGTTGTCGAACATGCGGTTCTGTCTATACTGACTGACTCTGTTCTCGTATCGCCTGATTTTTGCACTCTTTGCTACAATGCGCTGCTTCAGTTCCTCTATGATAATATTTAGCTTTTTCCTCCTAGTTTTGTACTTTATTTCCAGTCTATTTTTAGTGTCTATGTTTTTTAGTGTCCCATTTAGTAGGGACTCAAGCTTTCCAATGTCATTTCTCATTTCCCTTATTTGACCACTCAGTCGTTTCTTCCACCAAGGCTCTGATCTTTCTTGTTTATTGTTTCCTCTCGCTTTTATACCAAGTAATTTCCTCACCGTATTTGCTGTTGCTTTGAGGATATTGTTGCACTGGTGAAGGCTCCTCGCCTCAAGGTATGGGATGACTTTGTTTACCTTAGATGTTGTTTCTTTTAACTTTTTCCTGTCTACAAATCTTAGGCTCATAGGTTTCCCACTATCGTTGTTCAATTCATCTACCACTAAGTTTAGGATATCAACCAAATCTTGTCCTAGCCCGTCAGCATTCATCTCCTCAGTGGCCGTATCTCTGTTCCAGGTATTATTTATCTCAGCATTCAGATCATTGTCTGCTTCGGGTGGTTCCTCCGTTTTCTCGACCTCCTCACCTTCATTTCCCACTGGCTCGTTTGCCTGGCATACTCCACTCTCCATTTCCAAGCTAATCTCTCTGCTCAGTTCCTCCAGTTCCAGCTCGCTTATCCACCCATTAGTTCTTATTACCCGAGCCTGCCCGGCCAATTTTTGTTCATCTAATTTAAATAGACCAATCTCGTTCCAGATGTTATGCATCCGTTTCCTATAGCCTTTCTCCTTGGGGTTACTTTTCAGGTAACATTGCATAACAGTTCTATCCCTTTCCTTCTTCTTCTTCCTCCGACACCAGCAGTATTTGGTTGACAGCCAGGTCCCTGCTGCTGAGCCAGGGAGCACCTGTTGGGTGAGAGTCTGTCACATGACATTCTAGTCTCTATTTCACCGTTATTCGAACTGTTTAGGTTCGACATTTAAACACTCTTATCGTGGATTGGCGATTGTATGGTTACATAACCACCGGTGATTTCATCACCTCCGGTGACTTCGTCACTCCCGGTGATTTTTGTGTGGCATTATCACGCTGTAGACGAACATAAATAAACAAACAAACAGGCCCCCCCCCCCCAAAAAAATGAATAAGCATAAGTTTCATTGTAATGTAATGTTTAAATATCTGACTTAGTTTTTCCCTTCCCTTCTCTGTCCGTCTGTTTGTTTTTCTCTTCATTTTTCTTTTCTTTACGTTTTTCGTTGTTGCTGTGCGGCTTTGATTTTGATTTTTGGTTTTTTGATTTTGACCGGGTCATCAATTCAGTCTATTTATATATTTTGATGCCTTCCTCTTTTAGTGGGGACACTACGATGTAGCAGGGGCTAGTGGGAGAGAATAGCGGCGGCAGTGATAATGAGGCAGTGGCGGTGGTGGTGGCGGTGCTGTGCTAGCAGTACCTAGCAGGAGGCAGTAGGAGAGAATAGCGGCGGCAGCGATAATGAGGCAGTGGTGGTGGTGATGTGATCGTAGTACTGTAGCGATGGTGTTGAAGTTGGAGTAGAAATAGCGGCCGAGGCAACTTGACTAGAGTTTTTAGCGTGATAGTGGCGGCGGTGTTGGTGGTGAAATTATCTTTAGCTATTTAGCTATTTAGTCATTTTGCCATGTTTCTCCTTTTCGACTCTAACATTCCTGATCCAAAATTAAATATTAATATTGTTTATTAACATTGTCTAGTGATACCGCCACCTTCCCCTTTCGTAAGTTAACAGAAGGTAATGGGGGAATAGCAGTGGCAGCAATGAAGGAGTGGCGGCAGCGGCGATGGGATAGTGGTAGCAATGATGGATGGATGGTGGCGGCGGTGACTGTAGTGATGGCGTTGTCGTTACTGAGTTTTGTTGAATAGACTGTATTTTTGTTTGATCGGTAAATCTATGTGGTTAGTCGCGTATATGTGTTGACATATTTTCTTAATATTGGAATTAAACATTTTGTGAAAACTTGAGACAATAATTATAGTAATTATAATTATTATGCTGGGATTGGCGGTGGTGGTGGTGAAATTGCCGTTATCTGGCTGTTGTATTTAGTGTACACAGATGAGTGATGGGATAGGTGATGTATCTAGTTTGTGGTGTTGGTGAAATTGCTGTTATTTGGCTGTTCTATATAGTGTAGATAGAGGGGGTTTTCTTCCATTTATAACCATTTTCTTTTTTGAATGTAAAATGTATATTACAAAATTGAATATTTGAGCGATATAACAATATATTATGGATCCGAATTTTCCTGAGACTTGAGTCTGGTGCTTATGCATCATTTGTACTAAGAATTGTTATTTCACAATTGATTTAAATATGTTAAAAATCAAAAACTTACGGGGGCGATTTCATGACCTTCTTTACACCATGTGCGTCTTCTTCCCTTATTATTATTATTATTATTATTATTATTATTATTATTATTATTATTATTATTATTATTATTATTATAACTTCAGGAAGATAGTGACTTTGTCAAGAGACATTTGGTTTTACGGGACGAACATATCAATTTCAAAATTAACTGGAAATATAAATTCTAATTTTTCCAGTAAAGGCTCCTCATTCTTTCATGAGACGCTGTTAGTGAATGAAGTTACAGACACTATGTGTAACTGTCAATATATATATATATATATATATATATATATATATATATATATATATATATATATATATATATATATACATATATATGTATAGGTAAGAGGCCACTTCGGTCACTAATGACCACGCTTTTGCACGTGGAAAGTTCAGCTCAGAGGCACACGCTTGGGCAAGATGTGTTTGGAAGGTCAGCAGTTGCTCATTCGTGGCTTTCCCTCTTCTCCACGCCACCGATGTTGTCTAAGAGAAAGTCAATTACAGCTTGGCACTAGGTAATGTTGCAACTAATTTCTACAGCTGAGTGAACTGGAGCAATAGGAAATAAAGTGTTTTGCTCAAGAACACCATGTACCTCCCGGTTCGAGATTCGAACCTTACGATTGTGCGCCAAACACTCTAAACACTAAGCTACGAGCTTTCACCCCCCACACACTCATTTGAATATAAATGCAAAAAGTAAACACAAACAACAAAACAAACAACACAGTACAAAGAAAAATATATTAGTTTAACTCTTGATATAGTTGCAACCTATCGGACACTAGTCTTCATCAGGAGATAGAATGAGAAATAAAAGATGAAATAGAATGATAGAGTGAGAAGAGGAAGGAACGGAAAAATTGTCTGAGAAAAACGCGCGCGTGTATATTCAGTCAGCCATTTTGAATATATACATACATACGTATATATATATATATATATATTCGTTATTTCGTGGGCCGAAATGCGAATCTCGGTAATTTATGTTTATATATATATATATATATATATATAGAGAGAGAGAGGGACAGAGGGAGAGATAGAGAGAGACTGGGTTGAAGATTATATTGGAAATTTGAAAAGTGGTGGCGGACCGAAACATCTGGTATGTGTCTGTTTCCTTGTTTCGATCGGAAGATCGGCTGAGATCATATATGTATGTGTGTATTCATGCATGTATGTATGTGTGTGTGTTTGTGTGTGTGCTCGTGTGTATATGTGTGTATGTGCGCGCGTGCGTGTTTTGGGAGAAGTTAAAGAGAGAGAGAGAGGAGAAAACTGATGTAGATTTTTTAAGTAGGTCACATCCAGTTTCGTCTGATAATACTATAACCCCTGGTCATGATGATAAAGTGTTTGCAAAATAATGACGTGATATAAAATTTCCCAAGGGCAAGACAAAATGAAAGAGCGAGCGAGCCATTGATAGATCTATATATATAGTAATAATAATAAATTTGAAGACTAGAATCCAAAGAGGGCTCAATAAGGATAAATATATATAAAATATATAAGAACCATAGAGCAAATATTTATTAAAATAACAGATTAAAGTTTAAGCAAACAATCGCTGCTTTCACTCTTAACGGGATCTTCTGAAACTAAAAAAATCAATCTGTGAACGCACAAGTATATATATATATATATATATATATATATATATATATATAGAGAGAGAGAGATGATGATCATGATGGATACATATACATGCACACTATCAATACTCAGGCCAAATGCATCTATGCATAGATACACGGTCACAAGACAGCACATACAGCCATACAACGTCACTGGCTTTCTATAGTCGTACATATTGAATTTTAAGGTTAAAGTTAGACTATCATATCGTAATGCTTTTAAAAATGATTTTATATAACAGACAGTTCTAGATGGTAATGTTTTCCTCATATTCTGCATGAATAATAACATAAAAAAATAATACTTCTCTTCCGAGGGTATTATTGTACTCCGTCTTCGAATGCAGGAGTCGATGTCTATCAGGTGAGGAAGTCACTTTGCAGTTATTTCGACATCTTCCATCGCAATATCAGAGCTACTCGAGGCTACCCTACGATGTAGGTGACGCAACTCCTGCACGACAGTGCAATATAACACAAGTCTGATGTTGTGACTCCGAGGGAAACGTCTCCATCGCACCATTCATTTTCTCTTTTGAATCAGATGTAATGGCTTGCTTTCTCGGCTGCCTTCGATAACGCCCTCGAAAGATGCTTCCTTTATCTTGTTACCAGTCTAAGACCACTGAGCAGCAGTCAGTCCTGTTCCGACAAAAGATATATATATATATATATATATATATGTAAAAGGTAAACAGAAATAACAACACAATCGGTACAGTATATGGAAGGAGTATATTACGTTAACGCTTGAAATAGCAGGAAGAGGGCCTTAACGTTTCGGACGCTAGTCCTTCATCAGAAGAAAGAATGAGAAATAAGATAGATTGAAGGGACGGGCGGGGTAGAATAGGTAAAAATGTCTTGGAATATATATATATATATATATATATATATATATATATATATATGTGTGTGTGTGTGTGTGTGTGTGTGTGTGTGTGTGTGTGTGTGTGTGTGTGTGTGTGTGTGTGTGTGTGTGTGTCTGATGGTAGCTAATATGCTTCCATAGGCGGTATGCCGGTTGAGCACTCTATGCTCTTACAGAGCAAAGTATGATAGAATAGAAAACGAAAAATCAGTGATGCATCTGAAGTCAATTTATTGTGTGTTATAATTGTGTGTGTGTGTGTGTGTGTGTGTGTGTGTGTGTGTGTGTGTGTGTGTGTGTCCGCCTTTTGTAATCATTGAACATCATAAGTATGACTCGTTTTTTCTGATAACCTATATATATATATATATATATATATATATATATATATATATATATATATATTAGAAAGTGAGGTTTTTTTTACAAAATGAAAAATAACCGAGGTGTCCTACACGAGTGGAAGTATAAAGAAAAAGGGATGAAATCGAAAATGCAACTGAAGTCTTATTTTTAAAAAAAATATATATATTTATTTGGTTCCTTTACCGGTTTCGCAGTTCTTCTGCTTTTCAAAAGGTGAGTTGAGATGGAGGGTCTGTGGTTTTTCTCACATGTGAGAAAAACCACAGACCCTCCATCTCAACTCACCTTTTGAAAAGCAGAAGAACTGCGAAACCGGTAAAGGAACCAAATAAATATATATATTTAAAAAAAAAATAAGACTTCAGTTGCATTTTCGATTTCATCCCTTTTTCTTTATATATATATATATATATATATATATATATATATATATATATATATATTCACAATATAAGAGACGACAATTTTTGAATTCTCTTATCTGTTAGACACGCAGTGACTAACAACAGAATGTTTTAAGTCTGCGTGTTCTGACATATATGCGTAGCTTGTGAATAAAAAATTCAAGGGGCTTCGCTGGCCGTAGTGATCCCTGCTAAACATCTTTTGTAATGTATCGTCTTATTAGCTAATCAACCAATGAGAGTAATTGTTGCTCAAAGGCATCCGCCACTTTGTTTGCACGTTTATTTATCGTTTCGCTTTCGAATCTTCCTCCTGTATTTCGTCGTTTTATCATCAAAATATTTTTCTCGTTTTGGTAAGTTATATTGTTAATTTATATATGATTTTTTAAATTTATATTAACTATTTTTATTTTCAGTTCGTTATAAAATGCTTATAATATTGGTTGTATCATATTTACTTGTATATTTGTCCATATTAATGTTCATTTTATGTTAGATTATTTTATTATTATTATTATGTTAGATTATTTTTTTTATTATTATGTTAGACTATTTGTATGTAATATTTAATTTTTACTAATTCAACTATAACAATTATTATGTAAAATATATTTATTTAATATTGATTGTTTTTTGTAGTTGTTTATATTAAAAGTCTGAAAATATTTTTATACATCTTACAATAATATTTATAAGATCATTTATAAAATAACTATTATATAATCTAATTACATTACAACGATAATGTATTATTAATATATATCATGTTTAACTAGAGTTATTACAAGCGTTGCCTTAAAAAAATATTAAACTAGACCTGAAAAATGCGCAAGCTCAAAAGAGCCACAGAATGTTATAATAAACCTTCAAAAGTGTGGGACTAGAGTTGTTGCTCAAAAATATTGTAATCATTATCTATCGTACACTCTGTGGCATCCTTTTATAAAAAAGAGACTCATAACGAACTCAAGACGACACGATAATTATTTAAGTAAATTTATAATATAGAATTCGGTTTAAGTGCATTACTAAACATCATTTTAGTTTACAATTTTGCCAGGAAATCATAGCAGATAGAGGAATGTGATTAGAAGTGACGTC
Source organism: Eledone cirrhosa (assembly GCA_964016885.1). NCBI lineage: Eukaryota > Metazoa > Mollusca > Cephalopoda > Octopoda > Eledonidae > Eledone > Eledone cirrhosa. The sequence goes on from OZ024740.1 coordinate 366,767,405, forward strand.
AACATATGTTATATTGAAGAACAAAAGCCATGTTTAAGCTGGCATTAGCTTTGCGGGCGTATCTTTCGTCGGTAACCTCGTGCCGCGTCCTCGTCAGCAGGGTTCTTCAAAACACAACAGAACCTTCTGTGTTCAGAGAACGTGAGGCCGCCTGTGAGACGTGGGGCCGGCTGGGACTTAGCCCAGTAGACGTCCCTCCTCCTTCCCCCCCCCCCCCCTGTTGACGTCAAGTCCCCCAACGCACTTGGGATGCCATCCAGTGCAGCCTGGCCTCAGACAGGCTCACGCGCCAGCTCGACCAGCACCGCCTTGCTTGTTTTCGTGCGGCCCCCAAACCCTACAGTGGTGCCTGGCTCCATGCCCTGCCCTCCTTCTCCACTAGCACGCAGCTAGACAACCATAGTCTGCGCATCGGCGTTTCCCTGAGGCTTTGCCTCCGGATCTGCCAGCCACACCAATGTCGCTGCGGTTCCACCGTGGACTCTTTCGGCCTCCATCCGCTTTCCTGTAGCCACAGTGCCGGCTGCATTCCATGCCATGCTGGCCTCAACGAGGTCATTAAGCATGGCTTGGACGCTGCAGGCTTCCCTTCCCAGCTCGAGCCGGTGGGGCTGGATCGAGGGGACGGCAAAGGCCAGATGGCATGACCATCTTCCCGTTCCGCGGTGGCAAACCCCTCGTCTGGAATGCCACTTACACCGACACTTTCTGCAGCCGCAACCTGGTGCAGACTGCGACTGACCCAGGTTCTGCTGCACGTCGGGCTGAGGGGGCCTAACTCCTCAAATACGGTCGCTCTCTGACAGGTTTTCGGTCGTACCCCTGGCAGTGGAGACTTCTGGTGTCCTCGGCCCTAGGGCTACCTCCTTACTCACCACGATAGGCGCTGAGCTGGCCAGCCGAGGGTGTGAGCCCCGCGAGTTGGAGTGGCTTTTCCAGCGCGTCTCCCTTGCCGTCCTCTTGGGAAACGCCTTCTCCATTCTGTCCGCCGGGGCTGTGGGTGGGCCCCATCGCGTACCGTTGTAGTTGTTGTATACAGATATTAATTCATCAATCCCATTGTCCTAATCCAAAAACATATATACATATTATATATATATATAAGGAATACTACATTTAATATAGCCTTCAAGTAAATTTATATAGTGTTTTATCATATTCTTGTGTTCTACGAAGCAGGTAATTATTTGGTACTGCTACGCTAAAAAAATAGTCTTCCGGTTAATTTATATGGAGATTATCTTTTGTCGACGCAATTCTATTATTTTATTAAATAAATAATTATTTTAAAGTCTTAAGTTTTATTTCTTATAGAAATTGCAATGAATTTTAGTTTATCAACTAATTATTAATTTATATGTAAAAATATTTTCTTGATTTAAGATAGCTGAAGCTGTAAATTGATCATAAAAATATTCAGTTTATTGACAGAATTTTGAAAAATTACAATGTCGATAGAAACCTGTATAGCTTTTCACGTAATATGTTTACAATATTACGTGAAAAGCTATACAGGTTTCTATCGACATTGTAATTTTTCAAAATTCTGTCAATAATCTGTATATTTTTATGATCAATTTACAGCTTTAGTAAATATTTTGTTGTGGCCATGTATCAAGTGATGAAGAAATATGTCTGTTTGCTTCTGCCACACATAGAGGAACCCCATATTATTATCCAGCTGTCTGTTCTAAACCCAGATCCCTAAGTGTTTGCATATGATATATGTTTGAATGGGTTAAATTTTCAAATTAAATAGCATATCGAAGTCTGTGGAGAAAATATTTTGATTTAGAAAGAAAGATGATCCCAATTGTCTGGTGTGGCTTAACAGACTATTACAGAGAGGTGCCTGAGTATTGATACATGAAATAAGTTTCATAATGGTTGAGTTTGTTATAAACTATACTTGGTGATATGAGCACACACATATTCAGCATATTTTTAGTTAACATAAATGTTCTAACAGGACTGTAACAACTTTTATGCAACGGAGCATGCAACAGACCTGGGGAAAATTTGGTGTGAGTTTAAAAGAACTTCAAGGGAAGGCTTTAACAACACGTCAGATATGGTGAAAGGAAATTGTTAGTCTAATCAAGTATTCACCAAAGATGGAGAATTTACTTAATAAATTCAAAGAGAAACACATGGAAGAATTTAAACGCAAATTGATGTCTACTGCTTGACTCAATTCTTGATAATTATTCGGCTCTATTAGGGTGTTGGTAAGAAGATATACAGTTGCAAGTGAGTGCTAATGGCTGTGGTCGTATAATGAGATATTAGGCTTAAATCGAAATGTTTAATTTTTTCTTTGGGTTAAATCACAACCGACTCTTGTACTCGTATACAGAACATTTATCAAATCACTATGAGTAGTTAAAATATTAACAGCTAGACAGAGGATGACTGATATTATTCACTTGTGAAAACAAAGCTTCACAAATCAGTAACAGCACATTTGAACCTATGCTACAATCTCACAAGAAAGTTGGTCTCAAAATGTTGCTCAAAACGATTCAAAGTACCTCGAAATTGTCAAAGCCTTTTTCAAAAACTCTTCTTCAAATTTATTTAGCTCTTCTCACAGACTCAAATTTTCATAATTTTGTGATTTGAAAATTGTTATTTATAGTTCTGAAAAGGTAGTAGTACGGAAGCGAAAAGCTGCTCCGGAATTGAAATTGAAAATGGGGAAGCTACATTTCCGTAGGTAATTCAAAGCCATGGCTGATACGAATTTTTGGGCCGGGGATATATTAATCAATTTTATCGATAAACGTTTTGCTCAAGCCCAAAACTAAGTATATTCATGGCTGGTGATCAACAAAGGTGATCAACAAAGGGAACGTTATCAGAATTCAATTTTATAAAGGAAGAATGCACCGAGGACATTGATATTAATTCTTTAATGGTTCATTTTCCGCCAAGTGAATCTTCTGTGGATTGGTTGACATCATAGACCATCTGAATAAAAAAGCAACAGCAACAAAAAGCAGATGAAAAGCGTCTAATATCAGAAATTTGTAAGATTTATCAAATTTTAGTGTTAATTCCTATAATATTTGCTACGTTTGAACTAATCTAGCAAAATGATTAAATACATGGTTTCAGTGAAGAATGATAACACAAATTATATTCTCAAGTTATCATTTCTTACAAAGAAGGTACCAACAAAATCAATCTGATTATAGTTGTTGTGAGATTTACCTCACCCCCTACCCCCTCCATAGGTAACAGAATTTCGGCGAATTCGATTTGCTTTGATAGAACATTGGGTTAACTAATAACATAATTACGACTGAATGGCATTCAAAAACTGACGTTTTACTAAACATATTTTATAAGTTTTAATGGTGCCTTTCATACTTTCAGTTACAAAATACTATACGTTACAGAGAAATCATGTATTTTTTATGTCTAACTTTTAATATTAATGTGCATTTAAATGTCTACATTTAAAAGCATGGACGTTAGCATATATGTTGGCCATCTTCCCTGGATGTTAACAACTCTTATAGTAACAACTTCGCAGTACATGATATATAATACATATATTTCTAAGCAATTCTTTTACATATTGTCTCATACTTCCTGCATGTTAAGTTTTGAAGAAGGCAAATAACTGAGGTTGTGATGTTCACTCGTGTCGCCAGCTTGTATATATATATATATATATATATATATATATATATATATATATATATATGTAGAGGCACGTGACCTAGTGATAAGCGTGTTGGACTTACGGTCATAATGTCGTGAGTACGATTCCTAGGTTGCGTTTTGTGTTTTTGAGCAAAACACTTCATTTCACGTTGCTCCAGTATACTCAGCTGAAAATGAGTACCAGAAATAGCTGGGGGTTTAACCCTGCGATGGACTAGCGTCATGTCCCGGGGAGAGTCTTGTACTCTCAGTCGCTTCACGCCATGAAACCGGGATAAGCACCGGCCAAATGAGTCTTCTGGCTTAAGACAGACTTTATATATATATATATATATATATATATATATATATATATATATATATATATATATATATATATATATATATATATATATATATATATAACAACTGATTTCAACTGCCCTTCTCTTTAGAAGGTTGCGTGATTCTGTCACAGTATGAAACTGCCATCACTATCACTGTGACGTATCAGCTCAACTCTGGCAGTCTCTCGGATAAAAATATTCCGTTTAGATTAAGACTGAACTCCCCCGGATATGTTACGCCAGTCCTAGTTATGTAATATTTGGAAATTTGCATGATTTCTATGAGTAAAACATGCTGATGTAACTGTTGTGCACAGGATGTGGCATTGAAACTCTACAGATCGGGTCTATTAATTGTACCCACACTAAGGCGTTTATCTACTAATTAATGTATAGTGTTTACTCTGGGTTACAAATTCGTATTTACAACATGCGATTTTTGTAAATTCATCGAGTGAATACATAGCAGCCGAGCTAGACGGATTGTAAACAGATAGCTGCTTTAAACTTTCAATTATGTCCGCCAAACATAATTCACAGGAGCGTCTTTCATTCCGGTACGGACGGGCGAATTTCAGCATGGACCATTGTAGTGTGTATTCAATATTAACGCGCTTCAGATCCCAGATTTCTTTCACCAGGGCCGTAGATCTAGCTAAACTGGGGTTTTTAAACGTGTGGGTGTGCACCTACCATCTTGAAAATATTCGAAGTGGCACCCACATATTTTTACATATATATATAAACTAAGTTTAACGAAACTATCCCTTTCAATTCCGCCTAGCTCGGCCGCTATCTACACTCGATGAATTTACAAAAATCGTATGTTTTAAATACGAATTTGTAACCTGTATATGTTTGTGTGTGAGTTTGTGTATAATTGGTGCAGTAAGACGCATGTTGGAACCATGTATTTGTGTATGCAGTGTGTGAACATTTATATATATGAAAAAAAAAAAAAATTACTATACGATTTGAAAAACGTTGAGATTGGAACAACTTATTTTTTCTTTCGTTCTTCCTTTCTTCCACTCTCTCTGTACACACACACACACACACACACACACACACACACACACACACACACACACATATTGAAATGTCAATATTCATGCAAGAATTTACACGCACATTACATCAAGAAATACAAATTATATATATATATATATATATATATATATATATATATATATATATATATATATATATATATGTATATATATATATATATATATATATATGTATATATCTATATCTATATATAATATATATATATATATATATATATTCATATATATATATATATATATATTATATATATATATATATATATATATATATACATATACATATATATATATATATATATATATATATGTATATTTATATATATGTATATGTGTGTTTGTAATTTTAAATATCGAAAGCAAATTTAACGGATAACAATCACTGACATTCACGTGATCAAAATACAATTTATATTATTTTGTATGTTTGCAAAAAAAAAAAGGGGGGGGGGGGGCGGATAGGTAATATGTAAATACAATTCGTGAGGAAGAAATTGATAGAAGCAACTGAATTGATTCTGATTATATTTTGAATTGACATAAACGAAAACGTGATAAAAATTCCTAGTAATTTTACCAATGCAAGTGACACATTCTAATTTTTCAAATATAAGAACAATATAATTTGAGGATAGATTTGGTTAGTATATCTAGCAGGTCGATCCATCACCTTCGTGGTCACGTTGCTATTTGGATATATTGGTCAATTTAGTCTGATAATTGCTTTTATCATAGGTTTGCTCATGCAAGCCTAGCCCGGAAGTTATAAAACAACAAGACCAACAACAAAAAGAAACAAACACCCCATCTCCACCCCACAAAAACGTTAATGGCAACTGCAGTAGTAACAAGCAACCCCCCCCCCCCCAAAAAAAAAAGACCAACAACAAAAAAAAAAGAACAAATAAAAAGGCAACAAAATGGCAGTCGTTATAGCGTCGTTAATTGCGGTATTTGTTTCGCCTCCTTTGCTCTATGTCTAAATCTCGCTGACGTCCACTTTGCTTTTCCTCCGTTCGAGGTCAAGAAAGAAATAGCAGTCCAGGGTGGTGGACTAGTGGATTTGTTAGGGCGTTGGACATGATACTCCTGTTGTTTGCGTTCTGAGTTCAAATCTCTCTTGGGTGGCACACTTAGGTGGTTGATAATCCGGCGCTTCAATAAACACCCCCACCAGGTCCTTGGGTGATTTTACTACAAGAATTCGGATCCGGTCTCCACTACTTCTTTCTTTACTACTGGGCTTTTAAAAAGGGTGATGAGCATAGCCATTTCATCTGTGAATAAACAGTAAAAAGTAACGAGCATATACTCTTACAAACACACACACACACACACACACACACACACACACACACACACACGCGCATACATAGGTACGTGCGCAAATAGAAACACAGACACACACACATATTTCCAGACATGCTCGAGTTAAATGGCTATCTGCACAACTTTCTCCATCCGAGCTCGTTTGATATACTTTTTTCCAATTTCCACTTTTCCTTCCTGCCCACCTTTCCTTACTACACACATCTTAAACACGTTTTAACTGAACCCTAACCGTATAAATCTTCTCAGTCTCAACAAGAGTCAACAGGTATTGGAAGTGGCTCTCTATTAAGGCCGCGATTTTAATTTCATATAGTTCCATAACTTGGTGATGTTGGATGAGGTTATATTATAGACAAGATTAGATGTGACGGAAAAGCTGTTTTAACAGTATTTCTGCGAAGAAAAGATGTTTGCCATTGGGGTGACCACATCCATATTGTATGGTAGGTTATACAAACTAATACGCTTGGTTCTATTGTATTCCTACTTCTATATATATATATATTACATTCATTCATGCTATAAAATTAGAAGGTATTATGTAATTTAAAAAACAAGCCCCCCCCCAGTATTATGCGAGTTCTGAAAATTACTGTAATCCTCTACATGTAGCCCAATCTTGCAAACCTATTGTGTACGTAGTTGGTAAATCTGTAAGAAATAGCCTACCTTTTTAGAAAGGAATATGCTGGATAATGTTGGATAATATTCTCTACACTGAGGGAATAGATCGATGACCATGGCTGGGTTGGCTTTTTCCATAGGTCTGCATGATCCTTGCGAAACTAGCGTTATACATCAACAAAAGTAACATCTCACCAGTCTCGTTGTAAGTAAACGAAGTAAACTCTATATAGTCACATGATCTGCTAAAAATATTAACCAAATTTTCCTCACGCAATGTTGTTTTTTAAAATTCGCCGACATAGATAAGCGTGATAATAATAATAAAAAAAATAACAGAAACAAGAATAGTTGCAGTTGAAAGAAATTTGCTCAGAGTTGAATAACAACAAAAGGCTAGTCGGGGGTTAAATCATGACAACAACAATAAGATCTCACCCGTCTGGAAGAGATGCAAACAGCCTATGCATTTTTCCTTTTGTCCCCCCCCCCTTTGATAAATTTATAAAAATAAAAAAGAAACCCAAAGAGCTATGAATATGAGTACAACTAAATTTAAACCAACTAAGACAATACTTGCGCATGTCTACGTAGAACACACACGTGTAAACATGCATGTACACACGTGCAGACATACATACGTACATACGTACACACTTACATGTACATACGCATAGACATAGTTCTGCATAAAGATAACGAAGAGGCATGACTTAACTTTGAAGTATGAAAAGAACCCAAAACACTCCGCTGTAGGCTTCAGAGGTTTCCGTTGACCACAGACTTTGCATGTAGATCTATAAGACGAAAACAGTCTTATGTAATAGTAATGATAAGGATACTGCAAATGACACTTAATACAATACAGTGTTTGACTGTATTTACCAAGCAGCGCAAGCAATATTGTATATATAAAACATTTGGTAATTATAAGACGAGAATGTAAAAAAAAAAGAGAAGCTTATATGCAACGTTAACAAGATCAATGGCGAATAAATAAAAGCAGAAAAAGTTTAAAACAAACAAAAAATATAATACCGTAGATAAATAAAAAGATAGAAAACATAGCAACACAAGAACAATGGCTTGTCTAAATGGTGAGCTAAAGAAGGAAATTGAAACTCTGATAATGTCTCAAGAAGCCATTGGAAGAAATCCTATTTACACAAAAACTCACACAAGTCAGTAAGATGTGTGAAAAAGCAGACGCACCTGTCACCTACATCGTGTGTGAATGTAACACAATGAAATTAAAAAGAAAAATGAAAGTTAGTAAAAAGTTTACAACTTTTCACAATTTCACACAACATAGAATCCACGCCTTTGACTAGGTTTATTATCTTACACTATTACACATTATAGCCTTATGAAGAAATCCTAAACAGCTGCTCAAGAGACTTTGAGAAATTGTGGCTTGCATAACAGAACATAAACATCTGTATAAAATTAAATCTCCTCTTAAGCTATAAAAAAACAAGCAGGTCCAGTAAAAGATATTAGTTTCTTCTTTGATTCAGTACTAAACTATCATTGTAGTGCTTCCGGATATGGCCAATTCACTTATATTTTTTTTAAATTATTTATTACCACAATGTCAATAATATTTCGTAAATTCTCTGTTATTTCAACGACTGGACTGATTCCAAGGTAACCTTTATACAGTATATTTAAACATGAGTGTATGTCCGTTAAACATATACATATACACCAGGTCCGAACACAAAAGAACCAAACTCCAACTGTCACTGCCTCCATCTCTCCCGCTCTCCCAGTCTCTCACTATTATGAGCAAATGGGGGTCCACGCGCTTGCCGTCCCGCGGCCCCGATGGAAAGAATAGAGAAGGCTGATCCATCATATCAGCAAACGAATGCAGGAGAAGAGTCTTTAAAAAAACAAAAAAAAACAAAACAACAACACCAGGTGGGTGATCGAGGCATGTCAATGAAATACTAAATACATTTATAGGGCCACAAAGAAAAAGAAAACCACAAGAGTTAACACCAGCATCAGAAGGGAAGAAGAAATACATGGTACCACCGCAAGCATGGTCTACCATTATCAATAAGGAACTCAGCAGCTTATCAAAAATGCAACTGAAAATCATTGGAATTGATAAGTCTGTATATCTTCGTCAACCACTGTACCCGTGGCCCCGCAGACAAGGAACGATTTCTTCTGTCCTGACTATCATCGAAGTTGCGACCGGTGGTGCTGCAGCAGCAATGGATCTCTTTCTCCGAGGCTTACTGATGCTGCTGCTTTTACTGTTGTCCGCTGCCAACTTTCCTCCCTGGACTGAAAGTTTTCCGACCACCCTCGGACTTGCAGCTGGTAATATGTCTGGTGGTGCATTGGTACAGTAGGATCCGAGATCTGTTGTAGCTCATTCTACTGATTTTTGCTTTTCTAGTTCATCAGCTAATGGCTGTTGGTGCCACAGGAGTAAGAGCTGAACTTGCCGCTACACACCAACAGTCTCATTGCTTTTATTTTACCACCCATGTCTCAGCACAAGTCCAGAATGACCTATCTCTATTACATGCCTTTTTTAGATACTTTTTGACATATGCTGCACATATTGCACTAAAACATGTTTTTTCCCCCTCAACGACAGCGTTTAGAGGCACATGACCTGGTTTTATGTGTACGGGGATCTCCAAACATATCTCCGACCAGTGTTCCCTTTGGGTGCCCTTGACAACCAAGAGCGTGTCGCTACCTTCTTGTACCACACAGACCATGATCCACCAGATGTCCAATCCTGGCGGGTTACCGATGATCCTGCCCCTTACTATTCTTCTAGCTTGATATGAAGGGCATAACACAAATTGGTCTGTCCGAAGGGAGACCACAGAATGCCTGACGATAAGAGCTTCGCTTTTGAAGAGCACTGAAATGACCGCATATTGCCTTGTTCTAGCTATATACTCTACGACCAATAATAATCAATAATACTTACTACCTCCACCATTAACCCTCCTCCACCACCACTCGCACGACCAATAAAAACAAAAATAAAACAACAACAATAAAAACAACATGAAATAGGTACTTAATTGAAAAAGAGCAAAAAAAAAGAAGCTAGTTGTAAAAAAATAAAAATAAAAATGAAGGTGACGGAGGACTATCAAAACCAATTAGCAGTACTAGGTTGGTACGTTTTTTCATCGACTTCGAAAGGATAAAGTTAAAATTGATCTTAGTGGGATTTGAGCTCAGTGTACAGTGAACCGAAACAAATACCACAAAGCCTTCTATCCGAGGTCCTAAGACTCTGCCAATTCGCTGCTTGAAGACAGGTCACGGAGACATAGAAATACAATGGAAAACACGTGCCCAGGGGCAGGCAAAGAAACAATGGAAAAGAACAGAATGCATGGACGGGTCTGAAATGAAATTTACCGTAAAAGTAATCACGTTAATTAATGGTAGTTGCTTCGTGATGTGATATACGGAGTAGTTGTGGAGTGTGCGGTGGGGGATTTAGTAATGTGAGACTGAATTGAGGTTCGTATTACACTTGTAATTTTATCACCAGTTTACTTTGCTTGCCTACCCACCTGCCAACCTGCCGAGCTACCTCTTTACCTATATAACAATCTACCTACATAACATTTACACATGTAGGTGCATATATGTATATGTATTTACGTGTGTGTCTGAGTGTGTACATGTAAATTATTAAAGTACACTCACATACAAATACATACATATATATGTGTGTGTGTGTGTGTGTGTGTGTGTGTGTGTGTGTGTGTGTGTGTGTGTGTGTGTGTGTATATATATATATATATATATATATATATATATATATATATATATATATAAATATTTGGTAATTTGATACGTATAAACCTCTCACTGACAAGGTACATGTTAATTTGTCATAGGGAGGCATCTATTCTATGAGAATGCTTCATAATGAATTGGGTATTTGTGAGGGATATGTCCAAAGTTAATGTGAAATTAGAAGCCGGAGAGAACTAATCTCATGTATAGCTATTAATGAAAAATGCATATATTTATCATGTGGTATATAGGTTTGTATGCGTATATAGGTTTCTAGGCAACTGACATTTTGGTTAGGGTGTTCAGCTCATGATCGTAAGGTCATGAGTTCGATTCCTGTTGGCAAATATGAGATATACGTGTAATTCAAGGGGCTAGCCTTGTCATACATTGTGTCTCGCTGAATTATCTTGAGAACTAGGTTAAGGGTGCTTGTGTCTGTGTAATGTTCAGACACGTAGACTGTAGTTTCACAAGCAGACATTACCGTTAATTGAATCAACTGGAGCACTCGTTGTCAGAAAAACAGAGGTCCAACATTAACAAGACATGCATAGATATGAGTCAGAAATATGAGGAGTTGGGCTACTTGATGGGTACTTTTTTACCAACGCCGAAAGGATGAAAGACAAAGTTGACCTCGACCGGATTTCAACTCGGAACATTAGGCATTTTATCCGACACACACGCGCACACACACACAGACACACAGACAAACACACACACACACACACACACACACACACACACACACACACACACACACACACACACACACACACACACACACACACACACACACACACACACACACACACATGCACACATGCACATATAATTAAAGAAATGACAATACAGATTCAAAAACAAAGTCTTATTAATATCATGCTCAGGAGGAAGTTTGGGTGATTATGCGTTTAACTGGTCTGTGGATCAAACTGCCCATTCTACACGAAAAATGACTTAAAGTATTCTGCAACGTATGTCCTCTAGGATGAACTAATTTGCAATAAATTTGATGTAATACGTCTCTTGCAATAAACGATTGTATAAATCAGATTATTTCTCAATAAAGAGACCAGCTGTTACAGCACACGCACACATACCTACATGCACTAAGGTACACACACACTCACCCACACAAATAGGCACAAGGAACGTTTTCACATATAGGCCCAATTTGACCAGCTAGAAATAACAGCTAACACGTTTGTGTCTGTGTCCGTGCTTATGTTCGATAACAACGGTTCAAAAAAATTAAGAGATCGCTAAAATATGTACTAAGTCATCGATGTTGTCCAAGGGGATGGTTAGGATCGATACAGCTTGGCATATGACTTGCATTTAAGCAAATCCGCATTTGGTACCTGCAGACGGGTATCGAGTATTTCAACTCAAAGTGTAGTGGTACTGAAATAGGTCTTCTGTCAGAAAAAATCTAACAGAGTTGCGCGAAACTTATTTTTCTTCATACTACTACTACTACTACTACTACTACTACTACTACTACTACTATTACTACAAAAGTAACAACAACAGCAGCAACAACAACAGTACCAATGATACTGCTAGTGTTGCTCATGGTGATGATGGTAAAAATAATTATGATGATGTCATTACTATCAACGTCATCATCATCATCATTATCATACTACTAGTACTACTACAATAAATCTTGCTGCAGTTGCTCGTAATGGTGGTGATGATGATGATGACGATTATGTTAATAATGATGATGATGATGATGATGTTGATGAAAATATTAATGATGATGTCACACATGCAAACATGTGAAAACACAAGCACCGTTATTTAGAAGTTGCTATCTTGACTGATGATGGCGGCGGTGAGGTTGCTAGTAGCTATGATGGTGGTGGTAGTGGTGATGGTGGTAGTGGTGGTGGTGGTGGTGAGGTTGGTAGTAGCTATGATGGTGGTGGTAGTGGTGATGGTGGTAGTGGTGGTGGTGGTGGTGAGGTTGGTAGTAGCTATGATGGTGGTGGTGGTACTGGTGGTGGTGGTGGTGGTGCTGGTGAATAATAGCGGCGATGAGGTTGCTAGTAGCTATGATGGTGGTGGTAGTGGTGATGGTGGCGGTGGTGGTGGTGGTGGTGGTGAGGTTGGTAGTAGCTATGATGGTGGTGGTGGTACTGGTGGTGGTGGTGGTGGTGGTACTAGTGGTGGTGGTGGTGGTGAGGTTGGTAGTAGCTATGATGGTGGTGGTGGTACTGGTGGTGGTGGTGGTGGTGCTGGTGAATAATAGCGGCGGTGAGGTTGCTAGTAGCTATGATGGTGGTGGTACTGGTGGTTCTGGTGATGGTGGTGGTGGTGGTACTAGTGGTGGTAGTTGTGGTGCTGGTAAATAATAGCGGCGGTGAGGTTGCTAGTAGCTATGATGGTGGTGGTACTGGTGATAGTGGTGGTGGTGGTGGTGGTGGTGGTGGTGGTGCTGGTACTGGTGATGGTGGTGGTGGTACTGGTGATGGTGGTGGTGGTACTGGTGATGGTGGTGGTGGTACTGGTGATGGTGGTGGTGGTACTGGTGATGGTGGTGGTGGTACTGGTGATGGTGGTGGTGGTACTGGTGATGGTGGTGGTGGTACTGGTGATGGTCGTGGTGGTACTGGTGATGGTGGTGGTGGTACTGGTGATGATGGTGGTGGTACTGGTGATGGTGGTGGAGGTGGTGATGGTACTTGTGTTGGTGGTAGTGGAGGTGGTGGTACTGGTGGTGGCTGGTGAGGATGGTGCTGGTGATGGTGGGGTAAGATGGGTATTATGGCGGTAGTGCTAGTTGTGGTAGTAGTAGTGGTAGTAGTGGTTGTGGTAGTAGTGGTGGTGCTGGTTGTGCTGGTGATGGTGGGGTAAGATGGGTATTATGGTGGTAGTGCTAGTGGTAGTAGTAGTAGTGGTAGTAGTGGTTGTGGTAGTAGTGGTGGTGCTGGTGGGGTAAGATGGGTATTATGGTGGTAGTGCTAGTGGTAGTAGTAGTAGTGGTAGTAGTGGTTGTAGTAGTAGTGGTGGTGCTGGTTGTGCTGGTGATGGTGGGGTAAGATGGGTATTATGGTGGTAGTGCTAGTGGTAGTAGTAGTAGTGGTAGTAGTGGTGGTAGTAGTGGTGGTGCTGGTTGTGCTGGTGATGGTGGGGTAAGATGGGTATTATGGTGGTAGTGCTAGTGGTAGTAGTAGTAGTGGTAGTAGTGGTTGTGGTAGTAGTGGTGGTGCTGGTTGTGCTGGTGATGGTGGGGTAAGATGGGTATTATGGTGGTAGTGCTAGTGGTAGTAGTAGTAG
>OZ024740.1:366786508-366794008 GCA_964016885.1 Eledone cirrhosa
CCCTCTTCATTATAATGGTGGGCAGAATCACTTAAAAACTTTTTTTCTTTTAAAGATAATGAAGTTATTCTTTAAGAGATATTTCAAACTAGTTTTAACGATAATTCTAGGGTGGTTAAACTGATTGTTTATGTAGACAAGCTTCTCGTTAGGTTTATTATATGGTCTAAATGTATTATTCGATAAATCTAGCGTCACGTCTAGAAAGTTTATCTTTTTTTTTTACTGATAATAAATTCTAATTGTTTGAAGAATCACTTGAAATTTTTCCAGAATCTGTCATTCCGAAAAAAAAAAAAAAAAAATTGTAAAACGTAGCATTACTTGTTTTCACCGGTGACTTTTTAACCTCAATTGTTAAATTAGCAAGTTGTAAACACCACGTGCACCTATTTCATCCTTTTTGTTTGATTACTAGACTTCTCAATTCTTCCTATTCTCAATTCTATTGGTGTTTACTACATCATTCACTACAATTTACTTAAACTTAGTTACTGCATATATATGGCAAGACATTATCTCATCAATAAGGGCGGTGAATTGGCAGTATTGGTAGAGAGTCAGACATGCTTTCCAGCGTAATTAAGTCCCTTTACGATCTGAGTTCAAATCCCGCCGAGGTTAACTTTGCCTTTAATCCTTACAGGGTCGATAAAATAAAGTACCAGTAATACACTGGGTAATTGCTGGCCTTGTGCCAAGAGTAGAAACAATTATCTCATCAATACTGTTCTGATAAGCTGTTAGTTTCGGAGAAACTTCAGAATAAATAGTTAGTCTTAATAAATATAGTTTAGATTCAATAAACAATATATGTTCATTCAGCGAACAACTATGAAACCAAAACCAAATATTGACACACAGATACATCATACGTGTTACCAATTATGATAACTACCATGCTTCAACCGTTGAGAAATATTCGTACATGCTTTCCTACCACCCTAATGATATTTATCTACTGTTAAAGACATTACCAATGTGCCACTAGGATGAGCATTCTGATTCTGAAGATGGGATCATGATAGCTGCGAAATGTTAATAGATGTATGGATATACGTACATGTTGATTGCTACTTCTTGCCAGAAGAGTGCCATCCCTTCATTGAACATTGAACGATCATGTGCAAGCTGGGGAATTTTCTGACCAGCTTTTGTTTTGCAAACATATTCATAGATGTGAAACGCGAACTGTCTGTTTCCTGGCATTACCGGCTGGGATGTGTCTTCATGCATTCTGCCTTGTCTGGTCAATCCACCAGCTGACATAAAAATTAAGCCAGACTCATTGCAAATGTACCGTGGCTCGATTTCTCCCTGGTTTGTGTGCATTTAGATTGTTGGCAAATCCAACTTTTGAGAAAAGAAATCGTCTACATACATTGCACCTCAATTTCTCCAGGATTTTTGCAGGCACTGCACTTGGTTCCCGCTTACGGAGTGAACGCCTCAAAGCAGCATGCTCCACTCGCCTTTTTTTAAAGACATCACATCCATTATTAATGATCTTTCTCTATGATCTTAATGATCTTTCTCCAATGCCTCCCAATTCTCCATATCAATCTTCAGACCTTTAAGATTGTCTTTTATGACATCACCTAAAACGCTCTTTTGGTTTATGCCGTGGCCCTTTTCCTCTGGTCAGTGCTCTATAAAACATTCTCCTTTTGCGGCAATTCATTAATAATTTCTTCATTAACTACAGATGGGTTATTAAACAGTTGTTTAAAGTATTCAGTCTACTAACTCATGATTCCTGCTGGATCTTTGATGAGGACGTTCCCATTTTTTTACTTCAATCATGCCACATTTGAGGCAGCGGGCCGAAAACATGCCTTATTGTTCTGCATAATGCCTTCAAGTCTCTGCAATTATAATCTCTCTACATCTCTGCTGAAACTTCAGACCAACAATTATTCTTCATCTTTCGAGTTTTACATTGCAATTTTGACTTTGTTCCTTTGAAGGCCTTCTCAAAAGTGGTTCTCGCTGGATCCTCTGCAACAAAGCACTTCTCAAACAGTCTATTCTTCTCTTCAATGAGCATGGCCATTGCAGAATCAGTATCATTAAACCAGTCTCGGTGTCTTCTTAAGACCGAGTACATAAACCCTAGCACTAAGCATATGTTTTAAACTATTCCCAAGTTCCATAAAAACAACGTTATCGAGAGCATTATGAAGAGCACCTAGAATTTCTAAACTTTGCATTTTGAACACATCTATACGTTTTAGCACTTGCGTCTCTGCTGCTGTCACTTTCCTCTGATCTGAACCTGAACTCTCATCTTGTCACGAACAAGTTTGTGGTCTGTACCACATTCTGCATTACTCTTACATAGCAGATATCCTGGAGGTCTCTCTTCCTGAAATAATATAATCCAAGATGTGTCCATTTTTGGATCTCAGGTGTATCCATGTTGCCTTGTGGATCTCCTTTAGCTGAAAAAGGTATTTCACATGACCAGCTCAAACCTAGTACATAGTTGCAAAAGGAGAAGACCATTGGAATTCATCTTGCCAATGCCGTGATGTCCTAAACACTCCAGATACGGTTCTCCTTTCCAAAAGGTGCACTGAAATCTCCAAGAAGCAAGATCTTGTGCGAATGTGGAATTGATGTTATACACCCTCATAAATCTTTGTAAAAAGCCATAATTGATTCCTGGATACTATCTAGGGTAGGGACATACACTGAAATGACAGTCATGAAACATCCCCTTGAAAAAGAACTAGCAGATGCATAATTCGATCACCAAAGCTTTGTGGCTGCTCCAGCCGCTTTGTGACCACTCTCCGGACCACGAAACCTACTCCTCCATTCCTTTTCTTGCCATTTGGTTTCCTTTCCAGAAGAACGTATTGCCAGTACCCCTGATAGATGACCTTCCCCACTAAAACGGGTCTGGATATGTGGAAGTGTTCTAACATTCTATGTAGAAACATTCGATGTAATTCTATCCTTTTAAAAAGCTTTCTGAAAATTACTATTTTTTTTTTCCTGTCGAGATGAACAGCCACCAGTCGCAGTTAGCTGGCCAGCTTGAATGTGGGACAAACAATGTTTGGGTCACCTTTTCTAGACCACTTCCAATGTTTGTGTGAGCAGTGTTTTCTCTTGAAAGGGATGCTTAGTTACAAAAGACTTCGCTCAAGCCAGTTCCTACCCCGAAAACTGGCAACGAAGTTAGATAAGCTTTAAGCCACCAGCGTGTAGATTAGCAACTGTATAGCTCCAGCTTGTTAGACCTATATACGTCACTGCTTCCCCCATCGCTTCGGACCTTTGAAAAGATATCTGCACAAGGAGATCAAGCCAGCATGTACTGGTGCTACACATATGCTGCTTTCTAAGTATCAACAGCCAGAATCCAATGACAAGCAGGTGTAAGAAGATTGGTAGGTGTATCAATCACGGGTTTTTCCAGATAAATAAATAAGATAAAAAGAAAAAAAAAATTGAAAGTTTAAAAGCTCCTCCTCCCCCTGCCAGGTTTTGATTGTCAATCAATAGGGTGTCCACAATCACCCTCCTTGCCAAGGAAGCTTCGTGGGTTTGCTGGTTTAGTCACAGACGACCCGATCATGCGACATGTTGTATTAGGTTACATGTTACCAGTAGCACTTGGGAGCGACCTGACACATACATACATACATACATACATACATACATACATACATACATACATACATACATACATACATACATACATACATACATACATACATCATACATACATCATACATACACACATACATACATAGCATGAAAGAGTATTGGTTGAATATTCCAGTCAAAATCCCAACACAGTGCAAACATGATAGACCAGATATAGTGATATGGGACAGAGAAAAGAAGGCATGCACTGAAGTGGAAATCAGCTACCCAGTAGATGTTAATATTAGTTAAGACTAAAACATTTATGCTGAACTAATGAGGAATCTGCAGATTCTGATTATACCTTATCCATGATCATTGGGGCTCTTTATTATGTTTTTAGCTGCCTCAGTACAAATCTTGAGAAGCTGGGGGTTCATAGAACCAGAAAAAGCACGCCTAGTTAGGTAGTTGCTAGTACAACCCATTAATGGAACTGTAAAAATATGTAAAACATTTCAGAACAACAACATGTAATAACTGCATCTACACACATATAGATACAGAAATATACGCACGTGTACACATATAACTCAAAACATGTAATAATATCCATACTTGCACACATACACAAAAACTGATGCATACATACGTATGTCTAAATTCCAATGAAAGAGTCTTGCATCTATGTTAGAAACCGGGTCTCTATTAGTGAAAATGGAGACCAGAATAACATGCATATATATATATATGTATATATATTTGTTTTGCAAGGTTTTAGATATGAAATCGTGTGTCGAAACAAATTTTGTTATACTTGAGGATGGTCATATTGTGGTAATATTGCCAGAAATAATAACAGAACACATTCACTGCTTGGTTGGTTTTCGCTTCTGTATCTTTTATATGTCCATAGTTAATTTATTTGGCAATCAATGTTTATCATTGATTGACCAGCGGTTAAAAATACAGATATAAATATATATATATATAGTCTATCAAAGTTCTTTCGTCACACATCTGTGACATCATCAGTGGTACTATTATGTTCCCTCCTATTGTATTGTAATGTCTACGCCATTTTTATTTAATCAATTAATCAATTAATTTATTTCTTCTTGTCTTTGCCTCTGCGCATGCGTTTGCGTGTGTGTATAATGTTTGGTGTGTGTGTTCGTGTTTGAGTGTATGTGTTTTTGTTTTTGTATTCTATCCTTGTTTACTAGTGTGTGTTTATGTGTTTGTTGTTATTGTACTTGTGTATATATTTATTTATTTATTTATATTTCCCTTAGTCAGTATTGTTTGTTTGGGTATGGCTGTTGTTGTTATTCCATTCAATTTTTCTGTTTAACTTTGGTCTTCTTAGTTCTATCTTAGTTGCTTCTCTGATTTGCCTAACTGTAGAGTCATTTCTATGCTTAGATATTGATATAACAACAACAAACATACCCAAACAAACAATACTGACTTAAGGGAAATATAAATAAATAAATAAATAAAAATGGCGTAGACATTACAATACAATAGGAGGGAACATAATAGTACTACTGATGATGTTGCAGGTGCGCAACGAAAGAACTTTGATAGACTATATATATATATATATATATATATATATATATATATATATATATTTATATCTGTATTTTTAACCGCTGGTCAATCAATGATAAACATTGATTGCCAAATAAATTAACTATGGAGTTATAAAAGATACAGAAGCGAAAACCAACCAAACAGTGAGTGTGTTCTATTATTATTTCTGGCAATATTACCACAATATGACCATCCTCAAGTATAACAATATATATATATATATATATATATATATATATATATATATATACATATATATATATATATATATAATTCGTCCCACTCCTTCTTTCATATTCATTATCTGAATATATATATATATATATATATATATATATATATAACGAAGGAGTTGTGGTAAGGAACCAGATGGGCAATAACGCACCAGAGTACTCAATACTTAAGGTAGTAGAGTGGGTAACAGGAAAATGTATGACCCCGACGGCAGAGCTCAAGCCGTCGAAACGGCCTGAGCTCTGCCGTCGGGGTCATACATTTTCCTATATATATATATATATATATATATATATATATATATATATATATATATAGATAGATAGATATTTATTAGATATATATTCAGATAATGGATATGAAAGAAAGAGTGGGACGAATTATATAACAACATTCTTTCCTGCTAGGTTGGTCTGCCCTATCTGGCTAAACATTCTCCACTCGCTGGTTATATCCATACAATTGATACACTAGTTGGAATAGAATAGCCACAAAGTCTATGGCATGAAGCAACGCTATACTTACTTTCTCCCGCTTTCACTAACTCACACGTACACTCACACACACACACACACACACACACACACACACACACACACACACACACACACACACACACACACATATACACCCCCCCCCCCACACACACACTAGTCATTTCAGAGAACGGCAGCAGGATAGGATAATTGGAATTGAGAGAGAGAGAGAGAGAGAGAGAGAGAGAGAGAGCTCTAGCTCTTAATCTATCATAGCGATTCATGTCGAAATCCAAACGCTAAACTCTACAAAGCAATCATCGCAAAGCAGGTGATGTATTAGTTTCAGTGAAGAAACACCAGACTTGTGGTGTAATCCGAGAAATATCAAGTTGTTTATTAGTTCTGATGATTGCATCGCTGTTTTTTCATTTTTTTCATTTTCACTCTTGATATAATTTCTTGTGGCAACATTGATTATTATTATTTCTTTGGTAGATTCACGTAAGTTCTACTGCATCACCTGGTGTACTTCTGTGCCACCTTGTATTCTTATTTTTGTGGGAGTTCGGGGAGTATAATGTTCTGCATCGATCTTGTTCTGTTATGGGGTTGATTTGGGTTTTTAATTGCTACATCCTAGATATCGGTAGAGTGTCGGACAACATACTTTGTGGCATAGAGTTATGGCCTTTTACGTTCTGAGTTCAAATCCCACCGAGGTTAGCTTTGCCTTTTATCCCTGACGTGGTCGATAAAATAAACCACAAGTAACGCTCTGGGGTCGATTTAATCCCTGGGTGGTTCGCCCCCTATAGAGGAATTTATTTCGTTATGTATTTGTTGTTAATTGTTTTTGTTATTGTTTTTATTATTACTTTGATATCTCAGTCATTGCTGTTATTCAAACGGGTAGTTAGACAAGGCTCTCGCCAACATGTGTAATGTCAGCTAGGGTAAGTTATATGCAAGCATGAACCTGTTCTCTTGACAGAGGGTGAGGAGAAACGTAGAACTGGTGTACTACATAGATGTTCACATACTGGCCAGAAATGTTAGTTGTGATATTGACTCTTGACTTGTTTCTTTCTCTGTGGCACAAACTTTTGTGATAGTACATACGGGGAAGTGACTCGCAACACCATATGGCCAAGTGGGATCTGTATCGAAATCAGAATGCTATTCCGGAGCATATTCCATTGAGAGAGAGGAGAAGGGACCAATAAGACATGTGATGAACAAGAAGAAGCCCAGATGCTACAAGTGTGATAGCAAATGCCGTTTTTGAGCCTTCTTCTCAGACAAAGAGGAAGCGAAAAAGCGAAAAGAAAAAGAAATGGTCGCAGAATGCAGCAAAAAGAGCACATAGAAAAAGAACAAGCCCAGGAGGGGAAGACCACGAGAGCCGCTACCGTTGCTTCCAGTGCACTACTAGTTATATCTCCGAAAATGGAGGGAAAGAAAACGAAAATAGAGGGAAGAGTTACTAACACCAGAGATCACGGATGACAGAAAAAAACGAGGGTTCTTCCATTTTGGCATTGAACCAGGTAGATGCGGTAATGGTGAGGTGGTAGGGATAGAAGACATATAA
>OZ024740.1:366796508-366849008 GCA_964016885.1 Eledone cirrhosa
TGCGCTCTCTGTCCGCAAATCCAAGTTCAGTCATACTTTGGTCTAAGCGGGTTGGTATATAACCCGTAGCTCCAATAATGATGGGTATGAAGCTAAAGCTGTATCTTGGATACTGGATTTGTAAACTCCTCATCAATGGTCCGTAGATGTCCTCCTTCTCCTGTATTCTTCTGACAACGTTTACATCAAGTGGGCAGCTGATCTTCACAACAGAACACGTTTTCAATGTGTGGTCCCAAACAACAATATCAGGCATCAGGCCGGTTGTGCTTTAATTTGGTGGCAGTTTTTATTTTCAGGTTCCTTAGTGCCATCTGTCTCAATATATTCTTCCTCGTTTGTTTTCAATTTTGTTTTCCGAAGTGCGTTCCAGACGGTTCTAGCTATCCCATCGTGTCTCATGGGGAGGTAGTAGCGAGATGACATTCTTTCGCAGCTGGCAACAATGTGGCTTACATCCTCGATCTTTGTTTTACATAGCCTACATTTATTGTCAGCTGATGGCCCTCCCCTTTTGTGCAGCAGATATTTGGTAGGGAGTTCTTGTTTCTGTATTGCATAGAGATATCCCTCAAGGTGGGATGTCATAAACTTGTCGGAACTCCATGCCAGACTTTTTGAGTGGTTTATCCCCTCTATGGTCTGTGTTTTACGTCTCAAGTATCCATGCACAACTTTTTCTGTAAATTGGTCAATTTTTTTTCATCTTGTTTGAACATTGAATAGGATCTTCCGATTTCTCTGGGTCAGAGATTTATATCAGGCTTTCCATATCTCTCCTCCAGATCAGTGGCTATTCTAATGATATTTTTTTTTTCATGCTCATAAACCTGGGCAAGATGGTTGCCAACCTTTTTCCTCTGTTGAAGATGTTGCTTCAGTGTTACATATGATGTTAATATGGATTTTAGACACCGGCCACCTTCCTTGCGTGAGAAGTATAGCCTATCCACATCACCATTGATGTTAAAGTTCCCAGTAACACTGAGAAGTTTGCGAGTTCTAACATCCATCTCACTTAGTTCTTGCAGTGACCAGTTCAGCAGGCCAAATGTTGGCGTTAGAATTAGTATTGTGGGCAATACTAAGCATAAGTATTGTGAGCAATACTTAGCATAAGTATTGTGGGCAATGTATTTGTTGTACGCTGACAGTTCTGATGACCATATTTTCTTTACGCTTCTGAGCTATTCAGTTCTGGTTCTCGCCTTATTTATGGGTCCATCATATCTGACATTCTCATCCTGTCCAAGATATCTGTAGTTGTCACCTGACTGCAGAGGTTGTATTGTCAGGCCATTCATCTCTAGATTTCTAGAGGAGGGCACAGCTCTTCCACGTTTTACTGCCAAATATCAAACTTGGACTCACCAAATTTCATTTTGATGTCTGTTGAAAATTGTGTAATGAGGTCCAATTGTTTCTTGATGTCATTGATATTTGGCCCATACAACTTCAGGTCATCAACAAAGAAAAGATGGGAGATACTTCTGGACCCACTTCTTTGTCCACCTTGTTTCCTGAGTAGGTAAGATAGTGGATTTAGTGAGAGAACGAAGTGTAGCACTGAAAGTTATCACCCTTAAAGATGCCCTTCTGGTAATGTATCTTATCAGTCTTAACTTGACCCTTCTCACCTCTAAGGATCAAATTGGTGTATCAGTTCTTGGTCGACGTTCAACAGCAGCTACCAATGGTTGTGGGACTTTGGCTAACGGTAAAGCCTTAACAATCCACCTATGAGGTACACTATCAAATGCTTTTTGATAGTCCAGCCACACCGCAGTCATGTTTCTGCGATTCTTTGTTGTTTTTTCTTGAATCATTTTATTAGTTAGTAGGTGATCTATGCAACCCCACACCTCCCTCTTTCCCCCAGCTTGCTCAGGTGTTATGATGTTGTTTGTAGCACAGTGATCCTGTAATAACAGTATGTATGTATGTATGTATGTATGTATGTATGTATGTATGTATGTATGTATGTATGTATGTATGTATGTATGTATGTATGTATGTAGGTTTGTATGTATGTACGTATGTATGTATGTATGTATGTATGTATGTATGTATGTATGTATGTATGTATGTATGTATGTATGCATATATTGTTTAAGATGTTTGATAGGTAACTTACCTCTCTCTCTCTGTATGTATATATATATATATATATATATATTCACATACAGATATGATTTTTAATGCAATGAAATATCTATGATCGTTGGCAAATCACTGATGAGGAACTCATTTTATAACATGTTATCCATGTGCAACCTGCAGTATTCTTCTCCCCATTTTTTCACTTATATATATATATATATATATATATATATATATATATATATATATATATATATATATAGAGAGAGAGAGAGAGAGAGAGAGAGAGAAGTAAATGATGATGATTATGATAATGATAACGATCATGATGATGCTCATGGTGGTGGTGGTAGTGGTAATAATGAGGGTGATGATGATGATGACGCTGATATTGTGGAAAATGATGGTAGTGATGACGACAACTAAGATGAATGGACGAAATATAGTGGAAAGAATCGATTACGCCAATTTGTATTAAATACGTACGATATCGAATCTCAACTCCGGATGAGTAGATTTTAGGTAGGCAATGAATTATTGGATTTAAAGGGTCAAAAAGAAAGATAATGAGCGAAAGAATGTTGTTTGGTGAAATCTAACCCTTTAATCTAAATATAAAGTCTGTCTCAAGCCAGAAGGCTCGTCAGGCCCGTGCTTATACCGTTTTGTGGCGTGAAGCGACTGAGAGTATAAAATCCCCTTGGACAGGACGCCAGTCCATCGCAGGGTTAAACCGCCAGCTATTGCTGGCACTCAATTTCAGCTGGATCAACGGAAAATGAAGTGTTTTGCTCAAGAACACAACATGCAACACATCCCAGGAATTGAACCCACGACATTATGATCGTAAGTTCAACACTCTTAACACTAGGCCACGTGCCTCTGAGATCTAACCCTACTGTAGCTTATAAGGACTCAATTAATTGGGAAACTTCAATGTTAAACACGGATGTCGTTGGTGTCGTCGTTGTTGTTCTATCGCAAATCAACCCTGTTCAAGCAGATCATGATCAAAGGCATTTGCAGCCATCTATTGGTATCTATCAACCGTAGCTGATGAAATCCAACTCGGTGTAAATCGATATTTAGAATGGTGGCAAAATAAACACAGACAGAAATAAATACACATAAACAAACAAATACCTCTCTCTCTCTCTCTCTCTCTCTCTCTCTCTCTCTCTCTCTCTCTCTATATATATATATATATATATATATATATATATATATATATATATATATATATATATATATATATATATATAAATATATATATATATATATATATATATATATATATATATATTGTTATACTTGGGGAGGGTCATGTTGTTATAATATTGCTAGAAATAATAACAGAACACACTCACCTATATATATATATATATATATATATATATATATATATATATATATATATATATATATATATATATATATATATATATAAAGTGTTCTTTCTTCAAAGAGTTAATTAATCCAGGTGGGAGTTATTTGTAACATAAGAAATGATTAATCCGAGTGTAACCCACTCTTAGCCCTCAACGTAGATAGCGCCAATTCTTAGTGGTATGCATCTTTATATAGAAAGTTATCTAAGGCGTATTATCATAGGAGAATTGATACAAAGACAAGAAATTAAATTTCCATAGTTTATTATGTGATATACAATTGTGTTTTTTTCCATAATCTATTCGGGTTTAGGTAGTTACTGATCATATGAACATCTCTTCATCTCATCTGAATATATGCTAAATGCCATCGCAACAGCATATGATTTTATAGTTACGTCTGCTGAAGGAATTGCCATATAATCAAGATTAAATAACTATCTAAATCTAATTAGATTGCCAGAATTTCGTCTATATTGTATGTAACCGTTGTGAAGATAGACATTTATTTTCCAACTGCCGAATACAACTAACATTAAGTAGATATTAAGTGTCATATTGATCACAAAATATGGAAAATTTGATAGAACATCTTGTGAGACAACAATCAATAAAGGGGCCATTATTATGGAACAAGTGACAAATGCAATACTTCTGTTGAATCGTCAAAGGAAAAAGTAGAAAACAATCCTAACAATAACCACTTCACTCATTTGTGAAGCCCTTCTATAGAAGGGCTTCTGATAATAGTACTTGAGAGATAAGCTATAAGTGTAAGTGCTGATCGGACTGTATATAACAGACGACAAAGGCATTTTTGTTATTATTTAGTCATAATACAGAACTGATCGAGTAGACATATTACGTCAGGCATTTCATCCATAATCATCCTGTATTTTATCCTGCACGTTTTAAAGATGGTAAAGTGAGACTTTAAGGTTTGATTTATATTTCTAGAAAACTGACTGGCAACGTAGAGACTCTTTCTTTCTTTAATCAAGTAAATACATGAATCTGTTGTAAGCTGTCAGTGATGAGTGCAATTTCTTCTGTAAGAAAGGTCTCTTCCGTAAGAGTACGTCGATGAAAACAGCGGTCCAATGGATATTTGGGAATGAGTAATATTATTATGGCATTTTTTTATAGGACATAGATAACTCTTATTTTTATTGATTCCGTTTAACTTTTTCATGATCATATTTCTAATGAAATACACTGTTCGTTTGTGTCAATCAATTTTGGAAATAATCTATTATTTGAAGGGATTTAATAAAAGAACTCGCCTTTTTATTTTTGGAAACTTCAAAAAATTCTCTTAATTAAAATTATAATGGAGGGTTTTAATTTAGATGTAATTTTGGAAATTTGGAAATTTAGTACGATAAAACTAGAAGCGTTTTAAAGTGGCTTGAAATGAAAAGGGTTAATTTGACACATTTTTAAGTAATAGGACTATGTCTTATTGAATTGGCATTAATATATTAATTGAAAATGTTGATTAAGACCAATACTATGAAAGGCGATTACTTGAATTCAGAATTCAGTAGTATAAGTCGTTGCGTCTCGTGTAAAGCAATCATGTAACCACATTTCATCATTGGCTGGTGTTTTGAGAAAGTACAAAGTCCTTACATTTTAACGAAAGGGTGGAGTCAGAGGTCGTAACGTTCCTAACTTTCTCAAAGACAATAATGTTGTAGGTGAAGTGAAATCAGTTGAGGTTTTACGGTATTGGTTACAATGGCGTTTACAGGAACACCTAATGAGTAAATTTTGCTGCAAGAAACAGCAGCCAAATTCTTCTTAAACACCACCTTAGCTTCTAAAAAAAAAAAAAAAGAAAGCAGGACGACGCATTTGAAAATGCCGTCCTTATTATACGAAAAGGTGCAATGGTCATCGGTGGAACTTATTTTCCATAAGTCTATTTATCAGAGCTGATCTGGGACTGAACATCAACAAAGACAATAACAAGTCATAAAATAATTGCGCAAATACGCTATATGCGACATCTCGACAGTTCTCCTAGGAGGTATTGAAGCAATCAATGTTTAAGAAAACATTAGCAATCTTCCAAGCATTTCTACTCTTGAAAAGGTCAAATAGAATTTATTGATTAATATAATTAAAAACAAATAGACTTCATTATCAAACAGAATTTACAAGTTAACATAATTATAATAAGTAGACACTTTAACGTTTGAAGGTAAAGTGCCTTTACCGATTCTATCGTTAATAATCCGTATTCTTTATCCAATTACATTATATTAACTGAAAATGTGTAGCCAAAAACGAATTATCAAATATTTATATCTTAATATATTTTGCGACGAAAACCAAAATTATTCAAAAGTGACGTGATAAGCACATGGAAAATATTTTGTACAATAACTATTTAGTTTTGGTTGTTTTTGAGGTTTTTGAGTATAATCATAAAACAAAAATCATTACATACAACCCATAATTTGACTCAGTGACGGATTCAATTTCAATACTAACAGACTATTTCACACTAGCTGCTAATTAGAGCCTTCAGTTAAAATGAGAATCGGAGCTAACAGTGAAGCTTCTACATAGTCACTCGATCTGCTAGAAATAGATAGTAGCCAAACCTTTCTGAAATCACATCCTATCGGATTAAACACCCATTAAAAGGTAAGTCGATAAAAGGGAGTCAAGGCTGAAATGCTTCTAACTATAAATTTCTGTGACATTGGTCTCAGCAACAACAAATAATTATTTCGAATTTAGGCATAAAGCCAGCAATTTGTGGGATGAGAATGTCGATTATACCGATGCCAGTAATTTCCTGGCACTTCATTTTATTGATCTCGAAAGGTTCGGTAGGATTTGAACACAATGTAAAGAACGGGAACAAACGCCGACACCCTAAAGACTCTGTCAATCCACGACTCTGAAGTAACAATAAATAACAATCACAATTGTGACCTACATTTACTGCCAAGTTTGAATGAGTAATGTGTGATTTTCATTCTCGGAGTAATTTTGAATTTCATTTTCTAGACTGGGAGAAATAATGGTTTCTGTTTTACGCACAAGACCAGCAATTTTGGAGGAGGAGAGAGTCGATTAAATCGACCCCAGTGCATTACTGGTACTTTATTTTACCGACCCCGTAATGATGAAAGGCAAATCTCACCTCAAAGGGATTTGAACTCAGAACGTAAAGGGCCGTAACTATATGCTTTTAAAGCATGTTGTCTGGCTCTTTACCGATACTGCCAATGAAACTCAGTACTGCATGCTAACGGATTACTTTTAATTGCATAATAACTATGCAGATCAGAACATTCTCTTGGAAATATTTTATATAATTGTTTCTAACACAGGCATAAGGGCAGTAATTCTGGTGGAGGAAAATGTCGATTAAATCAACAATGGTAATTTACTGTTACTATTTTTTATCAGGGATGAAAGGCAAAGCTGATCTTGACAGGATTTGAACTCAACGATTCTATATAATCTGTTTGTTCTTGTATCACATGACTCAATGAAATTTAATTCTCTCACGCAGTTTCGAATTTGAAACGAACCTCAGGAAAAAAAATACAAAAAAAACGAATCGATTACCAAAATCATTTCCGATTTCCATTTTAATTCTATAAAGATTGCTTTTAATTCGATTTTTGATTTCAATTTTCGATATATTCTTTTCCTATTACTTCTGATTTCATCTAATGAAGAACAATTCTGTTATTGCTACTTTGTAGATTCGAATTGGAAAAGGTAAAGCTTTTAAATTCCATAAAACCATTGAAAAAAAAAAAGAACTTGAATTCTAATTACGAAACTTGCTAACAATTAAATCGTTTAAAGACCAACAAGTGACCCCCTACACGGTCACTTGACACATAAAAAATATGAAGCAAAGACCCATCAGCTTTCAACCTATTATTTTAAAAATGAATGTTGTCTTATTTTCACAATATCAAAGAATAAAAAGAGGGTCGTTACCGCTGAAATTTCTTCAATCACAACTCTGCTTGATCAGGACTGACAAAGGGATAAACAACGATAATAGTGTTAAAGTCATTTCTCAAATATCTATTGCAATTAAAGTCATATATGTTTATTTTAGCTATTTTTTGTTGTCTATCATTAAAATTCCACGTTTATGAATGACAAGTAGAAACATTTTTGGCAAGCATTCAACTATGTTGAAAGTGTTGAAAGGGTTATTAAAACAGTACTCATTGATAAAAAAAATGCTACTACTACTACTACTACTACTACTACTACTACTACTACTACTGTCCATCCCCACCGCCGTCGCCGCCGCCACGACGACGACGACGACCATCACCACCGCCACGACCACCACCACTACCACCACCACCATTGCTACCACTTTATTACTATTAAAACTAAATACAACTCACTTTCTGGTAAAACTGAAAATAACGTGGAATACTATTCAAGAGTAACATGAGCGTATGGTTTTAAGATTTCGAAATAATGGTTTCACAAATCTCTAGAATTTTAAAGAATAAAAACCTATATATAAAAAAAAAAATTAACCGTGGCTGAATGCCCAAAACTTCAGACTGTTGAAATGATTTTACGTCAAAATGGCGAAACGTTAGTGTTTTGAAATTCTCATTAATATTAAAACTTAACTCGATTGCACCAAAGATGGACACGCACACGCACACGCACACGCACACGCACACACACACATGCACACATAAGCACGCGCGTACACGCACACACACACGCACACGCACACATATGCACGCGCGTACACACACACGCACACACATATCTCTCTCTTTCACTCTTTCTCTTTCTATCTCCCTCTCTCTCTCTCTCTCTCTCTCACACTCTCTCTCACTCTCTCTCTCTCTCTCTCTCTCTCTCTCTCTCTATATATATATATATATATATATATATATGTATATATATATATATATATATGCATATATATATGTATGTGTGTGTGTGTGTGTGTGTGTGTGTTTGTGAGTATGAAAATAAGTGTTTTTCATCGTGAGTAAAAATATGAAGAAACGTTGAAAATGCACTTGGAGTCTTTAAGAAGATTTCTTTGCATTAACATAAACAGTTTCACAATTTCATGATTTGAAAAGTAGAGAAATGAAAGGATGGAAAGGACGTAGAGCAATGCCGTAACTGTTTCGCTTCAGACCGGAGTTTGAAAATTTGCTCGTCTTTATTTTGAGATCTTGTCCTAAATTGTTTGATCATTTGGAGATGGTCACGAGGCCAGAGATAGAATTTTGTTAGTTTTCCGTACGTCCGTATATTAGGGTCTTGTGACAATATGAAAAATCATTTCGTAAAAAGTAATGCAGTGAATGTGTCACGTGATTGTCCAATAATTAAGGCTGTGTAAATTTATTGGATATATCATGTAATCAAATATACAATTGTATTTATTTGTATTCATTTGTATACATGGTTGTCTATATGTTTGTGTGTGTATAGTATTTTGTTAAAATTTATTCAGTTGTGAGTAATTTTGCACCAGCAAGTAGTTTTTTAAAGCGATTTTGGTTGTGTTTTGCTCTCGATTATATTTTGTATTTTGAGTATTTTTTTCCATCTTGGGTATTGTCTCACTAGTTAAGTGTTCTGGTGGCTAATGTATTTTTTAGATTCTGTGTTGTAATATACGATAGAGTGTTGAGGGCATCTTGAATGTCTATTCCTTTGATTTGGCAGAATCGGTTGACCGCCAGACAACATGCTAAGCGGTTCTGAGTTCAAATCCCGCCAAGGTTACCTGTGTCTTTCATCTTTACGGGGTCGATAAAATAAAGTACCAATAATGCACTGGGGTCGATTTAATCGACTTTCTCCCAAAAAATATTTGTTGGCCTTGTGCCTAAATCAGAAACCATTATTTTTCAAGAAGTATACGTTTTAATTCTTGGAGTTTATATCCCGAATTTCTTAAATTCGAAACAATTGAACAGATTTTTCTTGCTAGATTAAACGCTGTACCTGTTTTTGTAAGTTTTGGATCCAATCCAGAGCCTTCTCATTACTGTTGTGGGAACTCCTCCCTGGTTGACCTCCAGCACTTTTGGTTTGGTGTTGGTTATGTCAAAGGTGTAGCCGTGGCTAATTGCGGGTTGGTAAGCCTATTTAACCCATTGTTGACTCTGAGGAATTCATCCGCCATTTTAACTGTTCTTATTTTTTTGTTTTTGTGCTGCTGGGGTTCCACTTAACCTCCTTACCTGACCAATATCTAGTGAAGTGCCGGTTTATTGGTCGACGACGCGACCATGAAGCGGGTTGTACTGAGTTACACGGTACCAGTAGCAAGCAGAAGTCTGACCTGACCATATGTTTTGAGTAGTTTGAAGTAAATATCAAATATTATTTGGAGACGGTTGGTTGATAATAAATCTAGAATTCAATATCCGTGTTATTTGATGATTAAAATGTGCAGGAAGGTAGTAGGTATTGACTATATTCCACTGTGACGTGAATATTGTTATTTATGCTATTAATTAGGATTTTGTTTAGGCTTGTTTATGATATTAATTAAAAGACACAGATACAAGCTCTGATAATAGAGAATAACCGTCCTTAGGACTCACACACAGATAACTATATATATATATATATAACAAAGGAATTGTGGTAAGGAACCAAATGGACCATAACGCACCAGAGTACTCAATACTTAGGATAGTAGAGTGGGAAATAGGAAAAAGTATGACCCCGACGGCAGAGCTCAAGACGTTTCGACGGCTATTTCTGGACCAGAAATAGCCGTCGAAACGGCTTGAGCTCTGCCGTCGGGGTCATACTTTTTCCTATATATATATATATATGACAAGTAAGTATGTTTTGAAACAGTGAGCAGGTTTGAAATTAGAAAATAGAATAGCTTTCACCGTATTTTTTTACTAAAGAAATTTTAGTCTGATAATGGGGTTTAGAACCCTCAGATAAATGGAAAAAGATAAGTATTGACGTGTATTGAAGTCAATACTCATCTTTTTCCATTTATCTGAGGGTTCTAAACCCCATTATCAGACTAAAATTTCTTTAGTAAAAAAATACGGTGAAAGCTATTCTATTTTATATATGTATATATATATATATATATATATATATATATATATATATATATATATATATATAATAAATGTAATCTAAGTTTATCGAATATTAAGAACATTATTCGTTTCGTTTGCAATTATGCAAACAGCCTCATTTTTTAAAGCCATGTCAGTAGAATGAGCCCCTCATTCTTGCTCTTGTGTTGGCATGTAAACAGAACTGCGGACACTAATATTTTTGGGTATTATATATATATGTATATGTATATATATATGTGTCGGTAAAAGCAATGTGGATAGATAAATATTTAAATTATATTTTTTGAATTTATTTTGAAAGATTGTTTGAATTTTGCTTCTCCCGCTTATCTCAATATTATATATATATATATATATATATATATATATAAGTATGTATGTATGTATACGTACATACATATATGTATACAGACGTACAATAGTGTGTATATATATACATACATGCACACGTATATATGTATGTATATATATACATATATATGTATGTTGGTGCTACTGGTAACATGTATCCCAGTACAACCTGTCTCATGGTCGGGTCGTTGGCGACTAAACTGGCAACTCCACCAAGGTTTCTTGGTGAGGAGGGTGACTTTGGACATCCTGCAGGACTAAAAACAAAACCTGTCAAAGGGCAAAGGAGCTCTTAAGAGTCAATGGCCATTCAAAATCACTGGGAGAGATGACCCCTTAGCCTTTGTCAAGGCTGAATTCTAGGAGAAGGAAAACTCTGATATAACACCTGCAACCCTGATGGTATCCAATGATGTTGACTTGTTCTTCTTTTTGGTAAATATCATCTTGGTTAAGAGAGTGGGACTGGCTTTGTGCAGTGCCTTTGCTCACTATAAAAGCTTCACGGCACAGGCATTGCTTTATATCTGGAGATCTCTCTGCACTTGTCGTCACTCGTTCAGCGCATCGGTGGGAGTTCTCCTACATGGATATAAAGTAGTGGCCGTACTCGAAAACGAGTTGGCATCCACCATATATGTATGTATATATATACATACTACTGTACGTCTGTATACATATATGTATGTACGTATACATACATACTTACATTTAAGTAAGTGCCGTACGAAGAGTGAGAAATTTCATTTCATTTCATTCTATTCCATTTATATATATATATATATATATATATATATATATATATATATATATATATATATATATATATTAGAAAGTGAGGTTTTTTTTACAAATTGAAAAATAATCGAGGTGTCCTACACGAGTGAAAGTATAAAGAAAAAGAGATGAAATCGAAAATGCAACTGGAGTCTTATTTTTTTTTAAAATATATATATTTATTTGGTTCTTTTACTGGTTTCGCAGCTCTTCTGCTTTTCAAAAGGTGAGTTGAGATGGAGGTCTGTGGTTTTTCTCACATCTTAAAATTTAAAATTTGTCCAGGTATCACGGCTATTGCCAATATAGGTTTGTTTTTATTGATTTATTATTTTAAATCGAGCCAGGCAAACCGTATTATTTTAATTAGTATTTTTCAATCTAGCTAACTTGGTCATTTGCAATGCGAACACATGTATACTTGTATCAGTGTTTATCCCTATCATATATTCAAATGAATATATGATAGGGATAAACACTGATACAAGTATACATGTGTTCGCATTGCAAATGACCAAGTTAGCTAGATTGAAAAATACTAATTAAAATAATACGGTTTGCCTGGCTCGATTTAAAATAATAAATCAATAAAAACAAACCTATATTGGCAATAGCCGTGACACCTGGACAAATTTTAAATTTTAAATTTTAAATTTGTTTCGCCAATATATTATATATATCATATATTCATTTGTATTACACGGCACAGAAATATTCCTTTCTTTGAGCTATTTAATTGTAAAAGACTATTTGAATTTATAACTCTATATATAATATATATATATATATATATATGTATTTGTATATATGTGGATATGTGCGTATGAATTTGTATGTGGTTATGTATGTTATTTATGTATGCATAAGCGGGTTTATATCTATATATACGTGTAAATATGTATGTGTGTATGTATGTATTTTATTTATGTGCGTATAAGTGGGTGTATATCTATATATATACGTGGATTTGTATTTATGAGTGTGTGTATGTATGTAGATGTGAATGTATGTTTTAGTGCACTGTACACAATGATTTAATTATCATTCTGAGTTCAAATGCCGCCGAGGTTAACTTTGCCGTTCATCCTTACGGGATCGATAAAATAAAGTACCAGTAATGCACTGAGTAATTGCTGGCCTTGTGCCAAAAGTAGAAACAATTATATTATATGTGTGTATTTATGTATACGTTTATGTCTTTATTTTTTCCTTATCTTTTATAATATTTTTTATCAATTTTTATCAAGTTTATATTTTTATCTTCTTATATTTATCATATACTAGCAGTAAAGCCCGGCGTTGCTCGGGGTCGCTCAGTAGCTGTGTTAAAGTTACAATGTTAAGTTTCTTTTTTGGCTTAAAAACTGTAGTGTCTACTGTGCAGACTTGCATGTGGTGTTTTTGATTAATATTCCCTCAACCAACAATATGCCTTATGAAGTTAAGAAAACATAACGATAACCCGAATGTTATAACAAAAGAGGATGCTGGGGATAAAAACTGCACTGGTTATTTATTAACAAAGATCGAAAATGTAAACACTGCAACGCAGAGAAAAACATTAGCGTAACCAAATTATCAGTTATGTCTGTCTGCACGCCTATATCACCTCTCTGCACGACTGTCTGTCTGCACGCCTATATCACCTCTCTGCACGACTGTCTGTCTGCACGCCTATATCACCTCTCTGCACGACTATCTGTCTGCACGCGTATATCACCTCTCTGCACGACTGTCTGTCTGCACGCGTATATCACCTCTCTGCACGACTGTCTGTCTGCACGACTGTCTGTCTGCACGCCTAACGAAATTTACAGATACATATATTTTAAATAAACATATAATTTTTGCTTTTTTTTACGAAATATTTGCTTGTTTTACGTAGTCTTTAAATAGACTTGTTTTCAAGTAAAAATATTGTTTTAAAAGGCTTTTAAATGGAAATGAAGCAAAACGGAAGTTTAGTGTTCGAACTGATGAATTTTGCAGGTCAAAATTTTGCTGGCTCGACAACTGTTCGTGTATTGTGTTAATGTCATTTTAAACGCTGAGAAAGCCAGCGTAATTTTTTTAAGACGCTCAATGTAAACAGAACAAAGGGAAATAACTCGTCACTTACGCTCAAAAATCGATACATTAGATTCGATTTCGTCACATAGGGTGGGTCAATTTGAAATATTTTTTTCCGATGTCTTCGCTAGGGCTCAATGTACAAGTATAGCAATTTCGGTGCAATTCCGTCAGAGATTCTGAGAGGAGATGTGTGCCAAAAATCGATAGACAACCACAGCTTTATATATATAGATTAAATTAAAAAAAATTATTTTTCTAGTAATGTGCTAGGGTGGTTTGGCGTTACATAGATTTTCCATAAATAATGGCGTCTTTGCGAATTAAAAAAAAAAATGTAAACAATTTTTTAGCTGCTGGCTGTCGATTGCTTTCGTAATATTAAAATGAGGCTTTATTCGGTGAATTGGAAGCATCGGTAGAGCGTCAGACACCATGCTTTACAACATAGAGTTATGCCCTTTATGTCCCGAGTTCAAATCCCGCCGAGGTTAACTTTGCCTTTCATCCTTATGGGGTCGATAGAATAAAGTACCAGTAATGCTCTGGGATAATTGCTGGCCTTGTGCCAAAAGTAGAAACAATTATTAAATAACTTGTTTTAAAATGCCCCAGGAAGGGGATGAAACGTTCGTAAATCAGCATTTAATGTATTTCTAGTGTAATTGTTATTTTTAGCACAATAGGATTTTGTATACATGCCTTTTGGGAAAATTCTTTCAACGGGGTATGATACATAGTCTTTTGTATTGCTTAATTTAATAAATTACTCTATTTTAAGCTGTGTTTAACTTCTCCACCTATCTTTATAACTTTTATATTGTTTTTGTAAAAAACGATATTTATTTCATATATACATTCACACACACACACACACACACACACACACACACACACACACACACACACACACACACACACACACACACACACACACACACACACATATATATATATATATATATATATATATTGTGTCGTCAAGTACGAAATTTGTAGAAATTTGTAGAAAAAAACCCCAAAATTTCTATAAATTTCATACTTGACGACCCAATATATATATATATATATATAATTGAATAAAGTGACAGGAGGCCAGATTGATAATGATAATAAAGTTTTTATTTTGCAGACACTATATATATTTCAATGGACAGTAGAATTCCAGCGACATCATCAGGTGTATTGCATAACAATCGTAAAAGAATCATGGTAAACACAAACTGGAGACAATAAATAAAATTGAAGATATTTGTCTCAGGAGTGGTCTACTGACCGTCCCTGAATCATATATAAATATTTACACTATTTTCGCACACACGCAACCATACATTCCCACGTATCCACACTATACATAAACACATACACACACGTGTGTATCCCCACATACACCCATTCCGCCTCCGGATTCTGCACGCTCTCCCGCACTCCACCCGACCCCTATCCATCCACACGCACACACACATACAGACCTGCTCTCCTGATGAAGGGCTCATGCCCGAAATATCGCACCCACACTCCCCACTCTCAATAAGCGTGAACCTAATACCTTTCGTAACTTGTACTCTTGTGTTGTTGTTTTTTACTTTCCCATATATATATATATATATATATATATATATATATATATATATATATATATATATATATATATTAAAATAACAGATTAAAGTTTAAGCAAAGAATCGCTGCTTTCACCCTTAACGGGATCTAAATTTATTATTACTACTATATATATATATATATATATATACACTGAGAGCAAGATAGAGAGAGAGAGGGAGAGGGGGAGAGAGAGAGAGAGAGAGAAAGAGAGAAAGAGAGAAAGAGAGAAAGAGAGAGAGAATCTTGCTACTCTGGGGTTTCACCTGTGTACCCAAGAGTAACAAGACTCATCATTTAGCTATGATAAACAATATTATTAAACATTACATCGGTTTTGGGTCAACTTTGACTTTTATTTTTTCGAGGTCAATAAAAAAGTACCAGTCAAGTACTAGAGTTCATTCTTTCTCTATATACCTTTCTCACTTCTCTCTATCACTTTCTTTCTCGTTTTCAGGAACAAATCAGTTGTGTTAAGACCTGGAATTAAGGGGCCGGACACATACATATATCGATATTAAATACACATTCTTGCATCTGTTAGCATCCCACAGATCTCACTCTATCTATCTATCTATCTATCTATCTATCTATCTATCTATCTATCTATCTATCTATCTATCTATCTATCTATCTATCTATCTATCTATCTATCTATCTGCGGAGCGTTTAGGTTGGTAGCCGCCTACGGCCCTTTCGGGTCAATGCGGCCGGACTTCTTCCATCGTCTGGAGACTTTTCTAGGGACGTCCCGCTCCTTGCTATTAGTGGGGGACTGGAATGATATCCTAGATGCACGCTGGGACTACGTAGGGGCCTGTCCCGATAGAGAGGGGTGTAATAGCCTCAAAGGGTGAATCGGTCGATTTGACCTGGCCGATAGATATCGACTAGATTTTCCGACTGCGCCAACCTGGACTTGGGCAAATCGCAGCGGATCATCTAGGTCGTACCTAGATAGGTTCTTAGTTAGAAATAAGGATAAGGACTTTTTAAGTTGTCCAAAAATGAGCATGGTTGGCTATTCAGACCACAAGTTAGTGAGCTGCATGGTCAACCTTGACAGAACGCATAGACAGGGACCCGGTTACTGGAAGCTCAACTTGTCCTTACCGGCAAGTAAGGCTTACAGGGACCGGATTAGCACTTTAGTTAAGGAGCGGTTGACGGGCGCCATCGCCAACAGCAGGTGGTGGGGATCTCTCAAAAGAGAGATTAGAGTAGTCTCTATAGAATTTAGTAAGGAGTTAGCCTCAAATAGAAATAGGAAGAAAAGGGAGCTGGTAGATAGTGTAGAAGAGGCAATTAGAAGCGGCGACGTGGCCAGAGTGCTAGCGTCGAGAACGGCCCTGGGCCAGTTCTTCGACTCGAAACACGAAGGCTGCATCGTCCGAAGTAAAATACGTGCTCTGGGAAACGAGGGTCCCAAAGCTGTTAGCTGGGCCCGCGTGACAGAAGCCAAAAGAGGGAGCAGATCCACTATCCGGTCTTTGCGAGACCAGGATGGACGGGTGATCCTTGAACCTAAGCAGATGTGCGAGGCTTTTCAAAAGCACTTTGCCGGATTGTTCGGAAGGGGCGGGGAGCCGGTTGGGGATGTGGACTTCGGTCCATACCTCGACGGCCTGCCGCGTCTCTCAGACAGGGAGGAGAAGTCCTGCGATTTCAGCCGCTGAGATAGAGGACGTGCTGAGTTAATGCGGCAAACGCAAATCCTCGGGTCTCGATGGTCTTCCATACGAACTGTATTTAGCTATGTCG
The DNA here is from genome assembly GCA_964016885.1 of Eledone cirrhosa. Taxonomy (NCBI): domain Eukaryota; kingdom Metazoa; phylum Mollusca; class Cephalopoda; order Octopoda; family Eledonidae; genus Eledone; species Eledone cirrhosa. Next base: position 366,813,658 of record OZ024740.1, read on the forward strand.
GACTTGTTCCCCGAACTCCTCGAGGCGGTCTACTGCAACTGGCAACAGAACGGGAGAATTCCCTGTGCTGTGACCAAGGGCGTAGTCACGCTAGTGAGGAAGGACGAGAGCAAGGGGGACGACTTAAGTAACTTTAGGCCCATAACTCTGCTGAATGCAGAGTTAAACATTTTGGCCAAGGTGTTAGCGAAGAGGTTGGCGCTTATGGTGGGTGGCTTGGTGGGAGACGCGCAGACATGCGCTATCCCGTCCAGGTCCATTCACGACAACCTCCACCTCATGCGATACATCGTAGAGAGGGTTGGGAACGACCCGGCTTTGGTGGGGCCCTGATGAACTTGGATCAATCTAAGGCGTTCGATAGGGTCGACCATGGTTTCCTGGATGCGGTGCTAGCGGCGGCGGGCTTCGGACCCGTTTTCAGGGGCTGGATCAATGCCATGCACAGGGGCAACGTCTGCTCTAGGGTTAAAGTAAACGGCTACCTCTCGGAGCCGTTTCAAATCACCCGGTCCATCAGGCAGGGGTGCCCTCTCTCCTCCCTTCTCTACGTATTGGCTCTCGAGCCACTGCTGCGGAAGTTGTAGTTGCTGCGCGGCATAACCCTGGAACCGGGATTGCACAAAGCGGTCTCGGTCTATGCCGACGACATAACAGTAATGGTGGCGGACGCCTCGGAAATCGGGGCGATCGCCACCCTACTGGAGGAATACGAAAGTCTGACGGGGGCTAGGCTACCGAGACAAGTCAGTCGGTTTGCAACTCGGAACGTGGAGGAGCAAACCGATGCCGTTAGACGGTGTCGTCGTGGGCCCGGTGAAGCTGCTCGGGGTCTGGTTCGGACCGGACCTCCAGGTGGAGAAGAATTGGGGCGAGGTGACTAGCAGGGTGTTTGCGCTGACCCAGAAGTGGGCCAAGTGCAAACTATCACTGAAAGGTCGGGCGGAGGTGGCGAACGCTTACATAGCGTCCGTCATCTAATACCGCCTGACCGTCGTGCCTTGCCCTAAGGAAACGATCACCATCATGGAGCGCATGCTCTTCCAGTTCCTCTGGAAGAAGCAGCTTCCCATGGTGAGGAGATCCATCTACTGCCAGCACCCTTCGAAAGGAGGGCTGGGTATGCCGTGGCTTTTGATGCGTAGGCACGCATTGAGGCTACGGCATCTACAGGTATTCCTCACAGGTCAGTCGGTGTGGGCCCCGTTTGTGAGGCGAGCCTTCCCACAGCTCGTCTCGCTCACCAAGCTGCAATCCTGGGTGAAGCAAAGACCGAGAAAACTGGGCAACTGGCACACCGAGTGCGCCCAGGCGCTCACAGCTCTCTGGCAAGCGGACCCGACTATCAGTGGAGAATCCACCTCGACATTCTATAGAGGGCTGGTGGCTAGCAGGGGCGACGACACCCTTGGAGAGTCGCTAGGCATGGAGGAGGACGAACTGGCCAGCCTGTTCGGTAGAACTTTCAGCCCGGGACCCATGGACAACTTCCAGAGGTCCCTAGCCTGGCAGTGCTACCGGGGGGCTCTGCCCGTTCGAGAAAAGCTCTACAGACACGGGCGCCCGGGCAGGGATCCCGCGAAAAAGATCTGTCCCAGATGCGTACGCTACGAGGAAACCGTTTCGCGCGCACTGGTACACTGCCCGGGCGTTGCCGATCTGTGGGGCTACGTCTAACGATTGCTGTCGCGTGTGGCGCCGATTCGATTGGCCGCCGAGTTCATGGTGAACATCAAACCGCCTCCTCCCTTAAGAAATGAAGCAGAGGCGGTCTTTCTGTGCGTAATAGCCATGATGAAAGAGGTTGTGTGGTGGACGCGCCTGAAAGGTCTGGGGTCGGGTGACTTTCTCTCCGGCCAACACCTGGTTTACTTCTTCCGATACCACTTCGGAAGAAGGATCAGGATGGAGAAAGAAGTGCTTGGCCCCAGACAGTTTTATGAAAGGTGGGTGAAAATGGCGAGAATGGCTCGTGTAAATGGGCCTTCTCTCTACATTGTTCTGCAGGTGAAGAAGTGAAGAGGAAAGGGGGAGCGCCTCCTATCTGGGCTTCCCCCGGAAAAAGGGTTGCACACTTTTCGGGGGTATGTGCAATCCCCAACACGCCTCCTCCCTTTTGAGGACTTTTTATTATTATATTATTCTTATTGTTATTCCTTTTTTCTTTACTCGCATTTATGTAAACTCCCCCCTGTGTATTTGTCCCTTCCTTTTGTGCCCTAGTGGCAAATATAAAAATCTATCTATCTATCTATCTATCTATCTATCTATCTATCTATCTATCTATCTATCTATCTATCTATCTATCTATCTATATGCGGAGCGTTTAGGTTGGTAGCCGCCTACGGCCCTTTCGGATGAATGCGGCCGGACTTCTTCCATCGTCTGGAGACTTTTCTAGGGGCGTCCCGCTCCTTGCTATTAGTGGGGGACTGGAATGGTATCCTAGATGCACGCTGGGACTACGTAGGGGCCTGTCCCGATAGAGAGGGGTGTAATAGCCTCAAATGGTTAATCCGTCGATTTGACCTGGCCGATAGATATCGACTAGATTTTCCGACTGCGCCAACCTGGACTTGGGCAAATCGTAGCGGATCATCTAAGTCGTACCTAGATAGGTTCTTAGTTAGAAATAAGGATAAGGACTTTTTAAGTTGTCCAAAAATGAGCATGGTTGGCTATTCAGACCACAAGTTAGTGAGCTGCATGGTCAACCTTGACAGAACGCATAGACAGGGACCAGGTTACTGGAAGCTCAACTTGTCCTTACCGGCAAGTAAGGCTTACAGGGACCGGATTAGCACTTTAGTTAAGGAGCGGTTGACGGGCGCCATCACCAACAGCAGGTGGTGGGGATCTCTCAAAAGAGAGATTAGAGTAGTCTCTATAGAATTTAGTAAGGAGTTAGCCTCAAATAGAAATACGAAGGAAAGGGAGTTGGTAGATAGTGTAGAAGAGGCAATTAGAAGCGGCGACGTGGCCAGAGTGCTAGCGTCGAGAACGGCCCTGGGCCAGTTCTTCGACTCGAAACACGAAGGCTGCATCGTCCGAAGCAAAATACGTGCTCTGGGAAACGAGGGTACCAAAGCTGTTAGCTGGGCCCGCGTGACAGAAGCCAAAAGAGGGAGCAGATCCACTATCCGGTCTTTGCGAGACCAGGATGGACGGGTGATCCTTGAACCTAAGCAGACGTGCGAGGCTTTTCAAAAGCACTTTGCCGGATTGTTCGGAAGGGGCGGGGAGCCGGTTGGGGATGTGGACTTCGGTCCATACCTCGACGGCCTGCCGCGTCTCTCGGACAGGGAGGAGAAGTCCTGCGATTTCAGCCGCTGAGATAGAGGACGTGCTGAGCCAATGCGGCAAACGCAAATCCCCGGGTCTCGATGGTCTCCCATACGAACTGTATTTAGCTATGTCGGACTTGTTCCCCGATCTCCTCGAGGCGGTCTACTGCAACTGGCAACAGAACGGGAGAATCCCCTGTGCTGTGACCAAGGGCGTAGTCACGCTAGTGAGGAAGGACGAGAACAAGGGTGACGATATAAATAATTTCAGGCCCATAACTCTGCTAAATACAGAGTTACAGATTTTGGCCAAGGTGTTGGCGAAGAGGTTGGCGCTTGTCGTGGGCAACCTGGTGGGAGATGCGCAGACATGTGCTATCCCGTCCAGGTCCATCCATGACAACCTCCACCTCATGCGATACATCATAGAGAGGGTTGGGAACGAACCAGACTTTGGTGGGGCCCTGATCAACTTGGATCAATCTAAGGCGTTCGATAGGGTCGACCATAGTTACCTGGATGCGGTGCTAGCGGCGGCAGGCTTTGGACCCGTTTTCAGGGGCTGGATCAATGCCATGCACAGCAGCCGCATCTGCGCTAGGGTCAAGGTGAACGTCTACCTCTCGGAGCCGTTCGAAATCGCGCGGTCCATCCGACAAGGGTGCCCTCTCTCCTCCCTTCTGTATGTAATGACTCTAGAGCCACTGCTGCGGAAGTTGGAGTTGTTGCAGGCATCCCGTTGGAACCGGGATTGCGGAAAGCGGTGTCGGCCTACGCCGACAACGTAACAGTAATGGTGTCGACGGCCTCGGAAATCGGGGCGATCGGCACCTTCCTGGATGAGTACGAAAGGTTTACAGGGGCTAAGCTGAACCGGGACAAGTCGATCTGTCTGCAACTCGGCACGTGCAGGGGCAGATCGATGCCCTCCGATGGCGTCGTCGGGCGCTGGACGGAGGGCCCGGTGAAGTTGCTCGGGGTCTGGTTCGGACCAGACCTCCAGGTGGAGAAGAACTGGGGTGAGGTAACGAACAGGGTGTTTGCACTGACCCGACTATCAGTGGAGAATCCACCTCGTCATTCTATAGAGGGCTGGTGGTTAGCAGGTGCGACGACGCCCTCGGAGAAGCCCTAGGCATGGAGGAAGACGAACTGGATAACCTGTTCGGTAGGACATTCAGCCCGGGACCCATGCACAACTTTCAGAGGTCCCTGGCCTGGCAGTGCTACCGTGGGGCTCTGCCCGTTCGAGAAAGGCTCTACAGACACGGGCGCCCGGGTAAGGACCCCTCGAAAAAGATCTGTCCCAGATGCGTGTGCGACGAGGAAACCGTTGCACACGCTTTGGTAACTGCTCGGGCATTGCCGATCTGTGGGGCTATGTCGAACAACTGCTGTCAAGGGTGGGACCGATCCGGTTGACCACCGAGTCTATTGTAACGATCAAGCCGCCTCCCCTCTTCAAAAACGAAGGAGAGGCGGTTTTTCTGTGCGTAATAGCCATGGCGAAAGAGGTTGTATGTTGGACGCGTCTGAAAGGACTGAGATCAGACACCTTTCTCTCTGGCCAACAACTGGTCCGTTTCTTCCGATATCATTTTGGAAGAAGGATCAGGATGAAAGATGGGTGAAAGTGGCGAGAATGGCCCGTGTGAATGGGCCTTCACTCTACATCAGACTATAGGTGAAGAAGATGAAAGACCAAGGGAGCACCCCCTCTCTGTGCTCCTGAGGAGAAGGGTTGCACACTTAATTTCGTGGGTGTGTGTGAACCCCCAAGGCGCCTCCTCCCTATTGAGGATTTTGTTACAAAATTTATTTTGTTATATTTTATTTTATTTTTATACTTTTATATCTTGTTATTGCCTCCTCCATATTGAGGACGCCTTTGCATGTAAACTCCCCCTTTGTACTTGTCCCACTTTTGATGCCCTGGTGGCAAATAAAAAGAAAGTTATCTATTATCTATCTACTTCTCTCTCTCTCTCTCTCTCGATAAATATATATATGTGTGTGTGTGTGTGTGTATATATATATATTTGTACACACACACACACAGACACACACACATACACAGCCATACACTCACACAAACACACACGCACAGACACATATTCATTTGCTGGTGGTAAAACCTAAGGCTAATTTGATATTTCATATCATTCGGAATTCTCACCTTCGTCATCATATTGAATTAAATTTTATCATTGAAATCTGAGTTGAATATAAAAAAAAATTCATAGTGAGTCTTCTTAATCGAGTCAATGTATTTCATATCATTGAAATTTATCACCCATAGATAATATATATATATATATATATATACATATATATATATATATATATATATATATATATATATATATATATATATATATATATATATATATATATATCATCTCATCATTCGTTACCTCCACTTGCGGCAGATCTTGCTCAAACATGATTTAGTTCTTTCCAAAGTTTCCTATTTTGCGTAGCTTCGTTTGGTTTATATACATTTAGACCAGACCATTTATAGACATTGTCATGTCCACGCCTCGTTGATATACCATTATTTCTTTTACCCTGGATCACATACTCAACACATGCATTAGAAAAACCTCTTTGTGAACGTTTTACTTGACCAAAGGGGGTCAGGAGACGCCCATTATAGGAACTAGTTTAACAGCTTCTAGTACAGCCACATATTTTATATAGTCGAGTTGATTGTGGTTTGTCATGAACCACATAATATGGTTTTGAAAGCTCGTGACTTTATTAATCATGAATGGGGTTCAGTTCACATATTCAAGATCATAAAAGACGACAGGTAGGACATGCGTGTTATAGATATTATATTTGATATAAAGTGGGATCCATTTGGTGTTTAAGTTCCTTATTTTTCTTAAAGGTTGCCAGCCGATAGGATTGACAGCCGACTAGATTTTCATAATTATCGTCCAATCAATTTCCTAAGTCATGTTTATAAACTGTTTATAAGCATCATTACTTCACGTGTTAAAGATGATATCTTTGCATCTTTTCGTGTGTATTAAGCTGCATATCAAACTGGTAGAGGTTCTATTAAAGAAATAAATGCCCTTGAGCAAGTTACTGAAAAATCATTTGAATTTAACAACCCAGAGTATGTAGCCTTCATGTATTTCACAAAAGATTTTGATAGTGTAAAATACAGTGTATATATATATATTGATTTTATTTTGAGTTAAGATTGTACTTCTTTTTCCCCAACTTACACAAAGTCTGAGGATAAAGTTTATCTTCTTGATTTGTTTTAAATTAAGATTGTATTACTTTTCCCATATCTTACATTAAACGATTTTTCATCTTGATGGTATAGTCACTTATATGCCTGAATTATTGTTGGCATTTTGCTTACATTAATTTCTCTATTTTCATTTATATATATATATATATATATATATATGGGATTGGTGCTCTGAAATAGCGATGTATACATGAATGTATGTATAGTATATTTGGCAATATACCGTATGTTTAATTAAAACTGTTAGAAGACCATACGCTATCAGTTTTAAAGTAGTGACTATGTCACTTCTTTTCGGCGAAAGGAGTTATGATCCCTGTGATCACAAAAAAAATGAAATTATATAATTTCAATGTAGCCAGAGATGAGACTACTTTATTGGCCAACATATGAACTTCTGACTTTATCATATAGCATGTATTCATTTTCTACTAGCATTGCACACACACACATACACACACATATATATATATAATTCTTTAAATTTAATGTGTTACATATCTAAATGATATCATTGAATTTCAAAATATTTAAAGATCAGCTGATATATAATTTATAAAATTCCATTTTTGCAACAATTGTGGGTGGTCTTACGTAGCTATTCAACCTGCTTCAAATAGCAATCAAATCACCCTCAAATCAGTTTGTCTGACCTTCAATAAAGAAGGATACAGCAAACAAGCTGCGGTCAACCTTGATATATACAAACACAGGATAGTCATGGCTGGAACATTGCGAATACACTTTCATGGACAACTATGCATAGGAATAAACAGTATAACAACCAATTTTCCTTCCAAAATTAAAAACAAACAAAACGAATTAAATCTCACACCACGTCTAATTTTAACGCCAACAATATCAAATTAATGTAATACTTTACTTAGAGGATTTAAGAGAGTAAGAGAGAGAGAGAAAGAGAGAGAGCGAGAGAGAGAGAGAGAGAGAGAGAGAGAGAGAGAGAGAGAGAGAGAGAAAGAGAGAGAGAGAGAGAGAGAGAGAGATTTACATCAAACTATTGTTTTGTTTGCAAAGAAGACAAGCACAATTTCTCACCACTTACCACCATTTCAGTGTTGTCTGCCAAATTTCACCGTAAAGGCTTGTAATTAGCATTTCATTCAAGAGTTTCTTTCTATTCAAGTATTGTATTATTGTATTTTGTAGTTAGTAAAGAATGAATAAAACATAAAATATAAGGAAAGAGAAGACATCTGTTAAGTCTGTTGTTATTGAATCTTGTTTTGCATGAACACCCCCCACACACTACAGAATTTATTGAACGTACGCAGCGATAGACAGATATATATGTATATACGTATATATATATATATATATATATATATATATATATATATATATGTAGCAGGTCAGTTTTATTGTAGTACAATAAAGCAATGCAAATATCGGATAAGTAGCACTCCACAGTTTATAGGACTGGAGTATACAAATAATGTTTTAAAGGCTATTTCTCTCTCTCTATCACTCATTTCTCCTCCTCTCCCATCCTTCCTTCTTATACTCCTCCCCCGTCATCTTTTTCTTTCTTCCTCTTCCTTACCCCCCCCCCTTTTTTTTTTTTCCAAATCTCATATATCCATCTTACTTTATTTTTCATATGTTGATTCAAAACTTCACTGCTCGCAAGTGTTTTTTTAAGCTTCATATCATGTCTCCCTATTTTATCTGATGAAAACGCAAATATCATCCCATGATGATATTTGTTTTCGAAATGCACATAATAAAATACTTGGAACTCTTTAAACCATCTTTTGATCTTATATTATATATATATATATATATATATATATATATATATATATATATATATAGTTAGAGAAGCAAAAAATTGCTTATTGTGATCCAGTTCTTGGTTCAGAAAGCCAGTTTCATGGATGGTTTCAACGTACGGTTAGGGGTAACTCCACAAGTTTGTAAGAATTCCGTTCAATCTTGGAGTATAAAGTATAAAAGAGAAAAGCATTAAGAGAAGGATTTTATCCAGGTATTTACGACCGTTTCATTGGTAAGTGCAACCTTGTATTGCTATACTGCAAATAGCAGCCACTCAATTATAATTATTGTTCACAGTCCAAATTTTCAAAATAGTGAGTTACTCTTGAAATAATTCTTAATATATATAGAGAAAAACATTTATTTGGAATTGCGTTCACTAGTATAGAGAGAGAGGAATCAGAAGGTGATAAACGTCATGAGGGGACAAACGGAATAGTATAGAGAGAGAGGAAGGGGGAAGAGGTAGGAAGTAGAGCCACAAACTGAGATGGAGGGAGGGGTAGAGGTGGAAGGATTCTTTGGTCAGTTTTGATAGCAGACTTCATGTCGTGGAATATAGTGAGTTAAAGAGAATTAAATTGATCATAGTGGGAGGGATGAATAGAGAGGGAGTGAGAGAGGGGGGAGATATAAAGAGATAAATATATATATATATATATATATATATATATATATATATATATATATACGATATTAAATAAATGGAAACTATATTTATAAAACCATATTTATTTCATTATATATATTTCAGGGATATCATATTAAAAATATGTTATGCCTTCTTCAGACAAAATACAATATAAACAGTCTTATAAATAGATAGATTCGACATACCTTTCAACTTCGACTTCTATTTGAAAAGTTGATTTGGTAGTGAAAAAATATTAGGGACAGTTATAAAAAGAAAGAAAGAAAAACGAAGAAAAAGAAGAAATGCATGCAACTAAATAGAAAGAGATAGATATAGAGAGATAGATATAGAGAAGAAATTCATGTAAAGAAAGAGAGAGAGATATATAGAGAGAGGAAAAAACACAGAACATTAAAAAAACACTAAACATTAAAAAAACACTAAACATTAAAACCCACATCGCTAAACTATTTTTTAATGCTCTTGATAATCGCTTCCCTAGAACACATAGGTATCACTCAATTTTCAATAGACATACTATAAAATTAACCTACTCATCCACCAAAAATTTAGCACAAAATATTAATAGAATAAATAATAGGAATTTAAAACCTAGCCAAAATACCGATAATAGCATAAATAATATCCAAGTTAACAAATGTAACTGTAGAGATAGATCTAAATGCCCGTTAAATAACAATTGCTTAGTTAAAAATATAATATACAACTGTAATGTTAAAACGGACTTAAATTCTTTTAACTATGTTGGTTCCACCTCGACAGAATTTAAACTTCGCTATAATAACCACAAGAATTCTTTCACAGATCCAAGCAAAAAATCCTCAACATCACTATCAGGCCTACTCTGGCAACTTAGGCATGATAACGTTGGATATTCAACGGCTTGGAATATAGTCTCAAGAGGGATTCCTTTTAATTCATCCTCTGAGACATGTGACCTCTGCGCGGAGGAGATATTCTTTATACTAAAATCTAAAAATTCCCTTAATTTACGGACAAATTTATTCAGTTGCTGCAGACATAGATTGAACTCAACTTTTAAATATAAATATAAATTTAAAATGTAGTATATTTAATTTGATTTATAATTATTTATGAAACTCGCCGATAAATCTTTCGATTCCTTTTTATTTTAAACATTCTTCATGAATAATTAAACTACCCTAAAAGCTGATGCTCCAAATATATCGAATAAATTTTACACTAGATAAACTTCTATATTAAATATAAGACCATCTGTAGATCAAATGGGTATCCTAAACTTTTGGAATGTTTTCTGCTAGACAGGATTTGGTAAATAATTTTTGGTTTTGTTTGCTTTTGATTCTGATGCTTATAACGAACTTGGCAATATATTGTCAATTAACTTCGAGGGGTTGATCTCTGTGGTTGATTTGCGGGGCATACTATGTTTTATTTTTATTTTTATTTTAATTATTTTAATTTTTATTTTAATATTTTTAATATTTTTAATATTTTTATTTTTAATATTTTTTTGATTTTTTGTTTTTTATTTACTTTTTGTTTCTGATATTTTTATTGATATATTGATATCTGTTCTCTATTTATGCTTGAACGATAATCATGTAGAGTAAAGACATGAATAGTATTGTTAAAATTAATGTAGACTCTATATATATTTGTGTGTATGTACACATATATGTATACTTAAATTTTTATAGCACAATGAGAATGTTTTCGTGTGAAATAGGAATTTGCAGAGCTGATCACGTAAATTCACATGGATGTGTATAGTATAAAATCTGGGATAACCTTCTATTTTATCTCAACTCTAATTATAAACCTAGGAATTTTAGACTAGACATATGATCATTATTTTTCACACATTATTGATACGTGTCTCATTCATGAATACTGATATTTACATTATAATGCCTGCTTTATACGAATTGATATTTTTTTACATTGATGAAACATAGTGTTTTAAATCTGCCTCGTTTTTGTCTGGATATTTTTCTTTTCTCTCTATGTAACGGCTGTTTTCTCTCTTAACCACATATATCTCTCTCTACATTAATACTAGAGCTAAATAAATAAATAAATAAATAAATATATCATTGATACATCATTCAACTGGTGCCCAACTACCTAGTTTCTTTCTCTCTATCTCTATCTATTCTATCTCTCTATATTTTCTCTTTCTCTCTCTCTCTCTCTCTCTCCTCTCTTCTCTCTCTCTCTCTCTATCTATCTCCCTCTGTGTTTTTTCCTCTCTCTATATATCTCTCTCTGTTTCTTTACATGAATTTCTTCTCTATATCTATCTCTCTATATCTATCTCTTTCTATTTAGTTGCATGCATTTCTTCTTTTTCTTCGTTTTTCTTTCTTTCTTTTTATAACTGTCCCTAATATTTTTTCACTACCAAATCAACTTTTCAAATAGAAGTCGAAGTTGAAAGGTATGTCGAATCTATCTATTTATAAGACTGTTTATATTGTATTTTGTCTGAAGAAGGCATAACATATTTTTAATATGATATCCCTGAAATATATATAATGAAATAAATATGGTTTTATAAATATAGTTTCCATTTATTTAATATCGTAAATATACTCCAAATACTTGTTGAGTGCTTTTATATCAGTTATAAATATTTACTCGTTGTTAACCCAACAATTTAAATAAAACTTTGCATATATATATATATATATAAAAGATAAAGATAATAATGACAAAAATAAAAGCAAAGAAGGGGATGAGAAAGAAGAAAAGAAAAGATAGTCAAGAAGGGGAGGGAAGGAAGGAAGGAAGGAAGAAAACGAAGAAATGGAAGAGGAATGAGGGAGAAGAGAGGGATATATGCATTGGTTTTGTGGGTAATTAAAAGGGTTTAGATACAACAAGAGGGTATAAAGTCTAAGTATATGCAGTTTGTCAGTTGGTAGTAAGAGGTTAAGGGTTCGATTTGTAGTGCGAAAACTTCTCTTTGAGTCTATGGTTACAATAAATTGATCTTTCGATTTTATTGTTGAGTAACTTATTCTTCGAACTCAAGATGTGGAACAGCTCAAGGTCGCATAATCGACAGCTTCTCATACCACTCTGATATGGGGGCGCGTTCGATAATTTTTTCATTTCAGGGTGTATTGATGGTTACTTTCCCTCAGTTGCCAGGTCTTGTTTGCAAGGGTAGTTACATAACGATGCTGGGAATGTTTCATTGCGTAACGGTGTGTATACCAACGGGCTTTAAATGTTTTCCCAGTCGCTCCGATTTAATACCATTTCTGGTTGTCTGATTCCACTGTGCATTGGTAAACCAGGTTAGACTGCATACATTCATTATGTAATGGACAGGTTTCAGGTAGGTGGCAGTTACAATTCTTGTCATGGGTGACTTTGGCATTATTGGTGGGCTGCGATGCCTGTACAAGTGTGTTACGTTTTGTTTGCCTATTAGCGGGTGGTTGTGTATTAGATATTCTGTTGTGTTCGGTGGTGATTGTATTGTTATTGTTGTAAATTTGCGTTTTGGTGTTGTTATGTATCTTTTTAGCGTTAAGTATCTTAATGTGTGCCTCTATATTTGGTGCCGTGGAGTAAGATAGTCTAATAGATTTAGTGTTAAGGATTTTGCTGTATCTATGTGAATCTGGAAAGTGCTTATTTATTATTCTAAAGAAGGTAGAGGGTAGGTTAGTACTAATAGAGGTGTTAATATGGGGTTATACCAAATATATTTTCTACTGCGTGACTTGTTTGATTTCGATGTTGTATTTCTATTTGCCGTATACTTTGCAGTTCTATGCGTAAGTGCGTGTGTGCGTATGTTACCGGAGTTTGCGTGTTCGTGTGTGCTTCACAGAGGCTTTCATCTATATATTCTACTCTATCTAAGTGGCCTGCCTTGTCTAATGCGGTATTGTAGTATTCTGCATGTTCTTCGAAGATTTGTCGGTTAGACGAGAGGCGGGAGATCCTAAGGGATATGCTGCGTGGAATGGATTTAATTATGGATAGTGGGTGGTTTGAGTTACAGTTGATGTATGCTAAGTTTTCATTAATCTTGTGAAAAGGTTAATGAAAACTTAGCATACATAATGAAAACTTAGCATTAATCTTGTGAAAAGGTCTTATAAGTCCCGTATTTAGGTTAAGCGTTGCGTCTAGAAAGTTAACTGTTTTAGTGCTATACTCATATGTTATGCTAAGGCCTAGTTTTCCGAGAGTCTTTCTAATATTCTTACGGAGTCTTTCTATGCTCTGATTATTTAGGTTCTAAACTAGGAGAAGGGCGTCGTCTCTGTAGATTCCACCGTGAAGGTCTCTAAACTCACTTTGTAAACTATGGGCTATGTAAATACCTACTAAATCTGTGACTTGAGCCGAGTCGTTAGCCCCCATCGTGATGTCAAAGTTATTTAATCTATCCTTACGTTCCCAATAGGCATTTTCAAATTTAATTATTGTTTTCCTAGCAGCTAATATGATTTTTATCTCGTCGTCTGTTATGTCAGAATTGGCTTTGGCGAATGCTAAGGCTTTATCCAGGATGTTGGGGGATATAGATGAGTAATAATCGTTAATGTCAAATTGTATAAATTTAGATACTTCTTTGTTAGCTATATTGTTAAACCACTTAATTGTTTCGGTAGCGTTACCCCATAGTTTAATCACTAGTTTATTCTTCATTTGTGCTATAACTCTCTCCCTCTCTTCATTTGTGCTATCACTCTCTCCCTCTCTATCCATCCCTTCCACTATGATCAATTTAATTCTCTTTAACTCACTATATTCCACGACATGAAGTCTGCTATCAAAACTGACCAAAGAATCCTTCCACCTCTACCCCTCCCTCCATCTCAGTTTGTCGCTCTACTTCCTACCTCTTCCCCCTTCCTCTCTATCTATACTATTCCGTTTGTCCCCTCACCTTCTGATTCCTCTCTCTCTATACTAGTAAATACAATTCCAAATAAATGTTTTTCTCTATATATATTAAGAATTATTTCAAGAGTAACTTACTATTTTTAAAATTTGGATTGTGAACAATAATTATAATTGAGTGGCTGCTATTTGCAGTATAGCAATATAAATTTGCACTTACCAATGAAACGGTCGTAAATACCTGGATAAAATCCTTCTCTTAATGCTTACCTGTGTTTTCTCGCATGTGCGACCCAACAGAAATGGAAAGACACATCCAACACTTCATCAACCGCATGCAGTTCTCTGGCTACAACCAAAGAGACAGAGTCAGTGTATACGAAGGAGCCATGGAAAAGTATAAGACCCTCATAGAACTGGACATGAAAGGAATTTGCCCATTATACAGGAGCAAATCATGGAATAGCTTAGATAGGGCTAGACATAAGATAGGGAAAGCCACCTCATGGTACGACAACCAGAGATACCAGAGTGTCATGTTTGTGGACGCCACCCCTGGAGGGAAATTAGTTAACCAGTGTAGAAAGGCCCTGAGAAAGACCCACTTAAAAATAAAGGTGGTAGAAAAGCCAGGAACCACCATAAAATCCCTGATCAGCAAAACCTACCCTTTTAAGAAAACCCACTGAACCAATAGGAAATGTATCATATGTAAGGTGAACCGCCGGATAAACTGTAAAACTAGAAACGTAGTGTATAGCACAAGATGTACAGAAGGTACTTGCAGAAACATGACAACAACATACATAGGTGAGACAGCTCGTAGCATAGGTGAAAGGATAGACCAACACTGGGGGGAACTAAAAGGACGAAAAAACGGGTCAGTACTATACGAACATGCTAGACAACAACATGACAGTAACATAGACAACATAGAAATTAGAAAAATATCTAAACATAGAAATGATCCAGCAGATAGGCAAATCAGAGAGGCCAGTGAAATAGAAATTAGAAGACCAAGGCTAAACATAAAGAATGAATGGAATAACAACAACACCCAAACAAACAACACTGACCCAAGAGAAGTATAAATAAGTAAATAAAATAAAATAAATAAATAAATAAATACATACACAAGCACAATAACAACAAGCACATAAACACACACTAGTCACCCATCACACAGCAAACAAAACACTATACACACACGCAAACGCATGCGCAAAGAAGACAAAATAAAATAAACAAACAAGCAAATAAATAAATAAATATATAGACAGACTGAATAAAAATGGCGTAGACATACAATACAACAGGAGGAACAGGAGGAAGATATAACACCACTGACGATGTTGCAGTGTGCAACGAAAGATTTATGATAAACTATATATATGTGTTTGTGTCTATATTGTATCTGTATTATTTTTGACCGTCGGTCAGTCAATGGCAACATTGAGGACCGAGTAAGTTAGATTACCGATATAAAAGACACAGAAGCGAGAAGCGAAACCAACCAAACAGTGAGTGTGTTCTGTTATTAATTCTGGCAATATTACACAAATATGACCCTCCCCAAGTATAACAATATTTGTTTCGACACACGATTTCATATAAAAAACCTCGCAAAACTATATATATATATATATATATTGAGAGAGAGAGAGAGAGAGAGAGAGAGAGAGAGAGAGAGAGAGAGAGAGAGAGAGAGAGAGAGAGAGAGAGAGAGAGAGAGAAAGCGGAGAGAGATCTGATATGTGTTTATAAAAATCCCCACCCCACACACACCAGTAAATTTCCTTAACGCATGCGCAATTATATATGAAATGAAATCGAATTCGGGATCAAGTCTGCACAACACCTTATGCATTGATGCAAAATCGCGAAATTTTTGGTGTTTAATTTTATACAATATATTTTATACAATATGTTTTCCTTGTCTATTGTTATGTATTATTACTTTTACTTATCATGAATAGGGAGAAACAAACAAATATACATATATACGAAGGTGGATCCTTTACGTGGTCGCTGAACCTGTAAGAAATAGCAACAGAATCATACTCTTTTATCTTATAGAGACACTTGTAATCTTGGGACAATGTAATCTTGGGTTCATGACCAGAATGACTGCTCAAAGACACTCTAGTTAATTACCAGGATTCCCTTACAATTACACGGAGTAGATGCTAATATTGCATTGCTCGAGAGTGAGATATTAACCTTTATAGTGAGATGCCTCTTCTGGACAACGTCATTCCATAGAAAATGTTTTAGATAGATCATAATTTCGTAGTCTCATCTCTGGCTACATTGAAATTATATAATTTCATTTGTTTTTGTGATCACAGGGATCATAACTCCTTGCAAACATTTCATTTATCGGTTTTTTAAACCCACTTTGCATTAACCTTAGGCATATGCAGATGATCATGCAAAACGCAGCGATCTGTTGTTTTTTTATCCATTATCTTCAATAGTTTGCCGTCTTTCACGTTCATAGTCTGCACGAGTTCTCCGTCCCTTAGAAAACTATACACACTATTTTTGTACAGTGCTGAAAGGAATAGAAGAGTTTTTATAAGAAACTCATGGCATTGGATTTCAGTTGGATTAAAATATTCTTTGGTGAAAAATTTGATAAATGGCTTTCGATTTATTTTTGACATTTTTGACAGAAGGACTTCTAAAAATGAGAATAAAAATATATCTAAATGCATTTAGATGACGTAGTTCTACCCCACCATTGCGAAGATGTCAAAAACGTGATTTGATGTACTTCAAGCATAGTATTTATTGTATCTTTGTTGGATGTAGAAATTAGAACCATGCTTTAGATTGAAGATAAAAACTCAACAACTATAAAGAAAGCCTATACAGATTATAAGCAACAGACACACTCCTCACTTAGAAAGATAACGATATCTAGTGTCCAGCTAAAGAAGCTGACCTACAAGACGCTGTCGATAACAAAACACTCAAGGGTATTTTACAATGGTCTGAAGGTGGTGTATGATCTGGGGGAGAGCAGGTCAAACCCAGTTCTATCTTCTGATAGTACAAACCTATACACATCCAAAGCTGAGATAATCTCTCGACTTTGAAAAGGTCCTAGATGGTGAGTCAAACGTAGTCGAAGATGTAATATAATCTATTCCACAAAGGCCGGAGAGACTTTGATTAGCATTCAACCCAAGCTTGTGTGAAGTAGAAGCCGCTATCAAGCAACTGTCATCCAATAAGGCTCCCGGCTAAGATGGCATCCCACCTTTAATTTTCAAATATGGTAGTCAAAAAATGGTTTGTAAGCTTCGTCGGCTATTTCTGTAAATCTAGAAGGTTAAACATGTCTCTCAAGACTTCAGAGATGCATCTATAATCTATCTCTCCAAGAACAAAGGTAAAAAAATCTATCTGTGACATTTCCCTTCTATGTATTGCTGGTAAGGTTCTCAACAGAATTATATCCAGACTTATTGATGATATCTACCCAATGTGGTTTCCGCACTGATCGGGGTACTAGGTTGCATAGAAGGTTCGTAAAATGAACCAGAATTGTGTTAGGGATCCTGTTCTCTTTGCTTTGTTCTTTTCTGTAATGGTCCAGTATGCATTTGGCGACTTAGACCCTGGAGTCAGATTTGAATTCTGTACATTAGGTCGATTATTCAACTATCAGCGCTTTAAGGTTTACACAAACAAGTATTATTCGTGATTTACTGTTTGCTGTTGATGCTGCACTTGTTGCAACATCTCTCGAAGAGGCACAATAATTGAGGAACCGTTTCTCGCTTGCCTGTAAGGCATTTGGTTTAACAATCATCATTAAGAAGACTGGGTGATACATCAACCAAGGGCAACCACCCACAGATAAGTAGATGGTGTTAGGCAAGGACAGCTGGGGCGCCTCATGTTCCCTGCACTATTGATGGCAATGATATGAAGTATGTGAACCACTTTACTTACCTTGGCAGTAGGGTGAACTGCTCTGTATCTCTGGATGATGGGATCGTCAATCGCATCTCCAAAGTAACTGACACCTTTGACAAGCTACATCATCGTCTGTGCGGTGTTAGAAGTATATCCCTGAAAATGAAAGTTGCACTCTATCGTGCAGTGGTTCGGAGTCATATCGCACCTACATTTATAAGATGATATCTTCCACAAACATTGTCGTCGCTCTATCTGTGGTTTTGCACTTTCTCCAATGCCGATCTGTTCACGAGGTGCAACATGGAGTCATCTCTGATGCAATCCCAACTCAAATGGGCTAGTCGTGACTGAAGACCGCACGTCCAAGGTACTGTTATACAGTCAACTTCATAATGGTGTACGCAATGTAGGAGGCATATAAAGACAAACTGAAGTACAATCTTAAATCTGTAAACATACGTCGTATTGCTTTTGAAGCCCTAGCTGCTGACTTTTGCTCATGGGAAATTGTCTGCTATGAAGGTATAAAGAACTTTGAAAAATCTCGTCTGGTCCATCTTCATGATCTAACGTCTTATAACAAGATCCAATCAAACATTCCATCTTCCTCCGCTCAAAGTTCTGTCATCTGCATTATATGTGCCTTGATGTGTACCTCAGAAGCTTGCCTAAAGCGCAACTTAGGGCATAACCATAACAAATGAACTGAGAAGAATTTGGAACCCTCACACGTTGATTATATGGTAGGAGACTCGATCATATATTTATTAGAACTTCTATTTTAGTGATGCAACTATATTTGTTTACAAAGAGTTTACAAGAGTTTCCTTGCGATTGTTTGATGTAGATATTCATTGATATTCACATCTCATGGTATAAGTTTCTTTTGTCTGGAATCGAAGACCAAATTTGTTTCAAAGCACTAATCATTTTACCGAATCTTTTCATATCACCCTCTATCTATTCTTCTTGTGAAATGACTTAACATTAGTACTTATATTGTACCAAAAATCATTTGTTAGTTTCCCAGAATCACCATTGTTGCATCAATGATTTACGAATACAATTAGTTTTAAGCCATCTTACCCACGAACAAAATATAACACCACTCACAGAATTCGAACCACTCAACTCTTCGGATAAAGGGTTTTTTTTCAGAAGAATCGTGTGATGCTTAAGAATTTCTCCCAGAATATTAGCACGTTATAAATGAGATACAATTGCTTCAAATGTGAATTGAAACCGCATTAAGGTTTCAGCCAGACGGGAACCATCTCGTGCTTTAGAACAGGAATTGAAAAAAAAAATGAAAAGATTCCAAGATTAAGTAACTTATTTAATATATATGAACATCTGCATATACTCTTTATAAGCATCTGTATTTCATTTTCATGAGCATCTGTATTTAATCTACATGTGGGTTTGAAAGTGAAGCTAGTTGTGGATAGAAACAATTACTTTTGTAAAATAATCACTTGCTAAAGTTTTTTCATATGTCTCTGCCGTATGAAGGTAAAAAAAAAAGTCACAAAAAAAGTCACAGAAAAAAGTCACAGAAAAAAGCACAAGAAAGAAAAGTAAAAGGAAAACTTCATTAATGACTGATATATACATGTTTTAATTCTATGTAAAAAACAGACACAGATACACATACACACAAACAGACACTTACACACACATACACATATACACGCACCACTTCCGCTACACGAAGAATCATACAATGTTCAAAACAGAGGTTTTTGTATAAACCTTGATAATATTTTAGCTCTGATCAAGCAGATCTATGACCAAAATATAACTATTCTGTATTTTTGTACAACAAAGATTATATTAGCTAACATGTCCTTCCCTTTTCTAAGACGATAGGGTGCAAGTTTTGGGGGGAAATTTGACTGCTATTTCTAGCATGTCGAACAGTAGAGGATCCTTCACTGGCTAGAGTATCAACTAGGATTTCATCCAACCAGTCTTGTTTGACCAGAGACTTTAAACAGTAAGCCAGAAGGAATAACATAATGCACTAAAATTTTAAAGGCATGCGACGTTACAATCTGCTTCAAATCTTGCGTGTCGTGAGAAGAGAATTTGAACATTTGAAAGCAGGTTGAAATTCTTTTTTGTTCTGTTTTTCAACCCTTCCAGACTGGTAAGGAGAAAGGGAAGGAGTTATCCGTACTCCACTAAAAACATCCCAAAACCAAATAGCTGTCATAAACTGGGCGACGGATTAAGTCTACCACCCAAGAACGCAAATAACCAGAACAAACATGAGGCAACTCGTCCGACGCTCTAACAATTCCACCAATCAACCACATCAGACAGATACTTTATGTTAACGAAAATGAATGGATAAAAGAGAACGTTGATCTCGGCGGAATTTTAACTCAAAGCGCAGGCAATCGGAAAAATACTGCAAGGCATTTTGTCCTACGACTTTGTGAATTCATCGCCTTAATGATCAGTTGTTCTTTTTGTTTAGGCCTGAACCAACTCTAATCAAATCAATGATATAGTATTTCATATATTTATGAAAACCTGAAATATCCCACTGCTGCTATTCAGAGTTTTGTGTCAACGATTTATCTATACATTTAAATAAAACCGCTATTTGCAACAAAACCTCTATAATCCTGTTCGTCTTAAGAATGGTCTATTTAACATGAAACTTAGTCATAAAAACTGTCATACTTATCGACCATATAGTAAATTATTAGATAAATAAATATGGGAACATTTCTGCACACACACACATAAACGCACAAACGTGCACCCCATATATAAAAATATATATAGATATATGTATATACATATATGTGTCTGTGTATCTCTCTCCTCTCTCTCTCTCTCTCTCTCTCTCTCTCTCTCTCTCTCTCTCTCTCTCTCTCTCTCTCTCTCTCTCTCTCTCTCTCCCTCTCTCTCTCTCTCCCTATATATATATAATCGTAATAAAAGCAAGCTTCTTTTTGAAACGATTAATCAAAATGATAAAATAGCGGAAAGGACAAAACACAAGATGAAAGAGTCGGATGAAAAGTTAAGAGAAAAAGAAAAGAATATTGATAGCATTTTACAAATAAATCTCTTTACTGATCACCCCCACTTTCCTTCTCTTGTCTTCCCACTCTTCCTCTTTGTTTTGTTTTTTTATCTTTCATTTTCAAAATCTAACTTAACTTTCTGGTTGTATTTTTATGTTAGTAAAAGTACTACATTGTCTTTATATAAATCTCTTTCTATAGAAAATATCTATTATTATTATCTTTGGTAAAGAACGATTAGACTTTGGTAAATAATAATTATTTTACACAGACAGCACATCTGAAAGTGTGGCGGAAAGTTAAGCAAATTATACCGTTGGTGAAGAGATAAAGTTAAAGAAAAAATATTAAAAAGAAATCGCATTTTCTTGTATACTATATCCAGTATTAGTTTATCTTGTATACTTAACCATTACTAAACCAGCAAGTTAATATTTGAGGACAATTTAGTTGCAGTTTCTTGCAGGCGACCACGCAGAAGCATAGTGGCGCTGATAAAGAAAGACAAGAACAAGAGGAATAAGTTACATGACATCAGGACCATAGTTTAAGATATTGAACAAGGTGTCAGCGATGAGGTTAGCACTTATTGTCAAGGATTTTGTAGGGGAGATGCAGTTTTGGGCAATCCCGACCGGGTTGTTCATACACGACAATTCCCACCTCATGCGATTCATCATAGAGAGGGTAGGCTGTAAACATGGCTTCGGTGGGGTTATGATAAATTTAGATCAATCGAAAGCTTTCGATAGAGTCGACCATCGAGACCTGGAGGCTGTCCTCAAAGCAGTTGGCTTTGGTCCCGTCTACAAAGGCTGCAATGCACAGCGACATCTGCTCGGTGGTCAAAGTTAATGTCCATCTTTCGGAACCTTTTCAGATCTCCCGATCGGTCCATCAAGGATGCCCTTTGTCCTCCCGTCCGTACGTATTGACTTTCGTGCCTTTACTACGAAAGAGCTATTACAGGGCATCCTGCTCGAACCGGGACGCGAAAAGGCTGTGTCGGCATATGCAGACGACATCCCGTGATGGTGTTGAACACCTTGAAAATCGTGGTAGTCGGCAACTTCTTGGAGGAATATGAAAGGTTGACGGGAGCAAAAGTAAACCCGGAAAAGTCGGTGGGCTTGCAGCTCGGCACTTGGAGAGGTAAGCCCATGCTGTCCAATAGCGTCGTCGGTCACTGGACAGACGGACCGGTAAAGTTGCTCGGGGTTTGAACTGGGACGAGGTTACGATCAGGGTAGCCACTCTTACCCAGAAATGGGTCGTGAGGAAGTTATCCCTGAAAGGTCGGGAAAAAGAGGCGAACGCGTACATTGCCTTTCATCCTTACCCGGTCGATAAAATAAAGTACCAGACACTAACTGGGATCGATTTAATCGACTTTCTCCTGCTCCCCAATTTGTTGGCCTTGTGTCTATATAAGAAACCATTATTATCATTACTGTGAATTGGCAGTATTGGTTGAGGGTCAGACATGCTTTCCAGCGTAGTTACGTCCCTTTATGATCTGAGTTGAAATCCCGCCGAGGTTAACTTTGCCTTTCATCCTTACGGGGTCGATAAATTAAAGTACCAGTAATGTGCTAGGTAATTGCTGGCCTTGTGCCAAAGGTAGAAACAATTATTATTACTTTGATATCTCAGTCATTGTAATTTAATCGAAAAATTTGCGCCAATGAACATCAAGCCACTACCTGCTGCCTCAGATATTTAGGACGTATCGGCGGGTCCTTGCTGTTCCCAGCAGGCCTGCGTTTTGGAATGTTCACAATGAGGGGGCTGGGCTAATGTTTTTTAACCAGCATTGGAAGCTCTTCAAGATAGTACCTAGTGATCCTATAATAGTTTTCCCATGTCAGGTGGATATGGTGAAAGAGGTTGTGTTGTGGACAGATACATTCCTCTTCGGTCAAGCTCTCATGAAGGAGGTGCTTTTCTCCAGTACATTTGCCAAAAGATTGTTCCAAGTAGTGAAAATGGTAAGACCGAATGGGACAACTCTCAGCTTGTGCTTGTAGGTCAAACAATAGTAGTTGGGAGAGGGCACTCACCCCCGGTGATTAAGGTGATTATGGATCTGTGGGGTTCCTCAATCAGCATTAAGTATACAGCTCACTATAACAGGAAAACTGAATGCCTCATATAATTGTATACTTTGTATATCCAACATGTTTACTATGTATACATGTCATCCTCTCCTTTTCTCTACTCATTTCTATGTAACCCTCCCCCACCGTAATGTTGTAACCTCTCTTTATATCGTCTCCTTCACCTGACGCCCGTATGGCAAATAATAAAAAGAAATCATCATTATTATTATTTCTTCTTTCTCATGCTGTTCTTTTGCTGCGTTACTAAACCAAGAAGACGGGTTATAACTAATGACCTAGAAACTCTTGGTTACTTTCTCCTAGGGTTTATGTTCCCATTGCCCTTCTCACAATTACAGCTGTTCCATTGGTTTTGTTGTTATTTTCTAGCTTATGTAACTTTTACTTGCTACCAAATTGTTTTAATCAATCTTGGTTATTGGCCAAATTCCAAAAAATAACTTAACAATATGCTATTACTACAAACTGAATCATCTTTTGTTCTCCTGTGTGTAGGCATGTAGGTCTGAAAGTATCCTGCAGAATGGTAGAAGAAAGTAGTACGGGAATGTCTACACTCTCAACTAGAGATTGCTTTAATAAGATTGTGCACATTCCATAAGGAAAATATATTTTTACTATGCAGTTCATTGTTTCAGATAATATACTGCATATCATTTCAGTTTTACATAATCTCAGATTTTATTTTGCATAGATGGGGTAGGGGTTGTGTTCAGGAGAGGATAGTAGTCTGCCACAAACAACACTTTTATGGGGGCGGTATTTTTGGCTGTTTTGTATATATTTGAGTATGAAGAGGGGAGGGGGCAAGCTCAAAGGCTGCCCCAGGTGACACACAGTGGAGGAGTGCGTACAGAACAGTTTCTTGGCCCTGCGCGAATCTTGGCGATTAGGGCAGTTTAGGATCTGTGATGTTCTTACGTTACCCCTGAGGGCTACTTTCCTCATTGGGAATTTTATTGTTATTAATTTATTGTTAACTAGCAGTAAAGCCCGGCGTTGCTCGGGGTCGCTCAGTAGCTGTGTTAAAGTTACAATGTTAAGTTTCTTTCTTGGCTTAAAAACTGTAGTGTCTACTGTGCAGACTTGCATGTGGTGTTTTTGATTAATATTCCCTCAACCAACAATATGCCTTATGAAGTTAAGAAAACATAACGATAACCCGAATGTTATAACAAAAGAGGATGCTGGGGATAGAAACTGCACTGGTTATTTATTAACAAAGATCGAAAATGTAAACACTGCAACGCAGAGAAAAACATTAGCGTAACCAAATTATCAGTTATGTCTGTCTGCACGCCTATATTACCTCTCTGCACGACTGTCTGTCTGCACGCCTATATCACCTCTCTGCACGACTGTCTGTCTGCACGCCTATATCACCTCTCTGCACGACTATCTGTCTGCACGCGTATATCACCTCTCTGCACGACTGTCTGTCTGCACGACTGTCTGTCTGCATGCCTAACGACGAAATATTTGCTTGTTTTATGTAGTCTTTAAATAGACTTGTTTTCAAGTAAAAATATTGTTTTAAAATGCTTTTAAATGGAAATGAAGCAAAACGGAAGCTTAAAGCCCGGCGTTGCTCGGGGTCGCTCAGTAGCTGTGTTAAAGTTACAATGTTAAGTTTCTTTCTTGGCTTAAAAACTGTAGTGTCTACTGTGCAGACTTGCATGTGGTGTTTTTGATTAATATTCCCTCAACCAACAATATGCCTTATGAAGTTAAGAAAACATAACGATAACCCGAATGTTATAACAAAAGAGGATGCTGGGGATAGAAACTGCACTGGTTATTTATTAACAAAGATCGAAAATGTAAACACTGCAACGCAGAGAAAAACATTAGCGTAACCAAATTATCAGTTATGTCTGTCTGCACGCCTATATCACCTCTCTGCACGACTGTCTGTCTGCACGCCTATATCACCTCTCTGCACGACTGTCTGTCTGCACGCCTATATCACCTCTCTGCACGACTGTCTGTCTGCACGCCTATATCACCTCTCTGCACGACTGTCTGTCTGCACGACTGTCTGTCTGCACGCCTAACGACGAAATATTTGCTTGTTTTACGTAGTCTTTAAATAGACTTGTTTTCAAGTAAAAATATTGTTTTAAAATGCTTTTAAATGGAAATGAAGCAAAACGGAAGCTTAGTGTTCGAACTGATGAATTTTGCAGGTCAATATTTTGCTGGCTCGACAACTGTTAAAGCCAGCGTAATTTTTTACGTAAGACGCTCAATGTAAACAGAACAAAGGGAAATAACTGATAACTTACGCTCAAAAATCGATACATTATATTCGATTTCGTCACATAGGGTGGGTCAATTTGAAATTTTTTTTTTCCGATGTCTTCGCTAGGGCTCAATGTACAAGTATAGCAATTTCGGTGCAATTCCGTGAGAGATTCTAAGAGGAGATGTGTGCCAAAAATCGATAGACAGACAGACAACCACAGTTTTATATATATAGATTGTTGCCTGTTACCTTTTTGTACACGTTTATTAAACAATTTGTTAATCCTCACACCCAGCTTTTGTATTTTCGAAACACACTCACTCCCATATCCGAGACAGATTCCACAAATACCTGTACCTCTTCATCTCGAAGTGAAGATGAAGGAAAATACCCAAACCAAAGTAACAAAAAAGAAAACACACAAAAAAGACATTTTGTCTCACACCAACATACACACCAGAAAGCACAGAGAATACTCTCCCCCTGCAACTACAGATACACCTACAAAAATACCAACCCATCAACACCGCAACCGGCAAAACAACCACCACTACCACCTCTACTAGCATCACCAACACTACTACAACTATCCACAAAAATCAAGCTACACAGACACCAAACTTCGTACTGGTGAGGAGGACCAATGAAGAATTGATGGTCCTCATAGCACAAACTGAATATATTGAGAGAGGAGGAGATTTTTGAACCAGCACGTTCAGCGTACCACATATTCTAATAGTGGTGAGTATGTCTAAACATTAGGGAGAGCTTCCCCTATAACGTCTGAGCCCCTAATGTAAAAACTACCAGAAAGCTTTTAAAAGGGTTTCTAAATTCTAAATTTTAGGGCAGTGGATTGGCAGTATCGGTAGAGAGTCGGACGCCTTGCTTTGCACCAAAGAGTTACGGCCCTTTATGATCTGAGTTCAAATCTCGCCGAGGTTAACTTTGCCTTTCATCCTTGCGGAGTCGATAAATAAAGTACCAGTCACGCACTGTGGTCGATTTAATCGACTTTCCCCTCCCCCAAAATTGCTGGCCTTGTGCCTATATAAGAAACCATCATAACTATTGGATTTGTAAAATCATTAGAACAGTGTACAAAATACCCTTACGGTCTGAGTTCAAATCCCGCCGAGGTTAACTTTGCTTTTCATCATTTCGGGGTCGATAAAATAAAATAATACACTAGGGTCTATTTAATCGACTTTCCCCTCCCCCCAAATTGCCTGCCATGTGCCTAAAGTAGAAACAGTTATTTAAATGCGTTCTTTCACGTTTTCAGTTCAAATCACGCCGAGGACAAATTTGGCCTTCTTCCTTCCATGGCTGATAAAATAAAGTACCAAATAAACTACCAATCAAATACTAGCGCCGATTTAATCAATTATCCCACCAACTAATTTTATGACTCTCTGCCAGTGATAAAAGTCGTTACAATTTTGAATATTGCACATTCTGGAGGAGAAAATAAAACAAACATGTGGGAATATGTTTAAATTCTCTCCATCAGTCAAGTTTGAGTACTTTGCCAAATATACTACGCTGACATCCTTTTGCATGTTTTACAGTTTCACGTATAGTTTTGTGTAGATTAGAAAGAAAGAAAGAAAGAAAGAAAGAAAGAGTGTGAGGGAGGAGAACGAGAAAGAGAAAGAGAATGAGGGAGAAAGAAAGAAAAAAAGAAAGAGATATAGAAAGAAAGCAAGAAAGCAAAAAAGAAAGATATATATAGATAGAAAGATAGATAGATAGATAGATAGAGAGAAAAAGATAGATAGATAGAGAGAGAGTGAGAGAGAGAGAAAGAGAGATAGAGAGAGAAGCTAGGACATCTTTGCCAAAATAAACAAGAATGAATAAAGAAAACAAAGCTATAAAGTCGCTATAACCTTCAATTGTCTCAGTTTTTCATTGGTTGGAAACCGAGAATAAACATTATTTGACATGAGACATGTATTCCAGCATGTTCGATATTATAAATAAATGTACATATACTGTCAAAAATGACAGCCAGTTCAATCAGATTATTTAAATGAATTTTCCTATAAGTGTTTCTTACATAGAATGCTGAAGGCCATATATTTTGGGGAGAGGGTGTTGTTGATTGTATCAATCCCATTACTTGACTGATACATAAAATTATTTTTATTTTATTGAGCCTAGTAGAGTAAAAGTCAAAATTGACATAAAAATTATTGGAACTCAGAACGTAAAAAAGATATAACTAAATACCGTAAGGCATTATTGATTTTACCAAATTCATCGCTCTTTTATCATAGTATATAAAACTGTGTGTGTGTGTGTGTGTGTGTGTGTGTGTGTGTGTGTGTGTGTGTGTGTGTGTGTGTGTGTGTATGTATGTATGTATGTATGTATGTATGTATGTTTATAGGCATGTATGCGTGAATGTACAGATACATGTATGTATGTATATTTGTATGTCTGGTTGCTCTTCAGCGCTACTGGTAACATGTAACCCAGTACAACTTGTTCATTGGTAGGGTCGTCTGAATGTATGTATGTATGTATGTATGTTTCTATGTATGTATATATGTATGTATGTATGTATGTATGTATGTATGTATGTATGTCAGGTTGCTTTCAAGTGGTACTGGTAACATTTAACCCAGTACAACTTGTCTCATGGTCGGGCCGTCGGCGACTAAACCGGCAACCCCACCAAGCTTGCTTGGTGAGGAGGGTGATATTTGGACACCCATGCGGGATGAAATACAAGACCCGGCAAAGGGCGGAGGAACTCTACAGAGTCAACGGCCACCCAAATAGTACTTTTTTTTTTCGGCCTGGGAGTGAAAGGCCCTCAGTTGTTGTCCACAGCACCTTTCTAGGAGAGGGAAACTCTGAAAAAAACCCCAAAAAACCTGCGGCTTCGGAAGCATCCGATGATGTTGACAAGTTCTCCTTTTCGGGTAGTGTTTTTGATGCTCAGAGAGTGGGATTGGTCGAGTGCAAGGCCTTTCCCCACTTAATTAACCTTCAAAGCACAGGCATTGCTTGTTCAGAATATGTTACAGGTTTGTGTGGCTGGCGGTAGCCTAAAAGTGCACCAAAATCTATAATCTAACAAGTGATTGCAATACTCTTAGCAGAGTTTGCAGCCATCATGTATGTATATATGTCAGGGTTTTGCTCCAAGTATCTGATATTTTGCATAAGTTCATACATTTTAAAGCAGAAACCTATGCGATTTTTTCTGATACTTTTTAAAATAGGAAATATTTTGCAGGTTTCAAACACCGCCTAATAATAATGTACTGATACAAATAATACTCTGGTAGTATATGCTAGAGATGTGTTGGTATCGAAAATATTCAAAATATTCATCTCTACTTTAATGATCATAAATGTTTTCAAGAGATATATTGTTATACTATCCCTAATAATTGAAACGATTGGAAAGTTTAAAACGCTAAAGTCTGTCCAAATACATCAGGCCGCTGCTTATCCTCCGTTTCATGTTTCATCGGCGTTGAACTACTGAATAGGACGGCTGTCCACCACAGAGTTAACCTCCAGCTACTAGTGGTACACATTTTTCAAGTGTATGGGAGCAACAGGAAAATGAAGAAAAGAACACAACGTGCCACTTTGTACAGGAATCGAACCTAAGATCAGAAGTCAAACGTCTTAGCCCATAGGCCACACGCCTCCTTTGAGACGATAGATGAAATAAGAAATGAAATGAATAAAAAAAAATTGGTATTACGAATTAGGAGCTACAGTTTAGCAAACTATATTTTGCTGTGTGATGTGATCAGATATGTGTGTGTATGTGTGTGTGTGTGTGTTGTGGGGTGAGGGTGGTGGTGATTGTGTATATGTGTGTGTGTTTGTGTTTGCGTGTATGTATGTGTTTGTGCGTGTATGTGTATGTTTGCGTGAGTATGTTTGTGTGTGTGTGTTGTGGGGTGAGGGTGGTGGTAACTGTGTGTGTGTTTGCGTGTATATATGTGTCTTTGTGTGTGTATGTATGTTTGTGTATGTATGTTTGTGTGTGTGTGTGTGTGTGTGTTGTGGGGTGGGGTGATGGGGGCTGTGTATGTGCGTGTATGTGTTTGCGTGTATATATGTGTTTGTGCGTGTATGTGTATGTTTGTGTGTGTGTATGTGTGTGTGTTGTGGTGTAGAGTGATGGGGGCTGTGTATGTGCGCGCGTATGTTTGCGTGTATATATGTGTTTGTGTGTGTATGTGTATGTTTGTGTGTGTATGTTTGTGTGTGTGTTGTGGTGTGGAGTGATGAGGGCTGTGTATGTGCGCGTGTGTGTTTGCGTGTATATATGTGTGTTTGTGTGTGTATGTGTATGTTTGTGTATGTGTGTATGTGTGTATGCGTGTATGTGTGTGTGTGCATATGTCTTTGTGTGTGTGTGTGTGTGTGTGTGTGTGCGTGTGCGCGTGTATGTGTGTACACGAACGTTCTCCTATGTGAGTATGTATGCGCGTTACAGTTTGTACTTCACATCGAGCAAACTTTCTTCAACGAAATTTGAGTGGTTTAAACAAAGCAACGATACCTAACATAGTCTGGTTTGTTTGAATAAAATGAGAGTTTTAGAAAATGAACATTTTCAGTAACCACATTATCATAATTTCTTAATTTTACGAGGTCTCGTCTGAACAGTTCATGAAATGAAACAGAAGAGACAAAAATATATTAACTTCCCGTGCAAGTGAGAAACATGTGTTATTGATTGATGGTAAGCTTATGTGTGTGTGACGTAAGCATGCATTCCTGTAGGAATAGAAGTTATTTTCCAACTTTAAATATATATACAGTGTACCCTCGGCATTCGTGGTTCTGGTTATTCGCGGAATTTTCCTTAGATACCTAATAATTGTTCGAGGAAACGACTGCATATTCGCGGAATCGTAAATATCTTCCGCGATTATTTTATGGCTTTTTTCGTAGCAATATATATTTTTTCGCGCTTTTCAACGCTGAATTATTAATTACAATATACTCTATTTGCAGGCCTATATTTAAGGTTATGTTAACATTTATAGGCATTTTTTGAGCTCCGTCATTTATTCGAAGTTTTTCACTCTTCGTGGGTGCTCTAGGAACGTAATCCCCGCGAATAACGGGAACAACTGTGTGTGTGGATTACATTTTTAGAATAAGAGAATCGTTAGAGCGTCGGCACAAATGCCTGTGGTGTTTAGTCTTTAAAGTTTGAAGCTCGGCTGTCGTATTTCTAGAGCCGAGGAAATAATTTGCCAGAAATGTTGCTGGGTGCAGATCTAAATCCTTTTCTTTTGAACTTAATGTAATGAGATATACTAATGTATTACAAACCATTTAGTAATGTGCTATTCTAACCAACAGTATAAATATTATATATATATAAATCATCAGGAAAGCCCTGATGGTATATATGTATATATATATATATATATCATAAGGGCTTTCCTGATGATTTACTCCGAATGAAACAGTTCTAGTCCTGTAGAAGCCATTTCTATTTATATATATATATATCCAAAATTAATTCAATCAAATTAAATTAAAGGAGTCATGGTACCTTACTCTAAATGGGATTAGCTATGGAACCTCCACCAAATATATACTTTCCCCCCAGCATAATAAGATCGGATACGTTTTATCCCCTGTGATTGTTTCATGAGTTTATTTTAAATATATATATATATATATATATATATATATGTCAATCAATTTCTAGTTGATATATATATATATATATATGTAAATATATATATATATGTATGTATGTATATATTGGTGTGTGTTATGTAAGTGAGTAACTACAGTTACAAGAGGTTCATCGATCTAAGCACTTGATGTCGTTACAATGGTCCGTCTCGTATGGGTTGTATTACATAGTTAAGGCGGCTGTAGTGTGCAGAGTGAAGTGAGCTAGCAGCCTACGTGTATGATCAAGTTATATTCAGAGTGGGATTTACGTATAAGCTAAACAAGCTATAGCTTAGGGCCCCTACACAAAAAACAGCGACAATTTCTCGCTGACAGGACATCTGGACATATAAAGGGCCCCATTATCTCAAATAGCTTAGGGCCTCATCAAATCTAAATCCGGCTCTGGTTATATTTGTATATATACAGAGTGTGTAATCGAGACTGCACCAATATGTATAAATATATACACATATCTCATACGTAGGCATGTAAACCTGAAAATACGAATTTCCCTGTAAATTCAAAAATGATAAACATCTTTATTCGATTTATAGATCTTATTGGACCTTCATCAGAAGACGTGAACATCATTATCCACAAGGAAAATATGTATTTGATGGGTATTAACTAACGAACATAATAATTTGTACACACACACATATATATATATATATTTATATATATATATATTTATATATATATATATTTATATATATATATATATAATGAAAAATTGAACAGGGACAGAACAGAGAGGCAGTACAATAAATGTTTATTAAATTCACGCTCAGGAGAGTGGGGGGTAGGTGGGGGACGACGTTTCGGGAATAAGCCCTTCTTCAGGTGAGAAGTGTGTGGGAACAGAGTTCAAAAGGTGTGTAGGGGAGTGGTGGAGAGACATATAGGGAAAGGAAACGGTGCGAATGAAAAATTAACAAATAAAAACAAAAAATATAATAAATAAAAATAAAGCATGATCAAAATACAAGGAATGAGAAAATTTAAAAATAAAGGCATGATCAAAATAAACTGAAATTAAAAGGGGGGTAAACAGGTGGTGGAAGGGTGTGGGGTGAGTAGGGGTGGTGGCGGGTGGAGTGGGGAGAGGGAGACGGGGTGTCCGAGCGGGGAGGGCTGAAGGTGGTGTGTGTGGTTAGGTGTGCGTGTGTGTGTGTGTGTGTATGTGAAAGTGAGGGTTGGGGGAAGAACGGGGTTGCATGTTCAGGAAGGTGTGTGTGTGTGTGGGGGGGGGGATCGGAGTGTCTGTGCGTGTGTGGATGGGGGGGGGGGGAATCAGGAGGCTGAGGGTGTAAATATGTGGTGGGAAGCATGTGTGTGTGGTTTAAGCGTGTTGTGGGTGGCGTGTGGATAAACATTTTTTTGGGGGGGTGTGTGTGTGGGTGAGTTATATAGGTGATGGTGTAAGAGGATGGTTGAAAAGTTGGTAAGTTTCACGAATGTTTGGAGATTTGGTTAGAAGTCAATTTCGCGTGTGGGTAATCCAAGAAGCGGTGGTCGGAAGAGGAGAGATGTGGGGTGCGCGCGCAACAGGAAGTGGTCAGCAGTGGGAGTGCTGTGGTCAGTTGGTGCTGAGAGGTGGTCATATATATATATATATATATATATATATATATATATATATATATATATATATGTGTGTGTGTATATATGTATATATATAGCGCGTCGGATAAATTGTGTTGAGATATTTCTTCCAGATCTTTGTGCTTCGCGTGCAATTGTTACCGTGGTTTAGTTTGCTTATCAGTTTTTTCGAGGTCGATAAAGAAAAGAAAAAAAACGTAGTAGTTCAGTGCTGGTACAGCTTTCTGTCTCACTAACTGTCACATTCTGGATGTTTCACTGGATCAAGAACGGAATGGGTGGGATGAAATGTGTGCTTGCTCGTGACTATATGGTCAGCAAAAACCTTTAACGAAAACAGTACATGATATTATGTCATCTTCAATTGTGAAAGAAGGTTTCAAAGTATCCGACTTTATATTTTTTTCCATGGAACTATTGACGTTAGGGAGACACAAGTTTGGAGAGTGGAGTCGCATACATTCATGCCTATGCGTGGTTTTTGACAAGCTCATCGAATTCGTCACTTGCTATCAGGTAACCAGCGTACATGTACTACGTACTTATCACATTTTTATTTCACCCGAGACTGCCAACAAAGATCCTGAGTTCCTGAATACTGTGATAACTGCAGCTGAGAACTCGGTGTAAGAATATGACCCGGAAACCAGTCATCACATTCGTAGGATCCAACGTCACCAAGGCTAAAACACACGACAGGTACGGAGCAACATCAAACTGATGCTGACCATTTTCGTCGACCACTTAGGTGCTGTGCCTCACGGATATACACCAGAAGGATAAATAGTTGTAAAAGATTACTATAAAAAATTCCTTGACGTCTTCATGATGCAGTTCAGCGCAAGATGTCGGATCTGTGGATCTCAGAATCTTGGCAGCTGCATCTTGACAACATCCAGGCTTATTCATCGCAGCTTCTTGTCAAAGAACATTATTTCTCTCACAGGGTCGATAAAATAAAGTACCAGTAATAGACTCGATAATTGCTGGCCTTGTGCCCAAAGTAGAAACAATTATTTCTCTCAAGGGCGGTGGATTGGCTGTATCCGTAGAGGGTCGGACACCATGCTTTGAAGCATAGAGTTACCTCCCTTTATGATCTGAGTTCAAATCCCGCCGAGGTTAACTTTGCCTTTCATCCTTACAGGGTCGATAAAATAAAGTACCAGTAATACACAGGGATAATTGCTGGCCTTGTGCCAAAAGTAGAAACAATTATTTCTCTCATTCTTCAGAGAAGGATACGCGGAATGTAACGGCAGAACTGAGACCCATTCTAAAAGAAGAATTCCAGACATGTTTCAAACTTTAGAAGGATCGCTGGGCTAAGTATATGGAGGCACATGGTACCTTACTCCAAATGGGATTAGCTACGGAACATCCACCAAATATATACTTTCCCCTCAGCATTATAAGATCGGATACGTTTTCAACAGATTTCGTATAATTTTCTAATTTGTTCCTGATGTCATTATTGTCGCTCATCAAAGATTCTGCATCCGAAAATACTTCCTTCCCCAAACAACAATAGCCTTTGAAATTTAAGATGTCTCAGAAGCAAACACATTTTGTGGCTAGACACACACACATACATAAATATATTTATTTATTTAATCATATATATAAATCCTAAATCTTAATTCGAGCCGC
Organism: Eledone cirrhosa; assembly: GCA_964016885.1. Classification (NCBI taxonomy): domain Eukaryota; kingdom Metazoa; phylum Mollusca; class Cephalopoda; order Octopoda; family Eledonidae; genus Eledone; species Eledone cirrhosa. Next base: position 366,847,786 of record OZ024740.1, read on the forward strand.
TTTAACGCAGAATTTTTGGACAATGAAAAATAGTCGAACAAGTTGGGCATATAATGTGTGAGTTCGCGTCCAACTGGGGGTGTTATCCATTTTTCTTCATCTAGGGTTTATATACTCAACTTGTGCGACTATGCGAAATCTCTGTATAAGACTTCATCAGCAAATAATGGGTTGGATCATTTGATACCATGAATACCAACAGTCTTAAAAGATTATGGCAATTTATTTTAATCACTATAAGCTTTTGTATATAAATATTACTATATCATCGTCCAGGTAGGCTTTCATTTGTGTTGTTTAGGTGGTGTGTACCTGTGTATAACATGTTATAAGGTGTAACCCGCTGTTGTGGTTTGTTATAGTGCGATTGTAGGGTCAGCTAGAGCTAGTATAATCCACGATCGATCTAATGTATTGTTTGTAAAACACTGATTTCTTTTTCTCTTGGCCGCGTAGTGTATGTTGACCAAAGTATGTTTGTGTGTCGTTTTCCTTTTGTTGCTACATCTTTATATGTTGTGAACATTACAGGGGCGTATAGAGGAACTCCAGTACTGTTTTTATCTTTTATGCACTGGAAAAATGAAATGAATTATAGGAAGTGAACAGTAATACCCTTGAACATGTTCTTAAATACAATATAGAATACTAATCTTTAACTATATTCGAGCCAGCATCATACTCTTTACATTGAACAAAATATAATCACACACACACACACACACATACACACACACATATATACATGAACAAATTCAGGACCACGTCGGCTGAGCTCCGGCCCCCTCGACAGCTAGATCTGAACGTTCGCATCTAGCTGTCGAAATGGCCGGAGCTCAGCCGTCGGGGTCTTGAATCTTTTCATATTACCCATCTACTACCTCAAGTATCGAGTACTCTGGTGGGTTATGGTCCATCTGGTCTTTTTTACCACACCCTATTGATATATTATATATATACACACACACAAACAAACACACACATATATATATATATATATAAATATATATGTATATATGTATGTGTGCGTAAATGTTTATACGTATTCAAATGTACACATATACATACACATACACGCAGAGGCACACTTTTTCCCCAACCCCCACCCACCGCTCCATCCCCAGTTCAATTTTTTTTTCTAACTCTCAACAAGTTCTGTGTTGTACACGTCTTGGTATTTCCTTTAACTTATACTGTTACTTCTAAAACTAAACATTAACTTC
>OZ024740.1:366859008-366864008 GCA_964016885.1 Eledone cirrhosa
ATCAGCACAGTCGCCGAAACGAAATTCTCTAGCACCCCTCCCACCATCACCGTCACCACCACACCACAATCATCATCGTCGTCATCATCATCATCATCATCATCATCATCATATGGTTGAACGACTACGTAAAGGCTTTCTCGTTCGTTTGTTGGTGGTGATGTGGTGTGTTAGCCGATGTTGCTATTTTGGAATAAGATGGCGATGACGACAACGAGGACGAGGAAACTAAGATGGTTGTGTTGGGGGCAGTGATAGACACGGTGGCGGATTCGCTTGACCTACTAGAAATAGCAGCCAAATATCCCTTAAAACACATCATAAAAGAATGGATACGCTGGACATGTGTTCCTGAGTTCCCTGTTCATAAATAAGAAAGACGGGGTAGTTAGAGATGGAGTGTCTTTGATCATAGGTCTACTCAAACATGGTTGGTTTAGGGCTAAACAACAAAAGCAGCAACGGTGAGGAAGTGGGTTTGATAGTAATACTAGTGATAGAGATAACGAAGGTATGTAAGCAGTTATGGTGGTGGTGGTGCGGTGGGGAGTCTAGTAGTGAGTAGATATAGGTGGTACGGGAGGGGGGAGGGTATAAAATTAGTCGCAGCAGCAGCAGCAGTAGTAGTAGTAGTAGTGCTAGTAGTAGTGGTAGTAGTGCTAGTAGTAGTGGTGGCACCGGAGAAATACTTGTCCATAATGATAGGATCAGACGCCATTTTTACTCATGCCCCTAATGGTATTGGTGTTGGTAAAATAGAGGAGGACTGATGTTGTTGTTGGTAGCGGTGTTGGTGGTAGTGGTGGTGGTGGTAGTAGTGGTGGTGGTAGTGATGGTGGTGGTGGTGGTAGCGGTGTTGGTGGTAGTAGTGGTGGTGGTAGTAGTGGTGGTGGTAGTGATGGTGGTGGTGGTGGTAGCGGTGTTGGTGGTAGTAGTGGTGGTGGTAGTGATGGTGGTGGTGGTGGTAGTGGTGGTGGTGGTAGTAGTGGTGGTGGTAGTAGTGGTGGTGGTAGTGATGGTGGTGGTGGTGGTAGTGGTGGTGGTGGTAGTAGTGGTGGTGGTAGTAGTGGTGGTGGTAGTGATGGTGGTGGTGGTGGTAGTGGTGGTGGTGGTAGTAGTGGTGGTGGTAGTGATGGTGGTGGTGGTGGTAGTGGTGGTGGTGGTAGTAGTGGTGGTGGTAGTGATGGTGGTGGTGGTGGTAGTAGTGGTGGTCGTAGTGATGGTGGTGGTGGTAGTGGTGGTGGTGGTAGTAGTGATGGTGGTAGTAGTGATGGTGGTGGTGGTAGAGATGGTGGTAGTAGTGATGGTGGTGGTGGTGGTGGTAGTGGTGGTGGTAGTGATGGTGGTGGTAGTGGTGGTGGTGGTGGTAGTGATGGTGGTGGTAGTGATGGTGGTGGTGGTAGTGATGATGGTGGTGGTAGTGGTGATGGTGGTGGTGGTAGTGATGGTGGTGGTAGTGGTGGTGGTGGTGGTAGTAGTGATGGTGGTGGTGGTGGTGGTAGTAGTGGTGGTGGTAGTAGTGGTGGTGGTGGTGGTGGTGGTAGTCATGGTGGTGGTGGTAGTGATGGTGGTGGTAGTGGTGATGGTGGTGGAGGTAGTGGTGTTGGTGGTGTTGGTGGTGATGGTGGTGGTGGTAGTGATGTTGGTCGTGGTAGTGATGATGGTGGTGGTAGTGATGGTGGTGATGGTGGTGGTGGTGGTTGTGATGGTGGTGATGGTGGTGGTAGTGATGGTGGTGGTGGTGTTGGTGGTGGTAATGATGCTGGAGGTGAGAGTGATGTTGATGGGGGTAGTGCTGATGGTAGTGGTATTGGTGGTGGTAGTGGTGTTGGTGGTGGAAGTAGTGATGTTGGTCGTGGTGTTGGTGGTGGAAGTAGTGGTGTTGGTGGTGGTCGTGGTGTTGGTGGTGGAAGTGGTGTTGGTGGTGGTATTGGTGGAGGTAGTGGTGTTGGTGGTGGAAGTAGTGGTGTTGATGGTGGTCGTGGTGTTGGTGGTGGAAGTGGTGTTGGTGGTGGTAGTGGTATTGGTGGAGGTAGTGGTGTTGGTGGTGGAAGTAGTGGTGTTGGTGGTGGTCGTTGTGTTGGTGGTGGTCGTGGTGTTGGTGGTGGAAGTAGTGGTGTTGGTGGTGGTAGTGGCTTTGGAGTGTGAGTAGGAGGTGCTAGTAGATTTGCTAGTAGTAATTGTGTTGGTAGTGGCAGGGATGTTTGTGGTAGTAGTGACATTCTATCCCTGACCATCCTGACTTTAAATGAGCCCAAAACCATATATCATTCTTCTAAGGAATATAGGGTGTCATTTATGGAAATTTGGCTGCTATTTCTAGCAGATTAAAAAACCTCATAGAAGCTCCCTTCCTCTTTAGTTATAATTAGGATGGTGGTGGACGTATTAATAGAAAGGTAGTGGTAATCGTGGTTGTGCTGATGTTCCTGACAGTGGTGGTTATGTTGGGGTGGAGTGTGACGGTGTGTTGGCAGTACCAGTTGATATTTCTGTGAGTGAGGTAGTGGGAGGGTACTGCTGCTGCTGGTAGTAGTTGTGATGCCTTTGATGATTGTGCCTGCAATGCTGTTGATTGTAGGGGCTTGTTGCGATGGCGATGGGTGGAGTGGTAGTGGATAAGTTGATGATATTTTTTGTCTAACACACCTTCACCCAAAGGTATTCCAGCGACAGCATCTATTAGTATGAGCAACAGCATCAGCATTGCATCAGTAGTAGTAGTAGTAGTAGTAGTAGTAGTAGTAGTAGTAGTAGTAGTAGTAGTAGAAGTAATAGTAGTAGTAGTAGATTAGGTGTTGAGAACTATGGTGTTAAATTTGCCTTTCATCCTTACGGGGTCGATAAAATAAAGTACCAGTAATACATTGGGGTATTTGCTGGCCTTGTGCTAAAAGTAGAAACAATTATTACCATCGGTGGATTGGCAGTATCGGTGGAGAGTGGACGCCATGCTTTCCAGCATAGAGTTATGTCCCTTTACGGTCTGAGTTCAAATTCCGCCGAGGTTAACTTTGCCTTTCATCCTTACGGGGTCGATAAAATAAAGTACCAGTAATACACTGAGTAATTGCTGGCCTTGTGCCAAAAGTAGAAACAACTATTACCATCGGTAGAGCGTCAGAGACCCTGCTTTGCGGCATAGAGTTACGTTTCTTTACGTTCTGAGTTCAAATCCCACCGAGGTTAGCTTTGCCTTTCATTCTAACAGGGTCGATAAAATAAAGCACCAGTAAGAACTGGGGTCGATTTAATCGACTTTCCCCTCCTATTCAGGTTGCTGGCCTTGTGCCTAAAGAAGAAACAATTATTACTAGTAGTACTGCTGTTGCAGTTGTTAGTCACGGATCAAAAACATTCCAGTCATGGCTATTCCATCTATTTTAGGTATATTAAGCTTGGAATAGGTTATCTAATATGATTTTATTTTATCCCATTATGTTATAGTATGATTTGAGTGAGATTTGGTTGTCATTACTATCAGGCCAAATGACTGCATATACGCCTTTTCCTTGTCTTCTTGGTGCCGGGGGCGTTGTTTTGGCGGTAGTAAAATAGTTAGTGTTTGCAACAATAATTTTACCCCATCTCCAAATGATAGTAATAGCAGCAGCAATAGTAGTAGTAGTAGTAGTAGTAGTAGTAGTAGTAGTAGTAGTAGTAGTAGTAGTAGTAGTAGTAGTATAGTGTCAGCAGTAGTAGTAGCAATAGTAGCAGTAGTAGTAGTAGTGGCAGTAGTAGTAGTAGTAGTATTGGCAGTAGTAGTAGTAGTAGTATTGGCAGTAGTAGTAGTAGTTTATATTAATTGTTGGGTCAACCTAACCTCTCTGGTCATTTCTACTTATATTAAAATACGATTTCAACAAATTAAGTATTAATTCGGGTTTTCTTTAGGTTAAAAGCCATCCTATTTTCGTTTGTGTGCACCACATTACAAACGGGTAACTCCGTGAGCAAATAAATAAAATAACAAACAAACAAATAAATAACTAAATGAATGAATAAATGAATAAATAAATAAATAAATAAATGAATGAGTAAATAAATAAATGAATAAATAAATAAGACTCTGTTGATCCACTTGGCCATTGCATGTTCATTTAGTGTTGGCTAAGTGCCAGGCAGTAGATGTTAACCTCAAACGTTTAACTCATCAAATAGTAAAGTCGGTGCTATGTTGTAGTCAGCCAAGAAAATTCAATTAATTACATTTACATCTGCGGGGGATGAGAACATTAAAATTAATTCTGGTCAGAAAAGTGTGGAAGATGATCCCAAATTTCTAGTTAATTCTAAATAAAATGTGGACAATGTAGTACAAAGTGAGCGGGGTCTTTATTAGTACGGTAGCAACTTTGGTCATGTTTCGGAGTCAATGAATATAACACCGGTCAAGAACGGAGAATTGAGAGGGAAACCTTGCAGTATTTCTTCCGGTCAAACGTTATAGACCTTGTTTTATTTGTTGTGGTTTGATCGGTAGAGCATCGGACAAATTGTTTTACGGTATTTATTTACGACTTTCTACCCCCTGAGTTCAAATACGGCCGAGGTCAACATTGATTTTCATCCTTCTCGAGTCGATAAAACAAAGTACCAGTTAAGTACTTCAGTCAATATTAACAACTTTCCCCACCCTCCAAAATTGCTGGCCTTGTGCTAATGCTAGAAATAATTATTTGTTCTGGTTTTTGTCTTCACATCCCGCGGGTGGCTTACCACCTACCACCATGGAAGAGATGGGATGCATAGCTATATTTAGTTAACTGTGCGAAGCATTAAGGCAATCAGCAATATTTAATATGTTGAGAGCAGATCATACATTATGATGATACATATATAATTTATGGAAAATTGTCTCTGAAAGAAATTAGTGTTGGAATTGGTAGAAATAGTAACAACGAAACTACTTATAGTATTATATATCGTTCCCCTAAGTCTCGCTAAGGTAGTCATGCCTTTTCCGAAAACTCTGAAATGCTGAACTGATATATTTGGTG
>OZ024740.1:366869008-366889008 GCA_964016885.1 Eledone cirrhosa
ACATTCAGGTGAGATAGGTAGAACAGCTAGAGAGTTTAGATATCTATTAAGTACGTTTACATATGTATGTATGTATGTATGTATGTATGTATGTATGTATGTATGTATGTATGTATGTATGTACGTAAGTACGTACGTATGTACGTACGTATGTACATATGTATGTATGTATGTAGGTATGTATGTATGCATGCATGCATGTATGTATGTATGTACGTATGTATGTACGTATGTATGTATATATGTATGTATATAGGTATGTATGTAGGTATGTATGTATATATGTATGCATAAATCCACATATACAGACTTACTGCTATCACTCTGTAACTCTCTATTGATTTCTAATTATCAGTCGCACATATTTAAATCTATATACGTATTTAAATCTATATATATACCTATGAATACATATGTATGTGTGTATGGTTTGTATATATATATATATATATATATATATATATATATATATATATATATATATATATATATATATATATATATATATATATATATATACATATATAAATATATATATAAACACACACATATATATATATATATATATATATATATATATACATATATACATATATATAAACACATATATATATATATACATACATATATATATATATATATATATATATATATATATACATATATACATATATATATAAACACATATATATACATATACATATATATATATATACATATATATATATATATATATATATATATATATACATATATACATATATATATAAACACATATATATACATATACATATATATATATATATATATATATACATATATACATATATATATAAACACATATATATACATATACATATATATATATATACATATATACATATATATATAAACACATATATATATATATACATATATATATATATACATATATATATATATATATATATATATATACATATATATATACATGTGTGTGTGTTCGTGTGTGTAGTACATATGTATGTATTCACACACATACACGGATATATATATATATATATATGTGTGTGTGTGTGTGTGTGTAACTGTGTTTTATAGCAGATAGTTATAAATCTCGTAATTATTACCGTTGACAATAGACGTTGAGGCCATTATCGTGAAAATAGAAAATATACATATATACATACATTTACATATATATTTATCAGTAAATATTTATAAGTATGTAAGCATACATACATAGATGCGTTAAAAAAGAGAGGCTCATTTTTGCCTTGTGTCTCACTACCTGTCACATTATACCTATATCAGTGTGTTATTACAGGCTTGACTTTGCCTTTCATCCTTACGGGGTCGATAGAATAAAGTACCAGTAATGCACTGGGTAATTGCTGGCCTTGTGCCAAAAGTAGAAACAGTTATTACAGGCATATGCGGTGGATTGGCAGTATCGGTAGAAGGTCGGAGGCCATGTTTTGAAGCATAGAGTTACCTCTCTGTATGATCTGAGTTCAAATCCCGCCGAGGTTAACTTTGCCTTTCATCCTTACGGGGTCGATAAAATAAAGTACTAGTAATGCACTGAGATAATTGCTGGCCTTGTGCCAAAAGTAGAAACAATTATTACAGGCATATATACATACATTTACATATATATTTATCAGTAAATATGTATAAGTATGTAAGAATACATACATAGATGCGTTAAAAAAAGAGGCTCATTTCTGCCTTGTATCTGTCACATTATACTTATATCTGTGTATTCGAGGTTGATTTTGCCTTTCATCCTTACGGGGTCGATAAAATAAAGTACCAGTAATGCACTGAGTAATTGGTGGCCTTGTGCCTAAAGTAGAAACAATTATTATCTCTCCTCTGAACAGCTGTCTTCATCCTCAACCTCCACATCACTCTTACTCCATCCCTCATTTATTCCACTCCCACCTCCAACTCGAAAAGACTCTCCCCTTCTCCAACCACCATCCACTCTCGGTGGCTGACTAGCACACTTGGCTGTGTAAATTCTTGCATACATACTTATATACATACACACATACATATATACATACATACATGTGTACGTTTCTTGAAACTGTTTAGATCAAGCAGGCAATGAATGCTAAGCGAGTCGAATTCCAAATATATACATGTTTTCACCTCAACCGATATGGATATGTTCATAGCATTTTGTCTATTGGTACCCCCTCTCTCTCTCTTCTTCCTTATTCACCGCTTTTCTCTATCTCTCGCATTTTACCTCACTCTGTATATTAGCTCTAATGGTATTCATTGTTTTATTTCTGCCATTTTCGCTCTACTTCATCTATTTTCTCCCATGTATTTGAAGCTCCTTTGCATTTATCACAGAATCCTCTCTCTAACTTATCTCTCTTAGTTTCTTTCTTTCTTTTATTCTTTCTCTCACCACCATCTCTCCCAATAAGAGTCTGTATTTGTGCCTATGTATGGATATATATATATATATATATATATATATATATATATATATATATATATATATATATATATATGTGTGTGTGTGTGTGTGTGTGTGTGTGTGTGTGTGTATACGCGTGTATATATCTTGAAAGCTGAATGTTTGCCATACCATGATAGACAGCGTCCCGTTATGTACTGGTTCATTGGTTAGTTGGAATCATTGGAATGGGAGCACCACTGAAGATCTTAGCTGTCATATAGTACATCAAAATGTACATAGTGGGCGAACATGATGTCCGACTGGTGGTGGAGGCCTTATATGTAATGCATAATGGACTGTCGTACGCCAACAATCACGCGCAATCCTTACCAGACTCAGAGTCTGAATTGTTTTAGAGAATTCCAAGAGTTTGAGACTAAGTATTGAAGTGGCTTAACCAGAAGAACTCACTTGAATTCAGCAAAGTAATCTAATCTCGTCAATCTTACGATACTAACGCTACTTAAAGTGTTATTCTGATCCTAACATATTGTACTTGCCAATAGAGTCACTGTTTAATTTTAAATTATAACCTGATTATAACCCAACGTAATGGCTGTGATAGCGGTATATAATTCCTTAACCACTCTCTCCTAGCTAACGTCACAATTACCAATTCTTGATATTTTAACAGTTCTGAAACTCCAGTCTAAAACGAAAACTCAACTAAAATAAAAAGAAAATCTAGGTTGCAGTTCACCAGAGTTATTTTCCAGCCTCATAATTGCATATTATGAGAAATAAAATAAGCTAGGGTAAATAACTGGAATAGGCCAATGGTATAGATTTAGATAAATAAGTTAAGTGAAGATATACTGGATCATGTGTGTCAAACGTCTTGATTGGTAAAATAATTCTTTCTTAGCTGGAGAAAAAAACTCTAACAATAATTATAAGCGGCTCTCAAAGAAACGAAAGAGATAATTTAAACCCTCAAATATATCTTACTAGCAGTGGTACCCGGCGTTGCACGGGATAATGTAGTGTGAAATATATAACCGCCTTAGCTAAGCTTAGTATTGCCACAACCACGGCTGGCAAAGAAGTAAGGGTCTGGTGGTACGTAAGTAAGCAACACTGTGGCTTAAAACGTGAGGAAGAAATTGTGCGCACTTACCAACTGTTTGGGGAATGAGTGTGAGATTTGTCTTGAGCAAGGGTGGCTGAATAACCGGAGGCAGCAGACATACAGACAGATATTATAAGGGCGCGTTCTGGACGCAGAGGGAATTGTAGGAAGTGACGTAATGCAGACAGCCAGACATACAGACATATATTATAGAGAGAGATCGCTAAATCGCCCAATGCGGTCCCTAGGTCATTGAACATTTGAAATTTTTTTTTGCTCAGAACACTCCCTGAAACATAAGTATTACATGTGTAAAGTTTGAAAACAGTCAGTTGGGTGGTTCTCGAGTTTTAGGGATTCAAACTCTCACACACACACAGACAGACATCCACAGTTTCACAGACAGACATCCTCAGTTTTATATATATAGATATCTTGGGATATGAGATGTTGTAGCATTGACGTAGAAACTAACAATTATGACTTGTAACATTAGTTGATATGACACACGTCAATTAAGTACATACTATTGAGAACATTTTAGATACAATCTCTTGAAAATAGTAGTAGTTTTAGTAGTAGTAGTAGTTGTAGTAGTAGTAGTAGTAGTAGTAGTAGTAGTAGTAGTAGTAGTAGTAGCAGTAATAGTAGTAGTGCTGCTGCTACTACTACTACTACTACTACTACTACTACTACTACTACTACTACTACTACTACTACTACTACTACTACTACTACTACTATTACAACTACTGCTGCTGCTGCTGCTACTATTTCTACTGCTGCTGCTGCTACTATTACTATTACTGCTGCTGCTACTATTACTACTACTGCTGCTGCTGCTGCTACTATTACTACTACTGCTACTACTGCTACTACTGCTACTACTACTATTACTACTACTGCTCAGCCCATGTATCCCATAAATTCTACTACTACTACTACTACTACTACTACTACTACTACTACTACTACTACAAGTAGTAGTAGTAGTAGTAGAATTTATGGGATACATGGGCTTAAATATCGAGGAAAGTAGAAAGAAAACAGCAGGAGGATTTTCATCGAAAAGAAAAACAATGAGTTCAGAAAACAATCTATGTAGGTCTGTCACACATTTAAAGGAGTCGTAGGGGTACGATAGGGACATACGACGTTTCTTGAGCATTTTAAAGCCCGTTCCCTCTCCAGCCGATTTCTTCCAGGGAAGGTAAGGGGCTGATAGAGAATTGAGATGAGATATAGAGGAAAAATCGACCTCACTACTGATCTGGTAGGGTTTTTTTTTATCGACCTCGAAAGGATTAAAAGCAAAGTTGAACGCAGTTGCTGGGACAAATACCGTAAAACATTCTAGCCGACAATCTAATGACTCTGCCAAATCTCCACCGACAAAACAACGAAGACACATTAATAAATAAATAAAAATAATTAATACCAGTATAGGAAACTAAATATTGAGAGCTTCTGAAGTAGGCATAGGACCAGACATTTTGATAGAGGTATGTGCTTGGTCTTATCGACACGGAAAGAATGAAAGACAACGTCAATTTCAGTTGGATTTGAGCTTAGAAAATAAAGGAACGTGTGACTAAATCCTGAAAGGCATTTTGTTCCACGTTCTACATATACTGTAATATATTAATAACAATAATAACAATAACAACTACAAGAGTCTATCTTACCACTGTACCCCTATTTTCTCTTTGGAAGATATGAGAAATCTACATTGTCGATGAAAAACAGCATATAAGGACTTGTACACCCACATTCGAATATATATATACATGTATATATATATGTATGTAAAAGGTAAACAGAAATAACAACACAATCGGTACAATATATATATATATATATATATATATATATATATATATATATATATATACTTATGCATTCGTACGTGTATGCTTTTGCATATATGAATATCTAAATGTGTATGTGTGACATACTTATCAAATGAAAACGTATCAGTGGCAGAAATAAGAACACTCACTTAAGCTAAAGAAATGGGAAAATAGATAACAAAATCTGAGACATTCTTGCAACACTGCAAATACATGGAATCTTAAAATTATCCATCCTCTGGCAAAAGCTGCACAAAAGAAATCCTTGAAGGTTTACATATTCTTTGGAAAAGTACTATATAATATAACATACAATGAAACGACTTCCTTATGTGCGTACCTGCATGAATACGTACATACAGACACACATATATATATATCCACATATATATATATATATATATATCAATTAATGCATGCATATAATGCATACATATAAAGCATTTATCCATCCATACATACATACAAGCATGCATGCATACACACATATATAACATCCATCCATCTATTCATAATATCATACATACTTACATGCATACATACAGACTGGCACACATCAATATATACGTACAGCTGTAACATCGTACGTAGGAAGTAAAGAATGTTCTCGAATAGTTGATAGACACAATTTCACTTGTATATTTATTTCAGTTAACAAGTTTATATCAATGTTGAATATCATAATGAAAACGAAAGTGAAAGTTATGACAATGATAATAATTCTTTCTAGCATAGGGACAAGGCCAGCAATTCGGGGAAAGTCGATTACATCGACCCCCGTACTGGATTACATTGGTCCTTTACTTTACCGACCGCCCAAAAAGGTGAAAGGGAAAGATGACTCTGCCAATCTACCGTTCTTATAATAATTGTTTCTACTTTTGGCACAAGGCCAGCAATTATCCCAGTGCATTACTGGTACTTTCTTTTATCGACCCCGTAAGGATGAAAGGCAAAGTTAACCTCGGCTTATAATAATGGTTTCTGACAGTAATTTTTGGGGTAGGAAAAAGTCGATTAGATCGACGTCAGTGCGTTACTGGTACTTTATTTTATCGATCCCGTAAGGGTGAAAGGCAAAGCTAACCTCGGCCGGATTTGAATTCAGAGCGCAGTGAGCTGGGACAAATAGCGAAGCATTTTTAATCCGGCGCCATTACGACGTTGTCAATGCATCGATTTTAATAATAATAAGAATAATAAAAAAAGACTACTACTACTACTACTACTACTACTACTACTACTACTACTACTACTACTACTACTGCTACTACTCTATAATAATAGTAATACGAATGCCAAATTATTGATGTTATCACAGGACGCCAAAACGCAATCGTATGAGAAATTGAAAATAAATAATGAAATAAATAATGGACTTGAAGACCAACATTGCACAAATGTGGTCAATACCACCTAACATTATCATGATAATTCCGCCTGAGCTTTGGGTTTAATACCACAAACACTGACAAGGTATCGTGTGCTAATAGATCTCAAAACACAAATTACTCTCCTTCAAAAGACTGCCCTATAAGTCACTGCACATATACGCAGGAAATTCCTGTCTGTCTAATGTCCTAATTGACACTCGACAGGCAGTAGAAGATACTGTAATCATCATATTTACTTTAGAAACAATCAATAATACTAGTAATTTCTTTAATTATATATATATTTTTGTTGACATTTTCTTTTTCCTGTCTAACAAATACCTAAACTGTTAACAATCAGTGTGTCAAAATCTGACAAACTATGGCAGAAGAAGCAACACATTTATAATTCAACACGGAATTCTGGTTCTATAATATGACAAATTTAAAAGAAGATGGGAATAAATGACGACAGCTGAAAATATAGAAAAATTGTCTGTCATTCAGACAACTCATTATTTAGTCATATTTATGTACGTACGTCTGTATGTACTCACTCACACAAACAGACACAGACACACGCGCACACACACGCACGCACTGACAGACAGACACACAGATGTATATATATATGGATCATCATCATCACATCATTAACACTATGTGATGCTATTTGCTTAGGGTAAATAATTGTTTCTACTTTTGGCACAAGGCGAGCAATTATCCCAGTGCATTACTGGTACTTTATTTTATCGACCCCTTAAGGATGAAAGGCAAAGTTAACCTCAGCTGGATTTGAACTCAGAACGCAAAGGGCCGTAATACTGTAAAGCATGGCTTCCGACCCTCCACCGCTACTACCAATCCACATAATATCAGAATGTTCTCTTTATTATAATTATTTTCTTCCCTTACATTGTCTCTTTCATTTTCTCACATCCTTATTCACAATAAATATGATCACGAGGTTTTTCTCTTGAAATTATAATGGACGTATCTTTCTCCTCTCACCCCTCTCTTATAGACCTCCCCTTATAATCCTATAACCCCTCTCACATTTTCCCCTTTCCCCCCAATTCATGCAAACAATATAATTGTTTCTACTTTTGGCACAATGCCAGCAATTACCCAGTACATTACTGGTACTTTATTTTATCGACCCCGTAAGGATGAAAGGTAAAGTTAACCTCGACAAACAGTATAATGTATATTTGTATGCCAAGAGACAACTACAGCCATATATTATTATATAAGGTCTTGGGCGGTGAATTGGCAGTATCGGTAGAGAGTTGGACGCCATGCTTTCTAGCATAGTTACGTCCCTTTACAGTCTGAGTTCAAATCCCGCCGAGGTTAACTTTGCCTTTCATCCTTACGGGGTCGATAAAATAAAGTACCAGTAATGTACTGGATAATTGCTGGCCTTGTGCCAAAAGTAGAAACAATTATTATATAAGGTCTTATAGCGAAAAAAGTATATTTTCAAAGATACTCCATTAACATTTTCTTTATTGTTATGCTAAGTTCACAGATAGGTGGATTTGGTAAAAATGTGAAGAGCGATGGACAAAATGCATTGGGAAATTTAGTTTTGTCTCTCTACGTTCTGAGTTCAAATACAACCGAGATGTTTCCGTTTATCCTTTCGGGGCTGATAAAATAAGTATTAGTCAAGTACTGGGTTTGACTTGAAATCGATTTTTCTTTGCCTCAGAAATGTTTAAAGATGAGAAATCAGAGTTATTTTAACTTCACAGGTAAATGATTTGGCAGAACCGATAAAAAAACACAACAAACACAACTGTTCTGTACCGAACAGCACATAGATCCTTCTACACCGCCATATTTCCATTCTTTTTTGTGAACGGGTTTTGTAGTATGCTAGATAAGAAGAGTGTGCTAATCTTTAGTCAAGCGTGCCACTATTTCTGGAAGAAAGGGATATTATGAGTGGTCTCCCTTGATCCTCTCACAACGTAGCGAAGTTAGTTCTGAGAGAGAGAGAGAGAGAGAGAGAGATAGAGAGAGATAGAGAGAGATAGATAGAGAGAGAGAGAGAGAAGAATTGACGCTAGTAGTTGATTATCGAACCAGGAAGGATGAGATGCAAAGTTGACGTCGACAGGATTTGAGCCCAGAAAAGAAAGTCGGTAGAGCTGTAGACAGAAAGTTACATTATAACTTAAAATTAGACAAAGGCCAAATTTGCCTTTCATACATTCGGGGTCGAAAAAATAAGTACCAGTTGTTTGATTCAACTCTGATTGTACAGGCATAGGATTATAGTCCTTCCAATCCTGACCTCTTATGTTTAAAAATATATTTAAGACTGGATTATCTGTGTAATTTCCTTTCGCAATGCAGTAGGGTATGGTTTGATGGATTATATGGTAGATATTTTTTGAAGATAAAGTGACTGCGTAGATGATCCCCCGTTTTGAGCGAGTGTTTCAATTTAATCGATTATGCTTGCCTACCATCAAATTAGACCTTGAGTCTATATTGTTCAAATTATTGATTCCTTGTTGCCCCCCCCCCCCATCTTTCTCTCATAAACACATAAACACACGTATATCCCCTCTCTCCGTGATTTTTCATGTTACGTCGTCTTTTCAATAAATTTCCTTGCTAGTTTTTCTTTCCTTCTCTCTCTTCTTTGAACCACCATTTCTGTCTTTCTAGCTACTTATCTCCCTGTTTTCCATGTATATATACCGTAGATCTATTCTTATTCTCTCTCTCTCTCTCTCTCTCTCTCTCTCTCTCTCTCTCTCTCTCTCTCTCTCTCTCTCTCTCTAATATACACTCACTTTCGTGTTCTTCCTCCTGTTGTTATGCAATACTTCCTCACTAACTCTCTTCCTCTGTCTCTCTACCTCTCTCTAGTATTTATACCAAACATTCCCACTGTCTCTCACTGTCTCCCATCCTTCCACTGTTAATAACGGACTGTCTGACAGAACTTCTCCATCTCTCTTTGCGTTTCTATGCAGGCTTTACACCCCTCACTACATATTACTCGATTGACGTCATTGCTGACGTCACATATGTATCTCGTATACTGAAGTAAAGGCGATAAGAAATATGTAGAAAAACAAAAGAAACGAAAAAACAAAACTCAACCAGAATGTCTGAGAGAAATTTGTTGATTATACAAATCACCGTTAGCTTTCCCTAACTAACAGCTTATTGGGCGTTCGTTTATGTAGTTCTTCTCTACATTTTGGTTTACGTATTTTAAAACTGATTTTATAATCTTATTTAGCGCGAAGTAGTTTATTTCCTCCTTTGTATGTTTGTTTCTTTCTTTTTCCTTCTCTCTCTTACCTGATTTTCCTTTCTTTCATCCGTTTTTTTTTGTGTTTCTTCCTTTCTCCTGTTCTTTCTTTTTTTTTTTGTTTTACATAAATTTCTTTCTCTCTCACCGGCATAAAATATGAAATCCGCAGCCAGCGTAGGTGCATGTGTGTGGATATACCTGCGTGTGTTACTATATATATATATATTCTAGTACTCATCCGTTGATTGTTGTCAATGATTCAGCTAAATATGACGTGTGTGCAACTCTAGAAATAATCAGTTATTTATTAAAGGGATGTCTTAACTACATACAATATCCGTAACCATAGTGATGGAGTAAATATGGTAGGATGTGGGATGGTTGCACAGAGTAGCAATCAGCTTAAGTATGAAATTTAACATAAGGAGATCTGTGATATGAGAATGTGCATCAATGATTCCCAAACAGCGCATGAGGTAGTGAAAACAATATAATTGCATTTAATGAATAAATATAGTCTTGATATCTATGTTTCATAAAGGCGTATAGTAGTTAATCTAATTTGTATTATTCATATTTAAAGACTAAAATATATAAACACCAATTTAAAATCATTTGTTTTTCAATTTATACACAAACATATTTCATTTACTCCTAAGTACGCCGCCAGTAAAATATTCGGCAACCACTGCCATGTGTGAACTAACAATAAAAGAAATTACTATGTATTTACCAGAATTCGGTGGTTTGGCTTCTGATAGCTGTACTCTATTAAGATGTGGCCAATATACTATAATTTCATCCACAGACATAAGCCAGCGTCACGTATGTTCAACACGGTCCTATATCCCACCATGTTAAGCAGTTGCAATACTGTGGGACTTCATGAGTGGACAAATGAATTCTAATACCAACTTTAGATGTTCTCTCATGAAAGAAACAAGCTGTCTGTAATTGACTAGTATGCTGTCTAGAAGAATATGTGTCTCTTATCAACAGAAAACCACAGGAACTGGGGATAAGCAATAGTCTCCAGTATACCTGTACAATGCAGAAAACGTATTAGTGGTTCGAATGTATCCACTTGTGTATTTTTACTATTCAAATTCATTGCTTGAGGGGGTTAGAAGCTATCACACTTAATATATACGATCCAGTCCGAAAAGTGCTTTTATAATAGTATCTCCATGCCATCATAAAATCAATTTCTCAGCAGATTGATACTGTTAATATGGTTAATGTTCAGCTCAGTTCAATTTAAACGTCTGTAGGTCAGTCAGAGATGATAGTGGAATCCTCCTTACCTTACTGGTAGTTATGGACTTACATTATTTGTTGGACTGAGTTCAAAACCCGCCGAGGTTAACTTTGCCTTTCATCCTTAAGGAGTCGATAAAATAAAGTACCAGTAATGCACTGGGTAATTGCTGGCCTTGTGCTAAAAGTAGAAACAATTATTTGTTAATGCTTTGAAGCATAGAGTTGAGTCCCTTTATGATCTGAGTTAAAATCTCGCCGAGGTTAACTTTGCTTTTCATCCTTACGGGGTCGATAAAATAAAGTACCAGTAATGCACTGGGTAATTGCTGGCCTTTTGCCAAAAAGTAGAAACAATTATTCGTTATATCAATGAAAATGGTCCCTTGTTTAATAAATGTCTAAATAACTTGTGTTACGGTTAACCAGGGATATTAAATAATATAATTGTGTGGTTTATATTGTAGGTAACTGACCTTAACTCCAGTGTAAAAAAAATAGTAAAATAATTATGTACTCTCCGTCAATTATTTTAAGTTATTCCAGTTTTATTTTCATTGTCTTGGAATTGTCATGGTTATTGTCTTGGATCTAGTTTGATTTGTTATTAATTTCCATTTAATTTGATTGCGGCTTAATCGATGGTTGTTTATCTATCAAATCCCATCTAATTGATTTATGCTCAAGCAAATATGTATTGCTTTTGTTACAGAATTTCAATTAATTGACATAAAGCACAACTTAATCAGTATTTAGCCAGTGGATGCCAAGTAATTACTTTCAGTGATGCTAAATCAATAGCTTGTAAGTATCGAATCTGAAGCAGTTAAGGGTATTACATGACAGATACTCTTTTGTCACTCACCATCAGAAATACAGTCAACCACTGATTGGCTCACTGAAAACCTGTGTTTAACCAGCGACGCCGCTGTTCGCCAAATTCAATATAAAATAAATAGATAGACATCAAATTTAAATTAGAATTGTCTAACAGTCTGCAAATCTCGAGAAAACTAATTTTGAGCCGGCATATATATTTTTTTTAGTAATAAAATCTCAGACAACTATCTTGAGTTTGGCTCGATCAAAAGTGTGATTCTGTAAAATTCAGTCAGTTTATTTGAGTGTAGCTTAAATAGTAATGAATCTCGTCTATTTGAGTACTGCTTAATAGGTGACGAATCTTCGAGTGCAGCTTAATGGGTGACGAATTTTAGCTAAATATTTTGAGCGCACATTGATCAATATTATATCAGAGCCAATTGGTTTGCTTTATTTTAAATAGTTACTGCTTAAAGCCATCAAGTAGTCATCAAATGACAACTAAATTGGTTTCTGGTGATTGCGTCTTTTCAAGACAGGAAACACACACCTCTCAATTACAAACAGAATATGTCTTTGATTCAAAATCATTACAGACATGCCGTTAGAAAGATCTCAGATTTTAATTTGTTTTTATTTATTCATTTTCTTTTTGATATTGGGTGTCAGAAGCAAAAGCACAAAGACTAATTACTCTTCAAAGATTTGTTTCTAAACAAAAGTCGCTAAACAGGTGTGTAATGCAACTCAGAAAGTTTTCAAAGAACTAACTATCTAGACAAGCGGAAGACAAATTAATTGTTGTCAGTTATCTAAACAAGGGAGGAAAAAACTAATAGTTGTAACACACATGCTGTAATGGACAGACTGGAATACAAACAAACAATAAACAAGAAAGAGAAGGTAAAATACCACTTAATGTTAACTAAACTGAAATGATGACTGGTATTGATATCTTTTGTTTTCAATAACCTTTGCAGGTTGTCTCTTTCTCTATATACATTCAATACCTATTGAATGTACTTTGTTGTTCCACCCCATGTCTGACATAATCAAATAGATATATGATCAAAGGCATTCCATCCATGACTAATTCGCCCTTTTTTACAAGTAGGTCTACATTGAGTACATTTCTTTATACTTTTAGAACGGAGGTGTGAAATTTGACGGGTATTTGATGGCGATTTCTAGCAGATCGAGTGACTACTTAAATTTTCGTCACTGGCTTGTAGTTTAACATATGTTTATTAACGGTGAACACCATAGTGCAAGAATAAAGCTTTTAATGTCTCGGGGAACCCACCATGTTTCAGGTCTCAGTCGAAACAGTTTCCCTTCACTCCAGCTACTAATACACTTGGAAACAAGATGAATGGTATACTTCTCAATATACAATAAAGATATACGGCCTATCTCCGCCTATTCAAAGAAAGGTAACTGTGATAGGTGATAATTGTGGTAATTATCATAAGGCAGGTAGCTGTGATAGTGGAGGTAAATGTGATAGTGGTGGTAAATTTGATAGTGGAAGTAAATTCGATAGTGGAGGTATATGGCAAGGGAAGCATGTGATAAAAGAAGTATGTAGAATGTAGGTTGTTGTGATAATGTAACTCAGTTTAACTCCAACTTCTGATCCCTAGGTACTTTTAGCATTCAGGTCAAGTCTCTGATCTGAAGTTAATTTCCTCACTTCCTCCCACCACTCTTGGAGGACCGGCAAAAAGGAAGTAGTTATAGTCACTGATCCATCTAAACTGCAAATAAATGAATAAATAAAAGCCGCAAGAATGTCTATCTTCTCAGCGGCAACCAGTCTCCAGAAACAAGAATAGTAAATAAATAGCGCAAATGATCTCATTCGATGATCTCCTATTTCAGCAAATTCCTCAAATTTGGCCATTCCAGGAATGACTATTATAAGAACTTAACGAAGTTTCATGCTGGAAAATATGCACCGATGTACATGTTTATGCATTTACTTACATAGATACATAAATGTGATTGTATACACATTTTCAAAGTGGCTCTCCCCTTTATCCACCCGTTTTCCTTCCCCCATTTTCTCCTAGCTAACTAGGAACGAAACCTAATTAAGAAACACATTCAACGCACGTACGCACGAACACACACACACACACACACACACACACACACACACACACACACACACACACACACACACACACACACACACACACACACACACACACACACACACACACACACACACACACACACACACACACTACCGCACACACACACACACTCACAAACATTGCGTGGACGTGTGTGTATATTTGTGTATGTGTGTTCGTGTGAGCGCACATGTACGTGGGTGCATGCAATCTGTTAATTATCATTGTAAATTTTCATTCCTTATATATCCGTTTATTATTCCATCTGTCTAACTTTCCAGCCAGACATCTACGTACATACATACATACATAGACATCTACGTACATACATACATACATACATACATACAAACATACATACATACACACATACAAACATACATACATGTACACACAGATACGTGTATATATACAAACATACATGCATACATGCATACATGCATACATACAAACATACATACACACACACACACACACACACATATATATATATATATATATATATATATATATATATATATATATATATATATATATACATACTTACAAACATACATAAATTCATACATATACACACAGATACGTGCATATATACATACATACATACGCATATGTTTGTATGTGTGTATGCATGCATACATACATACACACATACAAACATACATACATATACATACTTACAAACATACATAAATACATACATATATATACAGATACGTACACATATACATACATACATGCACACATAGACACATACAAACGTGCATACATACAGGCAGTCATTAACCTGACTAAGCCTTACCTAACTTTAATCTTTCTCTATTTTATTTCATCTTACTCATCTCTACCCACTAACACATCCGTCTGCCACACCAAACCCATATATCCCTACCCACTAACACATCCGTCTGCCACATCAAACCCATATATCCCTACCCACTAACACATCCGTCTGCCACACCAAACCCATATATCCCACCTCGTCCCACTTCCGTTGTATTTCATCTTCCTTATTGGTCAAACATAAGCTCAGAGATATATTTGAAAAGAGAGAGAGAGAGAGAGAGAGAGAGAGAGAGAGAGAGAGAGAGAGAGAGAGAGAGAGATTGACTAAATTGCAATAGTTGTAACAACGTTTTAACAAACAACAATGCTAATGTTTAATAAAAATTTCATTTGTTAATGTTTTAAATGTACTTACGAATATTCAAATACAGTAATAGTAATCTTATTTAAGAAAAGATTTTTAATCTTCTAATATAATTTCACTCACATTTAGGATACTGAAGAGGGATATTAAATCGACCTCAGTACTAGACTGGTCCTTTATTCTATGGAGAAATAAGAATGCTCTGCTACACACATTCAAACACACACAGACACAGGCACCACATATTAATACATTTATTGATTTCTAATTTATGCACAAGATCAGCAAATTTTGGATAAGGGCCAAGTTGATTAACCCAACACCATTACATCACTGGTACTTTATTTTATCGACTGCGGAAGTTGATCTCGGCGGGATAGGAACTCAGAATGTTAAAAGCTAGAACAAATACCCTTCTATTCAACATTTATTTAAAGGTTACTTGCACAAGACTATTTTCTATTTTCCTTATTACAAATTTGTCTTAGAGATTCATTCTAAACAAAGGGAGTAGAGCTAGTCCTATAGGAGTAACTTTTTAATAGATTGTTGCACCCCACGCCCTACTTAATATATTTTGGCCCTTTTCCACTTACAACTATCACATATATAAAAAGTACTAGTAAAGTGTAAATTAAAGTAGCATTTAAGTACCGGAGGGGATTTGTATTCTTGCAATGTATCATAGATGTGAATTAAGTTAAAACAGATAAATGAAGACTTTCCAACAAGGGAGATTCTAACGTTGCTTGACCTACTAGAATTAGCAGCCAAATCTCTAAATAGATAAAAATGATAAATGAACCTCAGTAGGTTTCGAACATGAATTTTCCATATGTTCATTCAATAGAACTGTTTACTAATTAAATTAACATGAAAGGTGCTGAGTATTCAGCACACACATGTACTGCTAATTATAAATATTTAGGATGACATAGTGTATCGAGACTGATCCTTTGAATTATATACACAGTCCGTCCGATGGGCTTCCAAACAGTTGCCATCTACCCAATTTCATTCATAAGACATTGGATGATGGTAAAACAAAATATGCAACGACAAAAACATTTACTTATGATGCTAAGACGTGGAATCGAACTCAGCACATAATGACTGTCAAACGAACTTCATAACCATTTGTCATACGGCGTTCGTACATTGTAATAATATAAGATATCTGAAAAAAAAAAGAAAAAGATTATTGTGGCTAGCATGCTTTTGAGCATAGCTCTGTATGATCAGACCAGCAAAATACGAAAAATAAGAAAAAATTTGATAAGTGCATGTGAAAGACTAAAATATTCAGTATATTTGTAGCTGTTCGCCAGTAAAACGTCATTTCTCTTGTCTATTATATTCTATATCAACTTCAACTAGCTAACTAAGTGTCTCCCACCTGTTGTCAATTATATTAAACTTTGCATAAAAATAGGTATTCATTATATAAACTCACCTAGAAATTTTATACAATGCATCAGTTTCACATAATGTCGGTAACATAATGAACAAATTTACTAGGAAATAGGATGCCATTCTTCAGTAATTGAAAAAAAAACTTTGTATATCTTGTTGGTTGTTCAAGAACAATCATGTACAATAACAGTTTAATGTCTTGCCACACACACACACACACACACACATATATATTACAATGATGAAAACGACTGGGAGAAAACGTAATCAAGGAATGTGGAATAAAATAATGTGAATGTTATTCTCGCCTTAACTTGCCACCTGTAAAAGGTGCAATGACTTACATCTCTCTCCCCACTCTCTCCCTTTCTCTCATATATATATATATATATATATATATATATATATATATATATATATATATATATATATATATATAAATAAAAGCAAAGAGTTATTTAATGTGTTGGTTATTCAACAAATTTTTTTATAACAGATTCGAAGCACTCTACAAAATTCTTCTGGAGTATAATATCAATAATATTAATAAAAGGAAACTATCTTTATAAAACCATATTTATTTTATTATATAGGGTACCACAATTTTGGCACGCTCTCATCAGATAAAATACAAAAGTTGTTTTACATATAGTGACATATCCCAAAACAAGAACTTATCGTTTTTGGATATGTCACTATCTGTAAAACAACTTTTGTATTTTATCTGATGAGTGCGTGCAAAAATGTTGGTACCCTTGAAATATATATAATATATAATAAAATAAATATGGTTTTATACAGATAGTTTCCATTTATTAATATTATATATATATATATATATATATATATATATATTAATAAAAGATCGGAGGCTATATTCAGTTGATTCAGGTTTATTTAAATCTCCGTTATACATATTTCACTGAGCTCTTCAGACGGCAAAATCTAAAATAAACATACAAAGTTCCTGAGAATCCTTTAAATTTGGAAGAATCTAATAATTTCCCCGATAAAAGATGTTCTTTTCATGATACAGGGGCTGGCCGAACGTGTCGTGTTGTTTCTTCGACGTCCGGCCCCAGTATCATGAAAAGAAAATCTTTTTTTGAGGAAATTATTAGATTTTTCCAAATTTAAAGGATTCTCAGGAACTTTCTATGTTTATTTTAGGTTTTGCCGCCTGAAGAGCTCAGGCTATAATAATTGATAGTCCTCAGTGAAATATGTATAATGGAGATTTAAATAAACCTGAATCAACTAAATATAGCCTCTGATCTTTTATTCATATATAATGCTCCGTCTTGTACCATTTACACAGGTCGTTGAGCGCTTCTTTTTATCTACTTCACAAGCGATAGACCATACCATGGTTTGATCCGCACATCCCTGTTCTGTTAACCCCTTACTATCTCTCTCTATTTCTCCCTCTCTTTCTCTCTCTCTTCTCTCTTCTCTCTCTCTCTCTCTCTCATATATATATATATATATATATATATATATATATATATGTATGTGCGTGTGTGTTTATGAGTATGATGTCGGACAAAAATGCATCCCTTATTTAGTTCTAGTTCAGTCATCCTAACTTTCGCCCTTATGAAATGGGTAAATTGCTGTAAAAAATACTACAATCGATACTGGGGTCGATATTAACTAAATTGTATAAAGATGGTACGCTATCATAGCAGTTTCATACTTGACAGCCCAATATATATATATGCACGCTTGAGTATGTCACGGTGTGTGAGAAAGCTGGACGTTTGAATCACACCCGTCGACACAATTTCACTCACAAGGCTTGTGACGACCGAAGACTTTGGTAAAGGCCTAAGGTATCATGTGGAATTGCACCGGGATCCACATTATTACGGAGCAAACTTCTGAATCACATAGTTGTGGACATGTATGTATGCATGTATGTATGCATGTATGTATGTACGTATGTATGTATATGTACGTATGTATGTATATATGTATGTGTTTCTGTGGGTGTTTATAAAAAGATATTATCCGAAATGCTAAGTTAAAATGTATATGCAAATAATATACAACTTGTACTGTATATAGTACATAATTTTGACATGTTTGAACATATGGAAATTGATACTACAGCGCGTACATTATAGACACTTCTTTAGATACTCAAGTTTATGCATCTGTATAACTACTTGAAAAGTATATAGATACAGCTATGCAAGTCTGCAATATGTTTTAGATTTTATACATTCCTCGTAAAATAAAGTATACATGAAAAAATATATTTGGCATTTTTGTAAAGACATCACTGCAGCTGCTTTCTTAATTAAGTTTCTGTAATGTAGAATAGGATATGGTAGACATACAGATAGATAGATAGATAGATATATTTCTTTATTTGCCACAAGATAGATAGATAGTTAGTGAGAGAGAGAGAGAGAGAATACACACGATAGATGTGTAGGGGAAGCTAGGAATAACGTTAATATCTCCGGAATTATGTACGATATAATGGACATGAATTAACATAAACATGAGTTCTTTCAACTGGTCACTATCATCAAACCAATTTTAGCCTCTCTCTCACACACACAAGCACACATGTATAAACACTGGCACACCCATTCCATACATGCACCCATATACTCTCACTTTCAAAGGTATTTGGAGGTATGCACACACGTACATACACATACATATATTAAAATTATATTAGTTTATTGAAAACTGCTAAAGCGCAGATGGAACAATAAAACAGTCGAACAAGCTCTGCATGAAACCCCCAGAGACTGAAAAAAGGTGGCAGATTCGCCCAATGGAATCGAATTCGCACCGGCAGCTTGCCTGACGTCAGCGTTATCATTACATCAAAGTGAGACTAACCACTAACCCGTCATTTGTAAGCTTTATCTTTCAATCAGATGTAAACAAAGAAATAATAGTTTTACGAAGTGTTGGTGCAATAGCAACGCAGCTTTGGCGTATGTTAACGTAGCCGTCCGGCACACGGTAGATGCAAGTTTGATTCCCGCTGCCCACACTGGCCACCCTTTTATAGAGGGTTTATATGTTCAACTTGATTGACTATTTTTATAGTTAAATGTGCGTTTTAGTAGGTGATAATGACCTAACATACCTTCAAAATTCAAATTTGCTCAATGTTTGCGTTTGTATATATATATATATATATATATATATATATTTGTACATA
>OZ024740.1:366904008-366949008 GCA_964016885.1 Eledone cirrhosa
TAATGAGAAATGGCTGCTTCATATGTTTGAGGGTTTTAATAGTCAAGTTCGTAGCGAACAGAAACAACTTTGAGCAAGTGTATAACCATGAAGTGAAATTGACACAGTTAACAGAATTAATATTCTATTTAGGAAAACACATTTTTATTAGGTTTATTCTCTGAGAAAAACAAATTTTTGCAGCACATTTCACATAAATTAGTGATGATAAAATTAAATAAAATACTCGATAATTTCTGTTGTCACGGACAGCTTGTAAATCCTACAAAGCTGGTTAATCACAGAACTTTTTAATTTACGAAAAAATCGACTGAGAATTGATGTGATTTTCTTTCTGCATTTGATTAGTTTGATGTCTATACAAGGTGAATTAGTGGATCCTTTCACGATTTCCAGAGATCTAGTGCTGAACACTGGTGACTTCATCGATAAATGAATGAGATAGAAATCCTTCTTAACAGGAATTTAATCTATTGTAGGTAACGCTTTCCAAATAACCGACACCACTTCCAATAGCTAGATGAACTGAGGTCACGAGGAATTAAAGTATCCTTCCAATGGATAAAAGCGGACTCCGAAGTGCCAATGTGGTACTTCAACATCATAGACTTTTCGTCTTTACAAAATAAAAGTTAGCTTTTAATATATATATATATATATATATATATATATATATATATATATATATGTGTGTGTGTATATATGTTATATGTATATATGTATATAAAAAATAGAAGTATTATATCACAAACTCGTATATATAAACTAGAAATGATAATAGCTTCCCGAACTAACGGCCAGACAACTTATTTACATCAAATACTTTTTATTACCTTCTAACAGTTTTCTATCTTTTAAAATGTTATTAATGTCTTCATCCCTTATCCTCTTTCTATTAATAAAAATCCTTTTCTTTTCCTTCACTTTCCTTCTTTCAGAATTTTGCCATTTCTACCAACCACAAAATCTTCATTTTAGACTAAGTGTGTTTTGGTTTGTTTCTCTAAGAATTCACAATTGTTTGCATAGCTAGTCTATCAGTTCTAATCAATAAGTCTTTTTCTGTTTTTTCACAAATAAGTTTTCCTTTTCAGATTTAGCTTACCATGTCATTAAATTTAAAAAACATTTTATTTAGTGAACATCTTCAGAATATACACATTTGTTCCTAATTTGTAACATACTGCATGCTTTTCTTTTATTTATTTGCTATTCACCAGTTAAAAATTAATCGTAAATTCATCGTATTTATTGAACTTTGCTATTCTAGTATTATAACATGAATCTGTAGATTTTAGTCGAGACATTTGGAATTAAATTGTTGCTTAAATTTAGTTGTTTTTGCTTACGTTGTCTGCTCTTAAAATTTATAATAATAATAATAATAATGATAATAATAATAATAATTATAATAATAATTCCATCGATAATCATTTTATCGATTAGGTTTTAACGAAACATTCCTTGGCAAATAATTACAATAAGAAGTCAATTGCTGCTAATAATACAAACAGCCTATCTAATATTAGTTTCTTTTAACAAAACAAAATAAACAAAAATAATAATAGTGATTTGCTATTTAACCCGCTTTCTTAGTTGCTTTTAAATTAAACATCAATTTGCTTTATTCTACCATTTCGTAGGGAATCACCAGCATCTGGCTTTATGTAAGTTGGAGCTTTTATAATTTTCAGAATACGCGGTTTCATTTTTTTGTTGTTGTGATTGGATATTTTCATCCTTATTTATAAACGTATATATATATATAACTTTCGACCTATCTGTTCACCCCGTGGTATTGTTGATTGCATTCTACCTGCTTGCAATTAATACAAATAAACAAGGTATTTTTTAACCGTCTTCTTTCCATACCCCTTAAACATTAATATATTTCTGTAAAAATAAAATAAAAAATAGCACAAATTTCGGTGAATGCCTTAAATTTGGTTTTTCTTTACAGTATTTTGATATTCATTTATTTTCTCTGATTTGGAAAAGTAAACTTATTGACAACACTATAAAAATACTAATAGGTGTTTTCTCCGATTAATCTACCTAAAATGTATAAATGAATTAACGAGTCAAAAATACTGATTCGATTTTTAAGTAAAAATGATTATACGTCTGTATACAGGAGCGTTTGTCATTCCTCTTTAAATAATACAGTACTCCATCTTTTGAACTACTAACTAGTAATCAATCTTTGAAAAACTCCTACCTTCTTTAGAATTTGGACAACATATTTCAAGTTTCTGAAATATTAAGCCAATAAATGATTGACTATTCATGTCTGTATGATTATTCAATCGGTCCGTTTGTAAGAAAGGGTCGTTCACACAAAGTAAATCTAACTATAGCATTGAGAGTATTAAAAAAAAAACTAAAACAACAACATGAAACGGCTCATTAAATAAGAACGGAAGGCATCCTAGAAATAGGTAATTAATATATTTCATGTCTTAATTACTTAGAAAGAGAAAAAAGCCCCCCAAACAACTGCTATTTTAAAGTCAGAAACAGTCGTTGTTTATAGTATGCTTTACCATCGTCTCAATTTTCTGAGTTAAAAAAAGTAAAGAAAGAAACCTATTGTTTCCATCAGCCAACGTTGTGATATCCATAGATAATGTTCCTCACAAATAACCATAAGTTAAATAAAATCGATGGTGGAACGTGTAAATGAGTGATTGTAGAACGATTAAAATTTGTTTATGCACAATGCCTATAGCAAAATGTGAACTGATTTCTCAAGATGATGAAACGATATACGACAATTAAAGTCCTTTTGATATAAAGGAATTCAATTCTGGACAATATATATACGTGTGTGTGTGTGTGTGTGTGTGTGTGTGTGTGTGTGTGTGTGTGTGTGTGTGTGTGTGTGTGTGTTTCTGTGGAGGTATACAGTTTTGACTCTTCAGATTAACATCAACAAGTTTTTCAACTTTAAATTCTAATTGCTGCACTTGCAGTTTATGCATGAATGCTTTTTAACATCATTTTAAAATGCTATATATCATCAACTCTGCTGCAACAACAGACGTAGCCTTCTCGTGGTTAGAATATATCCCGCAAATCTCCACCTTAAGTAAATAGAAACAGAGGGTTTCTTGGGACAACGTACTAGTTACATGAATGGTTGAATAGTGACAACAATGTAACCTTTGCTGATATCAGAATATAAAACAAAAAAAATCATTATAATTAAATCGATTGAGGCATTTTAGTTCAACGATCTTCTCATGAAGAAAATATCAATGGAAGCATTCTCTTGTAAAATATTTATAAAATACTTTTCGCATGACAAACGGTGTACCTCCATACAGTATTTTACCCACGAAATTATAATCGAAGACAACTGACCAACATACTTAGCGACACAACCATGTCTGAATCCCTTTCTGTTTTCAAGCTAATGAAATGCTCATCAATTATAGCGAACTCTCTTTAAGTAATAGAAGGGATTATACAGCTGTATAGTATTTCATTTGACATAAACATCAACCAGAACAAAATAAATAACAAACTATTAAACAACTTCAACAAAATCATATAAACAACGCACACCTTCACTCACAATAAACACAGACTTTTTTCCTCCCTCGAGGTAAAGATATTTCATGAAAGTGAATTTTATAGTGGAAACACAATTCATTTCTAATGAGTCAGTATCAAACGCGTTTGCAATTACTATTCCTGTCTGTTATGTTATTCACCTCTTTTGCTATCATAAAATGTTTTCATTTTAACTTTCACAAAAATAACACCAACAGAATAAAACAAAATGTTCTGTGAAATATTCACTCTTGTTCTTGGATTTTAACTAACTTTTAAATGACTAAAAAATATATAATTTCACAGTTTTCTTTAATATGAAAAAATATTTATATATATATTTGGGAAGTGAGTCAAACGACTTCCCAACAGTTTAATTTATGTAATTTCATTATTGGCTTTCGCTTTCGCTTTAAATGTATATATACGAGTATTTACATGTAAATTTGTCTTATGATGTTATTCATTTTGGATTATTTAATAAGAGTATTTTGTTTTTACTGTTTAGGGAATCTACCGAGGAATCTGGCCAGATGTAAGTTAATTGCATCAATATTTTCTTTTAAGCAATATTTTTCTCTTCATTTAGCAGAGTTATAGTGAGTCTATTAGTTGAAGTTATTAGTTGAAGTCTATTAGTTGAAGTCTATTAGTTGACCGTATATAGCTATTAGCTATATCGCTTTTCCTGGGCAAATATGAATACCAGATATGAATCAAAGAAAATTTAAAAATGGTCAGGGTAACTCTTTTGTTTCTGCCCGCATCTATGTGGATTTCTTCTACTTATATTGGTTTTAGTCCAAGAAATAAAATAAAATATAAGAAATAGATTGTTTTTATATATGTTTTTAGACTAAGTTGTTTCACTAAGTTTTAGACTAAGTTCTTTATTTACTACTCTTGTGCATTTGTAAATCAATTTAGAGTTGATTACACAAGTGCCAGATACACTGGTATAAGCAGTTACATTTATGAAGACGAGTGGTAACATTACACATTATTTCAGAACTAAAGTGAAAAACTGAATGTCAGTATTTCGAGAAATGACGTTTTCTGCTAAACAATATCAGCAGTTTGAATAAACTTTATACACGTTGTGATTCTTTATGAGTGGATAGATGTGTACGTGCGTATATATATTTATATCCATATATATGCATATGCATATGCATATATATATATATATATATATATATATATATATATATATATATATATATATATATATATATTTGAGTATGTATGTGTATGTACGTGTGTCTATGCAATGAATGCCCATGTGTGGAGAGATGAATGTGTATTTATTCGCACATTTGTGTAAACTTTTATATATCTGTTTGATTTTAATGCAGAGAAACTGCCCAGGAACCAGCTCCGATGTAAGAATTTTTTGAAACTTAACTGCATTTATTTGAATCTATTTCTTTTTCCTGAAACGCTTTGTCTCATCCTGCTTTTCACTATTTTTGTTTTATATTTTCCCCTCACAACAGGCCACTATCTTTAGGCTCTTTCCAATCCCGTATTCTTTTTCAATTTAGTAACTCTTTGCTAATTTGCCAACTCTCAATGCCATTGAAAATATATCCGACTTCGGTTGGACTAACTTCTCTAGACAACTATTGTCATGTTTACCCTGCACCAATATTAACAACCTGTCAGAGAATCTCTGTGCAGTCAGTCGCCGATTAGAAATAGCAGCCAAATGTTCCCCAGGTTATACCCCACAGTCTTAAATAAAGGTTATATTAGACAATGTAGAATTATATATATAAAATTCTACATTGAAGGTTAGAATGGTTAGAATGTTGTTTTTGACCATAGATTTTTTATCAACTCTGACCTAAGGTTCAATGACAACTTCACCTCGTAGACTTGGAATTTGTGATAATTTTGCAAATTTACTGAAAAACAGTGAAAGATTGAGACTGCCGGGACCACTCAGTATACATTCATATTCCTGCAAAAGATTTACGCTTACTGTACTGCTGTTGGAATAAACATGAGTTGCTTAAAACCTAGTATATTTTTGGAGGAATATATTAAAGTTTCGTTTTGTTAGATTATCCCATGAATCACAATAGCTAGCAATGTCTACACAACGCACATTTTTGGCAAGGATTACTGTTGTTATACTCAAGTATTTTCACATTTTATCGGATCGAACAACTATTGCAACTGTATTTGTCAATAAACTGGTATTTACGTTGTAAATTCGGTAAAATAACTATCCAAAAAGAGCAACGGCCACAGAATTATATGACATAAAACTTTCATGAAAGTGAGTCATTAGTTAGATTTTATCCTATTTGATACTTGCATATTATGAAAGTTTTGGAGATATCATTCTATAAAATACTCCGTTGGAAAAGTGAGCACAGCACTGGAAAAGTAATATCTAAAACTCAAGTCCACCGCGGACTAACCAATGAGGGAGTTTCTTCGTAGTCGTTCGACTTCCTAGAAAAAAAAACAAAAAACAAAAATAAAACAGCCAAATATCGTATTCAAACTCTACCGTTTCAAAAATAGAAAGAAGAACTGGATTATTTAGTCCTTGGTATACTATCTCTCTGAGAGAAATTAATTGGATGATCACGTCTGAAATGTTTTTGATGATAAATCTGGGACTAAATACCAGCATCCTCTCTAGAGTCTAGAGATTATTTATGTTTCACCACCAGTCCATCTATTTATATCCTTCATATTCCTGGGATATACAAAAAAAAAAAATGCAATTTAAGAAGCAGTTGCCCTGAGTAATAACGATAATTAATTAAGGGTCTGCGACCCAACTCTCATGTGAAGTGATAAGGGCTGAGGAAAGAGCGGAAGGTATAAATGATGTTGCACTGGTATGGAGAGAGAACCGACTAGTGTCATAGTTAGCATTTATTAGCACCATAGACGTAAAAATAGCTGAAACGCCGAAGGAAGAGGCATCTACTTCATGTGGTGGTAGCGAATTGGTTTGGCATTCGACTACGGTAAGGCTTTGTGAGTAACTGATAGAAATTATGTAATTTTGTATAAGTAAGAAATACTCAAAACATGTGCAATGCTTTGATTCTTAGTTGAAGGCTTTACTATTCCACTGAATTGTTGTAAATGTTCACATCAAAGGAAAAGATGTGGTTGAGAAACACGTTTAACCGAAAACGGGATGACGTTCTGCAAACTTGTGTAAAAAGTACAATATTTAATATTTGGAAACTTTCATTTCGTTAATCCTTTCATCTTAATTAATCTTTCTTTTCCAATTTTGTTCCTTTTTGTTTCAATTTTTCTTCTCGAATTTATCCTCTGTATATTGACATTATCTATTTCCTTTCTTCAGTTTTCTTCAACTAGGAATGCTTCTTCAGAAACTTTCAGCACTGGAACCCCCTTTCTTCAAAATTTTTTCCATATATGCAAGCTCAAAAAGAGTAAATACATATCTAATGTTCTTTATACTTGGCCAGTGTTACAGTGTTCATGTTGGACCATAATCTTCAAGGTTTAAATCATATCAACTCTAGTATTTAGTTTGTTACTTATTTTATCGACCTCTTTTTATCAAATCCTTCTTAATGTAAAGGAACAGTACTCAATCCTAATGGATATTTGCGATTTATACGTATATAAATAACGAGACGGAAAAGATAGAGGAAAAATAATATTAAAAATATGTTTTGCTCCCAATAACGCATATTCAGTTCAACCGAATGCTAGAGATATCGCTGCTGCTTATATCTACTAAAATTGTATTTATTATAATTATATATAAAATAATATAGAATATTATTATAAGTGTACCACATCTACGTAGTCATTTAACATGCGAGAAAGTTCCAGGAAATTGCACTATAATGTCTTAAAATAAAGAAAGACACATTACCAAAGGACACTTTAATATTAAGAAAATGTGTTCAAACGCCTTTGATTTTAAGAATTGAGGTGCAACGGAGAAGAAAGCACACTTATGCATGTAAGGACCGCACCTCAAGTCGTCTGACACTTGTACTTTTAAGCTTATAGATTTATATATCAGCTTTTTCTAAAATAAAAAAGTTAGAAAATAATCTTATATAAACGGTTATGTATGGACGCTCCATGTCGTAGGCCACTGATTTTTTTTTTCACGTTAGCATAAATTTACTTAAGGGCTCATCTTTTCAATGCAAAAGTCACATGCTGTGTGGATTTTTCTGAAATTTGTGTTTTCTTTTGTTTGTGATAGAAAAACTAAAAATATTGTATTCCTTCAAGCAATAAAATACACATTAGAAAAAGTTGATGTTTAGAAATATAATTTATCTAGACTAATTATCAGTATTATTACAATATTTTGGATCTAAAAAACATTCCAAGAAAACAAAATATAAACATAAGAGAAAAATATTTTATATTATATATTTTTTGTGCATTTTCATGAGGTTATCTTTATTTTAACTATTAATAAATTCAGGTGAGGCCGGGAACGGTTGTTACTGATACACAACTTATAATTGGATGTTAAATTGAATGAAATCCAAGTATTAGAACATGTTCGTCTTTTAGAAAAAAGTAGATGAAGGATTAGAAGACACAATATAGTGTCAGACAATTTACGTTGCAGTATTTAGTCGTACCCTTTTACGTTTGGAGTTAAAACTCTGCCGAGGTCGATGAAGTAAAGTATCAGTTAAGTACTAGAGTCATTTGAACCGATTACAAAAATTCTCAATAATTTAATTTTCAAGTCTGTCAAGAGGTATTAATTTTTTCTTTTGATGGGGCGGATGGGAATTATGCACAAACATCAGAAATGTATTAAAAGTAACATATTGCTTGACTATATGGAATTGCACTATTTACATAAAAATATTCTTTTGCTTGCCTCCTCAAATTTTTCCGAGTATTTCAGATCGATTCTCTTTAGAAATTCTGTCAATTCTAATAAACAGCATGCCGAGGATGATTCTTCTTTTTTCTTCAATTTTTTCTTTTCCTTCTTCATCTTTTTCTTATTATTTTTCAGTTAATATGAATACTTACTCTATTATACATTCTTAATTTTGTTCTTTATCTTTATGTTTGAAATGTTATTTTCGTTTAGCATCTGTAAGATATTCAATAATATTTAGCTATAAGATTATTACTAATATAGATAAATAAATTATATTTTAAAATAAAAATTATTCTAATAAACATTGTTGCGATATTTACTATTGTTTGATTTTCGCATTATATATATATATATATATATATATATATATATATATATATATATATATATATATATATATATATATACTTATTGTTTTGTGAGAGATTATTTTCGTAATTGCTTTTATGTCTAGTTTGCTAACGTGTAATTTAGAAAATATATGTTTTAATATTTGTCTCCGTCTCTATGCAATGCGCAACTTCTCACCATCGGTTGCATCACATTAGGAGTTGTATTGTTAGTAAAAGTAAGAGTTTATTATTATTATTTATTAGAAAAGTTTTTTTTAATTCACTTCGCTTTTAACATTTCGGAATTGTGGTGATAAAAACAGGGCCGTATTTTGGGTGCGTCTATCATAAAGGAAGTTGACTGATGATTCACCTTACCAAAAGTCATAATTTCAACCCTGAGTCTCCTTATTTCTTTCGGCAAATTGTTTCAGACTACATTGCTTCAGTTCATATAGCTGTCCAGAATATGCACCAGATTTAATTGTCTTGGACTTCATTGCAATGAAGCCCAATTGTGAATGCTGGTTCACAAACCCTGACTGACTGTTGGTGACTACAACAGTTCAGACCACGCTAAACACATTAACCATATGTTATTTATCAATATGTATATAAATTACTTGGCGAAGTGAGTTTCTCATCAAAGCTGAACTGGGCAATTGTAACATATTTCTGTTACAATTTTTACAACCGTCCAAATCCAGATCACCATTTCTGTTATTAAACCTGTCCGATATTATCGAGGAAGATAAAAAAAACCTCGATGATCTGAAGTTTCAGACTGGTTTTTATTTCCAGTTTAGGCCATTCACTTAAGTTGTGGAGCTTATTCCCCAAACTTAAACGCGAACCTCCCTATTGGTAGATAAATGTTGTTATTGTAATGAAATTAATATTATTGTTGTCGTTATGTTTTTGTATATGTTATAATTGTTTGTTCAAAACTAACTTATCTAATTTTTAGGGAGCCGGTCGAAGTTCCCAGCAACGAGTAAGTTAGTGACAACATTAGTTAATTTTATTTTTACATAAAAATAAATTCTACTTTCTTATTCATTATGTGTTGTTGTTGTTGCTGTTGTTGTTGTTTACAACGTTTTGGTTAATTACCATCTCTTTATCATTGTCGTTATCCTCTTCCTCATCAACCAATTTTTTTTCACCATTGTCATTGTCTATCATTAATATAATCAGCTGCTTTAAAACAATTTATCATTATCATCATCTTCTTCGTCGTCGTCGTCGTCGTCGCCGTTGTTGTTGTTGTTGTTAAAATAATAGTTATAACAAAACTGTTCCTCTTTTTGCATCCTCATCATTTTATCCTCACATCTTACTCAAATTCTCATATTCCGTATATTTTCAAGAATTATTTGTGAGTATGTGTGTTTCTAGTGTTATTTTACCCGACCCCAGTATTGTTTCTGTCACCAGAAATATCGGTGGTGTCAATGAAAACTATATTAAAAACTATATTAATACGTCAGCCATTAATTTAATAAGACAGACTATAGTGTACGTTCTAATTATGTAATGAAACAATATTTTTGACATAATATTTTGTAAATTACGTGCAAGTAATTCGATAGTATATTTCCATTACCATGTTAATTTCAATTTACTTCAAATGTAATAATTTTACAAGGTGGGCGTCTTAAAGAAATGTGGTGAAACCTCAGTGAGGCGAGTAACACAAGCGGGTTTTCGATAAAAGACAATAATAATTATTTCTACTTTTGGCACAAGGCCAGCAATTATTCCAGTGCATTACTGGTACTTGATTTTATCGACCCCGTACGGATGACAGGCAAAGTTAATCTCGGTAGGATTTGAACTCAGACCGTAAAGGGACGTAACTCTATGCTGCAAAGCATGTCATCCGACTCTGTACTGATACTGCCAAAGGAAGTCACTTCAATTGTTTTATATTTTATCTTTTGTTTATTGTATATTACGAGCTTGCACGTTTGTAACAGGGCAATGACCACTTCACAGCATGTATGATAATGAATGTGACAAGGGTTCTTTGTTACTCGTTTCAAAGTAGATATTGCAAGAGACCTCATTCGAAAACACCCAACCTGTATGTAGCCAACTGTATTGTTGTGAAGCGAAATTCATAGCCTCACAGTAGCCATGATGCTCATCCATACATACAGCATTAATATTCTGAAAAAAGAAAAAAAACATTCGAAAACACTTCGTTCGTCATATCATTTATATACCCTGTGCTTACGTAATAAATTGTTATCCTTTAAATTGTTGTTGCTGATGTTGTTGTTGTTGGTTTTGTGCTGATGATTGTTGTACAAAAGTAACACCTTATTTAATTTTAGGGAAACACCCGAAGTTCCCACCATCGAGTAAGTCCTTTCATGCAATATTAATTCATTTGTATTTATGTATCTGTCACTTTCTTTATAATTACGCACTTTACCTTCGTATGTTCCTTCCTTCATATTTTCTTTAATGTTGTTGTTGGTGCTGCTGTTTTTTTGTTGTTTTTGTTTTACCTCATTCTTCTTCTTCTTCTTCTTCTTCTTCTTCTTCTTCTTCTTCTTCTTCTTCTTCTTCTTCTTCTTCTTCTTCTTCTTCTTCTTCTTCTTCTTCCAGTTATGTAGCTTTTTGGGTAACCAGACCCGCTAACAGAAAAGACTGCCGTCTTTTAGCGCTGATCAAGTAGAGACATTCTAGTCGTGATCAATACAACTTGGTTTTTTCTGATGACAGCATGTCGTTTGACAGAGATTTTCTTGGTTGCAATTTCTAGTAAGTCAAATGATCTTGTAGGAGCTCTCTTGCTGGCTAATTTTGTTATATATTCATAGTATAGTGCGTTCTTCATCTCAGTGGAAATCCTGGTGTCATATCTACAGGAAATTAAAAATTAATGTGAAATGTATGGGAAATAGAATTCTACTGAACCTATTTATGTAATCTATATAATGTTTCAACCATTTCCTTTCACATCTCTTAGCCTTTAAACCTTCAAACCATTTAATCGACTCTCGCTTTCTATCTGCTTATATCTCTCTCCATCCAGCTTTCTCTCTATCTGTCTGATATATCTGAATGTCTATATATATATATGTCAAATTATGTTTCTTTCCTTTTCATCTCTACCTATTTATCTGTTTGTCTATCTAAATTACATATACGTGTCTATTCATTGAACTATCTATCTATCATCTATCTTATCTATCCCATCTACTGGTCTGTACACAACTCACTAACTCATCGATTTATTGAACATTTTCACTGATTCTGTTTTTAAACGTCATATATACATATATGCATATGTATTATATGCATACACTCTTACAGATGCACACCCTGGCATATGTATTTTACGCTTTTTTTACCAACCAGTATAGCATGTTTTTATTAATTCTTGAAATGCACTTTTTTATTTATCTCAAGAACTCTTACCACATTTTTCCAGGCAATTTTAGATAAAAAAGGAAACCTTTCACTGCTTTGTAATATTTCCTCCTTACCCACCATTATTACCCTCACAAATACGAGTAGTATAATTGCCACTATTAATACTGTTATTTATTGTAATATTTGCTCTTGATGTAATTTTTATTTTCTTTAAAACATTGATTTTCCAGTTATTCACCATTAATTTCTGTGTCATTCACTCCCAGGGCGCATGGCAACACTTGCTACTCTCTTTCAACGAAATGATTGTTACCTTTTCGATCCCTTCTTTAATTATACATTAAAATTAACTCTTCTTTGAACACTTTCTTTAAAACAAAAGAAAAAGAAAAGAGAAATTCCACTTCAAGTATTTTATCATGTCAGTATTGTTGCAAGCCGAGTTCGGCTGCGGCGACATTTGAACTCTGAATTTAAAAAAACGGGGAAGAAAAAGAATGAAAAGAAATTAAACAAATATCTTGAATGGGAATTAGGACGATAACTATTCTGTGAAGCAATACAGAATAAGTTTTATAAGATAATTTACAGGAAAACAAAAAAACGCAGATATCAATAAAGATATCGTGATTGTTGCTTTCCGTCTGTAACTTATGTATGAAAAGCTTACGATAGTCCTAATATCCGAAATTTTACTCATTCCGCGTTAACGCTAGATTAATCAAAACGTACTAAATTGTCCTCATAGACGGACGGTGATAAAAACAATCGAAGTTTTGTAGAAAGTAGCCGATGTCCAGGTGTATAGAAAGAAATGTTGCACTTTAAGTGTGATTACCCACCATTGTTGTTAAACTTTCTATTTATTTTTTTCTTCTTTTTCAGTCATAGACTTTAGTTTTCTTATAATAGATTTCTATTTATCTTTTTCTTCTTTACTATGACTGATGCGACATGTTTACTTGAATTATCTATCATCATAAGAACTTAATTTTGTAGACTTTCTTTTACTTTTTTAACTTTTCTTGATCACCTTTTCTTTTAGAATGTCGCAACACACACACACACACACACACACACACACACACACACACACACACACACACACACACACACACACACACACACACACACACACACACACACACACACACACACACACACACACGCCCCCCACACACAAGACACTCTTTTTCTTTTTCGCAATCTTAATGATTTTGTTCGAGATTAATTGTATCTCTCGTTTCTGTACTTAATGATTTATCTTTATTATCTTTATATCTACTTTTCTATTTTCATATATATATATATATATATATATATATATATATATATATATATATATATATATATATATATATATATATATATATATATATATATATATATATTCTTTTTTCTGTTGTCTAGTTTCATTTACACATAAGAAATTATTTCCTCACTAAAGTATAATCTAATTTGCATTGGGCAATTTCTTTTCTTGTATTTTTTTTATTTGTATTTATAGTCATATTATAGACATTGCTGCAAACTTTGAGATAACGAGGGTGAATATTGGCTGGAATTGAATCATGCTTAGTTAAAGATATGTAGGAGGCAGGCAATGAAGTAGAAAGCTACAAAAAAAAAAAAGAAAGAAAGACCCACAACAAAAAAAACGAATTCATTGTAAAGCAACAAAATATGCAAATTGACATTAAGATAGTTAAGTCTTTTGTGCTCTTGCTTGTTTAGTAATGTACTTGATATAAACAGATATTTTATTTATCCTCTCACTATTTCTTTCGTGACTAGTTATTATGAATAAGAGATAAGAATAGAAAGTAAAAGAAAAAGTACTAAGAAGGCAAGATAAAGGAAAAAATTAAAAATATATATAGAAAATCGGGGACAAAAATTTCTAAGAAAATATCAAATAACCAAAAAGACTTTCATAACCAATTATGGAGATGTAAATTTGAAATTAGTGCCGTGTTATAATTCAATGTGAGCATTATTTGATAGTCCACAATACTACCTCATCAAGTAATATTTTTCACTTCCACAGGATTTGCTATCTGTTCTATTTTGCTATTATTGTATTATTTATTTTGGTTGCTGGAGTTGGATGAACTAAAGGAATGAAAAGTAGTCAATCGGCAATAAAGGAAATAAATAACATAAAAATGAATGAAATCAACAATAGAAAGAATAATGCATATACGTCAATCTTTTGCGCTATTTTATAAATATAGTTTCAATACTACTTTTAGTTTTGTTTAATGTTGTTGGCATCGTTTCGTTTTGTTGTTGTTATTGTACCAGTTGTTCTTGTATACAGTGCTTGTGTTTATTTACAGATCAGCTCCTGCCGATGAGGGAACCGGATCGTAAGTTTGATTTTTCTTAGAGTACACAATGTAGTTTATAGACTTGAGAAAACCCTTCCCACATTTCTCTCTTTATCCTTACTCTTCTTCCTCCAACCTTCTATTAATTTTTCTTCATACTCCTTTTTATATTAGATATTTGCATATGTTGATGTAGATAGTCTGAGTTTGTTTCTTTTTTCAGGCGTTGATGTGTTTTCTGTCTGTAGCACATGAATACCCATGTAGAAAACAAACGGAAAAGACAAAATAGATATTCAGTGATATTTGTAGTTAGTGTTTATTTGCATAAACTGTTACTGAAGATTACTTTAGTTTTAAGGTGTTGAAAAAGAAATTCTGTGAAAGCGTTGATATGTCACACTAATTACATCTGAAATATTTCGTTTATATATCAAAGAAACTCATATTATGTATGTTCTAAAAATCAAACAGAATATGTTTTTTCCTCAAGAGATATTGGATATTACGTATTTTTCATGTCTATGAAGAAAGCATATTATTAACTCTTGGTGGATTGGCAGTGTCGGTAGAAGGTCGGACGCCATGCTTTGACGCATAGAGTTACGGCCCTTGCCATTCTGTGTTCAAATCCCGCCGAGGTTAACTTTGCCTTTCATCATTACGGGGTCGATAAAATAAAGTACCAGTAATGCACTGGGTAATTGCTGGCCTTGTACCAAAAGTAGAAACAATTATTAACTCTTATCTATTGGATAGTACAGCTGAAGGAATCGGAAGAGGAATTTCAAAGTATATTGACTAAGAATACAGTGTAGTTGTTTTTTATTGCTTACTCCACGCAAATGTAGAACTTGAATTCAACACTCACAGCTGATGAAACAACCATTCTATTGTGCTCCTCTTCTTACGGCACCGACTCGTACATACTTATGATACTTGTATGTTAGTAAAAGATCAGTGCAGCGTCTTCATTTTATCTAGGGGCTTCTGACAAATGTCATGTAAACACAATGGAAGACTTCATTTTCATGTAGTGTGTCGAAGCCATTCTTTTAAGTGAAACTCAACATTCTCTTGGACACATTCCCATTAAAATTAGCAGGTGATTGACCAAGAGCCGAAACCGTGTCTAACACATTAGAAAGTGAATGGCTTCCTAACACACATTGATGCTTGAATTAGTAGATGTGTAATAGACTTTTAAATAATCGATATATATTTTCATCTTACGTATTCAGCAAACTAATCTTATCGCTATTTTTCAACTTCCTTCCTTCATGCGCATTTATTACATTCGGTAAGACAGCTTTATTTAAACTCACGAAGTCATTCAAATAGTTTTTTTTTTATTTGTATGCAACAAATCACTCACAATCGTTACAAAGATTGTTATTTTAATCCGCTATGCAATAAGTCATTAGAAATAGATAATTAGCAGAAGAAAACGCCAACGTAAAAATGATTATGTAGAATTGAAAGCCGTACTAAATATTTGTAGGAACACACAATAGAGACATATAAAGTATTATTAGATATTAGGCATGTATAATAATGGTTTCTTGGAGCATTCTTTGTAAGTTGCTTTCGAAAGTTCTTATTTCTACATTTTGTTGATCGTACATATCAAGTTAGTTATCTGAAAAATTGTAGATGTATGCGAAACTCAAACAAAAACTTCTACATGTACGCAGAGAGCGAGTACCTTCATAGACACAACATATATGTAGTTAATAAAAAAAGAACATTTTCGGACGAGCTTTGAAATGCACTAAGGACGACTTAAATAAGGTAACTTCGCGTGTAAAACAAGTATTAGATAACAGCAAGCATCCCTACACATAAGTGTAGAATGATATAACAACAAATTTAGTCATATACAACAAAAGCAGCACCAAGAGGATTTTGTATACTACATGAACCAAATACGCCCTGGTTATAGAATAGATGAAAACTTCATTAAAAGAACTCATAAAGCAAAACTGAACATGCATCGATCCTAAACACAAACCCATAGTTATAATATACTGATAATATACTAACAAAAAGGAAAATACAAAAACTCATTAACACGAAACCACAGAACGTACTTCAGATGATCAATATTGGACACTTCCCTGTGGGTTAACCATGCCCGTGTAACAAAGAACCATCGGAATATGTTTCCTTGCAGTAGATGGAACAAAAATTAGATAGGACTACATTAGTTGATAACACTATAATTCTAAACAAGATTCCATACAAAAAAGGCGAACAACTACGGAGAATATATACTAAAAATTAATACTCATTTATAGCATCTAGTCTTATGTTAAAGTTGAAATTCAGCATTATATATAAATATGAGAATAATTTATGTTTAGAGCACGCATGGAGTGTTCTGATTGATGTAATGTAGCAGAAACTTTAATCACTTTATAGTTATTGCTTGTATTCATGTGCTTTGTTGCTAGACAGTGATTAAGTAATTCATAAATAATCTTTATTTTTCTATAGGTAGCTAACTATTTTTACTAATTATATAAATTGTATATCATATGAATTAAAAAAAATTTCATTTTCTTTTTCATAGGAAAATGTTTTTTTAATTTTGTATTCTGTAGCGCATAATCTAAGAATTATATATATATATATATTATGAATCTTGACTTATTAATTTATAATTGTTTTCTCGTTTGAACGTATAATCTATTTCTTATTCATTCACTTCATTTGCTTAATTTTTATTTATTTATTCATATTTTATTCGCTCATAGAATAACCCTTTGTTATCGAATGTTACATGATACTCTCTTCAACATATTTATTCTTTATTTTACGTTATCTTGCTACAGAATCTGTCTAGGTCTAGACTTTTGAACAATTTGTTAGCTTCAATATTCTTATTCGTTTTAAACCGGGATATCAGAGCATCTCCGCTTTCTTAACTCTATTTTATCACCTGAAATAATGTAGACGAAATAAAATTAATTATAAATCAGATTTAAGTTTTATTTAATTAATTAAGCTTTTGTTTTGTTTTACTTTATGTCAACTTAGGTCATTTGGCGGAGGTGATGAAGCTAAAGTCAAGATGGAGGTAAGTATTTTTTGACGTCTGAACTTACTTTTCTAAGACAAAATTTCATTAATCTTCAGCAGTAATCACTCTCTTGATCCATTGGATTTTTGCTGGGAAACTTTATTTAAGAAACTCTTCTCACCATCATCCGCAGAAGTACTGCAATATTAATAACATGTTCAGTTACTAGAAACGTCGACCAAATTTCTCTCAAATAACATAAGGCCATCTTAATGAACATGTGATCATAACAGACGAAATGCTATTGATATGCTCCTGCTTTGTATGTGCTGATCTGCAGCAATCCTATATATATGAGTGAGTGTGAGAAATAATATCCAGATATTTCTGACTTCACATCGTATCTAATAATTAAATGGTTAATACATATTAGATAATTAAGCCTGACATGAAATATATCTGAAAATATGTTTAGAATATCTTTGATTATAGATCCTATCTACCAAGGTCGACTTTGCGATAAAGAGCGTTTTATCAAACTATATGTACATTGCAATTAAACATTCATTTCTGTTTACACAACTGAAGGCATAATTATTTGTTACACACACACACACACACACACACACACACACATATATATATATATATATATATATATATATATATATATATATATGCGTGTGTGTGTCTTATGTGTAATTTTCATTTGGATAAATCCGGACAAATCTCATACTAAAGATTTATCCGGATATGTTGCAACATTTAGTTTTGTGTTCATCCATCACTTGAGGTAATATGGCTAGATTGATAGTTTTTTTTATTGATTTTGTAGGTAAAAACACTTTTGTCGAGACTCAATCTATTAAAGTAGATGTACTCATTACTATCCATGATCAATTTTGATAATATAAATTTTCATTTTCTATTATTTCGCATAGGCTAAGAAAATCAGAGATAAGGAAAAGCAGGCACAGGAAATGGCCGAATACGAAGAAATGAGGAAAGATGAAAGAGAGAAAGAAGAGAGGGAGATCAAAGAGCTGAGAGAAAGAAGAGTGAGTAAACTCAAGTTCATAAATAAACTAATCTATTTTTTTATTCGTCAACTACACTAACAGTGTGTCAGACTACAGTGCGTCGGAGAAAGTATGATACATATAACATTACCAACAGCATTTGTATCTA
Organism: Eledone cirrhosa; assembly: GCA_964016885.1. Taxonomy (NCBI): domain Eukaryota; kingdom Metazoa; phylum Mollusca; class Cephalopoda; order Octopoda; family Eledonidae; genus Eledone; species Eledone cirrhosa. The sequence continues at coordinate 366,922,696 of OZ024740.1, forward strand.
AAGCAATATGGCTCTTAGTTTTCGCTGGTTCAGACTACCTCACACATAGCTATTATGAATAAATGCAATTTATTTGTATGAACAATAAAAGTGTTGAATAATTAATAAAGCGTATGATTAAAATTAATTTCATGTTTAAGTTCAAGTTCTCATCTAGGGTTAGAGATTGCAAACAAAACGCTCTCTCTAATATATTCTTCCATTCAAACCTTTTAGATGTTTCAGGTGCTATCGGGAAATCCATAGTTAGCATTTCGCTCCATTTGTTAAAATTTTACATATATAAAAGCAAAAAAACATATTCAATTACTATATTACTCGATGAAAGCTAACTGCAAACGGAACAGCTGACTGTGGCAAAATCCTTTTAAATCAGTGGAGAACAGGAGCGGCCAGTGAGATGAAACAAAGACCCAGCTTCCTAAGTTTCCGTTACTCACGCTGTTCATGCAATTGTGGAAATTAAAGATGTCGTAATATCTCCATTCTATGTCTTGACATAAACAGCAAGATATTTATGCCTAATCAGACTAAAACGTCTTCTCCACAATCTCAGACTATCCGTTTTTTTTTCAGTCTGAGTAGTTATTAACAAAGTTGTTTTAAATATTGCGTTCTGAGACCAATCATTATCAATGAAGTATTTAGTAATTATTTCAAGATTTATTATTTTTTTTCATTTTACAATTTGTATCCCAATATGCGATATATTCATAGGCACAATATATTTCTTTAATTCTTTCAGGAACGCCGTAGGAAGGAGCGTCTGGAAGAAGAGAAGAGGTTAACTGAGTTGAGGAAGGTGGAAGAAGCACGTCGTAAGGCAGAAGAGGTAATGATCATAATTAATATCCATTTCTCTCTCTCTCTCTCTATCAATCTATCTATCTATCTATCTATCTATCTATCTATCTATCTATCTATCTATCTATCTATCTATCTATCTATATCACGACGAGGAGGAGCACTTCCACACAATCAAAAGAAAAAAAAGAAAACATACCTCAGACACACAAATGAAAACAACCCCTCCCCAAAACATAACACTGACACCAACACAAAAGAGCTCACAACAACAGCAAACAAAAAACACCACACAAAAACAAAAACATGCATACACATACATAAACACAAGAAACAAAAAACTGTTAAACATTGTGTACAACAACAATCTAATAAAAACACAAGGGCCTAACTTCACCCAGGCAGGGGATTTCCCCCACCTCAAAATGATTAAGGCCCCACAGGACACCTATAAAACTTTAAAAAACAATTTTAAAGAGGACGTGGGTCTCCCCTGCGTCGGGCCCATTAACCGCGTCCTCCTAAAAAACTATCCCACCCCCTCCCCAAACACCCACACAACTCCAAGCTCCCCAACCACAACACACTGATGCCCCTACACTTCCACAAACCACCACCCCACCCAACAACCCATCCCCCACCCTAATGGAAATTGTGCAGCCCGATACCCGATACCCGGGACGCAGAGAGGTAAGTGCCTTTTCTCTTCACCACCAACATGGCTATGCTAAGAGTAGGCTGTTTAAATGCGCGTGGCCTGGGCTCAACTTGGAAGCAAGCATTGCTTCTAAATGACCTCAGGTCACAACGTATAGATGTGATGGTTATTTGCGAGGCCCGGATCAGCAACGTGCGACAGCTGGCCCCCACCTTTGATGACTTTGAGATGCACGCATCTCTCTGTCAGCCCGGAGGTGGGGGTGGAGTTGTCGTTCTGCTGCAAAAACATCTGGGTCTCGCAACACAGATGGTACATTTGGACCCGGAGGGTCGGCTAGTGGTTCTGGACCTTGGCAGTGGTAAAGGCGGAGCGTTTAGGTTGGTAGCCGCCTACGGCCCTTTCGGGTCAATGCGGCCGGATTTCTTCCATCGTCTGGAGACTTTTCTAGGGACGTCCCGCTCCTTGCTATTAGTGGGGGACTGGAATGGTATCCTAGATGCACGCTGGGACTACGTAGGGGCCTGTCCCGATAGAGAGGGGTGTAATAGCCTCAAAGGGTTAATCGGTCGATTTGACCTGGCCGATAGATATCGACTAGATTTTCCGACTGCGCCAACCTGGACTTGGGCAAATCGTAGCGGAACATCTAGGTCGTACCTAGATAGGTTCTTAGTTAGAATTAAGGATAAGGACTTTTTAAGTTGTCCAAAAATGCGCATGGTTGGCTATTCAGACCACAAATTAGTGACCTGCATGGTCAACCTTGACAGAACTCATAGACAGGGACCCGGTTACTGGAAGCTCAACTTGTCCTTACCGGCAAGTAAGGCTTACAGGAACCGGATTAGCACTTTAGTTAAGGAGCGGTTGACGGGCGCCATCGTCAACAGCAGGTGGTGGGGATCTCTCAAAAGAGAGATTAGAGTAGTCTCTATAGAATTTAGTAAGGAGTTAGCCTCCAATAGAAATAGGAAGGAAAGGGAGTTGGTAGATAGTGTAGAAGAGGCAATTAGAAGCGGCGACGTGGCCAGAGTGCTAGCGTCGAGAACGGCCCTGGGCCAGTTCTTCGACGCGAAACACGAAGGCTGCATCGTCCGAAGCAAAATACGTGCTCTGGGAAACGAGGGTACCAAAGCTGTTAGCTGGGCCCGCGTGACAGAAGCCAAAAGAGGGAGCAGATCCACTATCCGGTTTTTGCGAGACCAGGATGGACGGGTGATCCTTGAACCTAAGCAGATGTGCGAGGCTTTTCAAAAGCACTTTGCCGAATTGTTCGGAAGGGGCGGGGGGCCGGTTGGGGACGTGGACTTCGGTCCATACCTCGACGGCCTGCCGCGTCTCTCGGACAGGGAGGCGAAGTCCTGCGAGGAGCCGATTTCAGCCGCTGAGATAGAGGACGTGCTGAGCCAATGCGGCAAACGCAAATCCCCGGGTCTCGATGGTCTTCCATACGAACTATATCTAGCTATGCCGGACTTGTTCCCCGAACTCCTCGAGGCGGTCTACTGCAACTGGCAACAGAACGGGAGAATTCCCTGTGCTGTGACCAAGGGCGTAGTCACGCTAGTGAGGAAGGACGAGAACAAGGGGGACGATATAAATAATTTCAGGCCCATAACTCTGCTAAATACAGAGTTACAGATTTTGGCCAAGGTGCTAGTAAAGAGGTTGGCACTTGTCGTGGGTAACCTGGTGGGAGATGCGCAGACATGTGCTATCCCGTCCAGGTCCATCCACGATAACCTCCACCTCATGCGATACATCATAGAGAGGGTTGGGAACAAACCCGGCTTTGGTGGGGCCCTGATCAACTTGGATCAATCTAAGGCATTCGATAGGGTCGACCATTGTTACCTGGATGCGGTGCTAGCGGCGGCAGGCTTCGGACCCGTTTTCAGGGGCTGGATCAATGCCATGCACAGCAGCCGCATCTGCTCTAGGGTCAAGGTGAACGGCTACCTCTCGGAGCCGTTCGAAATCGCGCGGTCCATCCGACAGGGGTGCCCTCTCTCCTCCCTTCTGTATGTAGTGACTCTAGAGCCACTGCTGCGGAAGTTGGAGTTGTTGCAGGGCATCCCGTTGGAACCGGGATTGCGGAAAGCGGTGTCAGCCTACGCCGATGACGTAACAGTAATGGTGTCGACGGCCTCGGAAATCGGGGCGATCGGCACCTTACTGGAGGAGTACGAAAGGTTTACAGGGGCTAAGCTGAACCGGCACAAGTCGATCGGTCTGCAACTCGGCACGTGGAGGGGCAGATCGATGCCCTCCGATGGCGTCATCGGGCGCTGGACGGAGGGCCCGGTGAAATTGCTCGGGGTCTGGTTCGGACCAGACCTCCAGGTGGAGAAGAACTGGGGTGAGGTGACGAGCAGCGTGTTTGCACTGACCCAGAAGTGGGCCGAGTGCAAACTGTCCCTGAAAGGTCGGGCGGAGGTGGCGAACACTTATATAGCGTCCGTCACCTACTACCGCCTGACCGTGGTGCCTTGCCCAAGGGAAACGCTCGCCAAAATGGAGCGCGCACTCTTCCAATTCCTTTGGAAGAGGCGGGCTCCTATGGTGAGGAGATCCATCTGCTGTCAACACCCTTCGAAAGGAGGGCTGGGGATGCCGTGGCTGATGATACGTAAACACGCATTAAGGCTACGGCACTTTCAGGTATTCCTCTCCGGTCAACCGGTGTGGGCCCCGTTTGTGAGGCGAGCCTTTCCCAGACTCGTCTCACTCACCGAGCTGCAATCCTGGCTCAAGCAAAGACCGAGAAAACTGGGCGCCTGGCACACCGAGTGTGCCCAGGCGCTCACGGCTCTCTGGCAGGCGGACCCGGCTGTCAGTGGAGAATCCACCTCGTCATTCTATAGAGGACTGGTGGTTAGCAGGTGCGACGACGCCCTCGGAGAAGCCCTAGGCATGGAGGAAGACGAACTGGCCAACCTATTCGGTAGGACATTCAGCCCGGGACCCATGGATAACTTCCAGAGGTCCCTGGCCTGGCAATGCTACAGAAGGGCTCTGCCCGTTCGAGAAAGGCTCTACAGACACGGGCGCCCGGGTAGGGACCCATCGAAAAAGGTCTGTCCCAGATGCATGTGCGACGAGGAAACCGTTGCACACGCATTGGTACACTGCTCGGGCATTGCCGATCTGTGGGGCTATGTCGAACAACTGCTGTCAAGGGTGGGACCGATCCGGTTGACCACCGAGTCTATTGTAACGATCAAGCCGCCTCCCCTCTTCAAAAACGAAGGAGAGGCGGTGTTTCTGTGCGTAATAGCCATGGCGAAAGAGGTTGTATGGTGGACGCGTCTGAAAGGACTGAGGTCAGACACCTTTCTCTCTGGCCAACAACTGGTCCGTTTCTTCCGATATCATTTCGGAAGAAGGATCAGGATGGAGAGAGAGGTGCTGCACCCCAGCCGTTTCTATGAAAGATGGGTGAAAGTGGCGAGAATGGCCCGTGTGAATGGGCCTTCACTCTACATCAGACTATAGGTGAGGAAGATGAAAGACCAAGGGAGCACCCCTTCTCTGTGCTCCTGAGGAGAAGGGTTGCACACTTTTTTCGGGGGTGTGTGCGACCCCCCAAGGCGCCTCCTCTCTATTGAGGACTTTGTTATAAATTTTATTTTTTGTTATATTTTATTTTATTTTTATATATTGTTATTGCCTCCTCCTTATTGAGGACGCCTTGTTTTGTAAACTCCCCCCATTGTACTTGTCCCACTTTTGATGCCCTGGTGGCAAATAAAAGAAACATATCTATCTATATCTATCTATCTATCTATCTATCTATCTATCTATCTATCTATCTATCTATCTATCTATGTTCTTTCCTTCTCTTCTTTGCTTTCCTTTTTCTACTTATCTAAATGTCTGTATATGTATTTAGAGGATATTTGAAAGTATAAATTTACATATATTAAATATAAACATACAATGTTAAGTTGTTAAATGATTATATATATTTGATTCCTAGCATTGGCATACGGCCATAATTCTATGCACACACACACAAACACACACACACACACGCACGCACGCACACGCACGCACACACACACACACACACACACACACACACATACACACACACACACACACACACACACACACACACACACACACACACATTATATACTTTAGCACATGGAAATTAGTGGCAGTTTTATGAAGATGCCAATTTACTATATATTAAATATCATAAATATAAATACAGCATCGTAATTACATTTTCCTTACTCTGCCAAAGACCATGATGTAAACATCACGCGGTATATCTTATTTATTTTTTAATGTTAATTTTAGTCATATCTATATTATAAAACCAAATATTTTGTGGTAGGTATCGTTGATTAGATTACTCCTGGTATGCAGTTGTTAACGTCTAAATTGTTGCAGTGGTATCAAAACCAGAAATACGTTATTGTGCTCACATATATACGATAACTATTTTTGCATTAACCATATTCCTTATATCTAAATAAGATAAAAATACCAATGCATATTCCGATTTCTGCATATAGATTATTTAGGCTTTATATGGTTAATTTATTTTTATTTCCATAATATATGTTGAAAGTATTTATACGCTTTAATGAATAAATATGGATTTGATTTTAGTGGAAGATTAAATAAAGATTGTAATCATGTAATTATAAGCTTTAATGAATAAATATGAATTGAATTTTAGTGATAGGTTAAAGAAAGATTAAATTTAGGATACTTCAAAAATAACTTTCATTTATTCTGAAAATTGTAGGAGGAAAAGAAGAAGAAGAAGAAGGAGGAAGAGATGGGCAAGAAAGAAGAACGTGAGAGGAAGCTGAAGGAAGCTGAAGAACGTCTGAAGCCCAAGAAGCCTAACTATGTTATCGCTAAAAAGGGTGGAGAAGAAGGCGAACCTGCTAAGGAGGTAAGATTCAGTTAGATTTTACTTTTTCTTTTTATTATAATTTTAATTTCAGTGTGTGCATACCAACGCAACGATAACAGCAACAACAATTTCTTCATTTGTCAGGAAGAAAGAATAATAATTCTATGAATATAACTCTCTTAATTAGCATTGAACACGATTTCATTTCTGAATAGTGACGTACTGAAAACGTTACCGAAGCATATAGTTTGATTTCTGTGTCTTCACGGCATCATTGTCTGCCTCAGTAACTGAATAGGTACTAACACATAAAAATATTTAAAAAGTAAGTTTCAAGTGAGTTTAAGTTACAGAAAAGTTAAGAATAATATTGATATGATATTGATTATTGCAAAATATTGAAATTAAAGCTTGCTGCATCAATTCATATAATTTTGTGTCTGCAGCCAATGTTTTCATTACTTGTTAAATCACTCAATCAACAAAGAGCTTGGGAATGTAAAATTTTGTTTGTGACACTAAAAAAATATTCGACAAGTCTCACGAGGAGAACGCTATATCTAATAAAACAAATTATTTATGAATGATAAGAACCACCAAGACAGCATTAAGTGATTCAGATATAGATTCCTTCCTAAGTACTACATTGTTCTGTTGTAGGAACTGTTTCATCTCACAGGATTGAACTCCTCAAAACTACAATCCAAACGAAATGATCATCATTTTTGCAATGTTGATACCATCTCAAGCAGGGGAGTGGGAAACACACCTGCTTTACATGATTTCTAATTACAAGCTAAACGATTTTTGACTATGAAAACAACACAGCACATTGAATCCATGACCTCTCACTAATTCTGTATTTGATTAAAAATAAAATAGATTTTATCAATTAAATTTCAGTAGTAAACAAAACCTGTAACTAATTATAACTTCTTCCCACTTAATTCAATTTGAATTGATCTATTAGATAGAGATAGACTGTTGAAGACTGCTTTGATCAGTTTTTATAACGGTGACCATCAGTACCGGTATAGACTATACTTTGCTAAGAATGAAGCATGGCTATCTAATTAATTTTGATTAAAGATTCTTTGGTTGTCTTCATTTTATTGAACAGAAATTGATTATTAAGCTAATGATTTTTCCTGCTCACCACGGATATAATTTAAATAAATAGAAATGTCTTAGCTCACTACGTTAAGTGTGTTAGCAATGACGCATTAGTTATCAATAATTTTAGTGTGGCATATTATCTTAGCATTTAAAACTGAAAATAGGTGACACAATTTTATTTTTAAGGACAAAAAATTAATTGAGGGAAATTTTCCTACTACCATGATTAACGTTCTTTTTATTCTTTTATTTAGCCAACAAGCAAAGAGGACATGCAGAAGTCTAAGGAACAACTAGAAGAAGAGAAGAGAGCTATTTTGGCCCAGAGAATACAACCATTAGCTATTGATGGATTGAATGGAGAGAAACTGAGGGAGAAAGCCAAAGAACTGCATGATCATCTTCGAAAGTTGGCTAGTGACAAGTTCGACTGTGAAGAGAACTATAAAAGACAACAGAAAGATGTATGTGAATAATGCTATTCTTTATTGTAATTATGGCCGTATTGGTAGCGCGTCGGACACCATGCTTAGTGGCATAGAGTTACGGCCCTTTACATTCTGAGTTCAAATCCCGCCGTGGTTAGCTTTGCCTTTCATCCTTACGGGGTCGATAAAATAAAGTACCAATAATGCACTGGGGTCGATTTAATCGACTTTCCCCTCCCCCAAAATTGTTGGCGTTGTGCTTATGTAAGAAACTATTATTCGTGGCTTGAGAAATATATTGATCAAGAATTACATTTCTTGGGATAAAATTTGGACAGCAATGAAGTGATCAAGATTGATAATAATGTTTTGTGAAGTGCTATTCACTTGGGATAGCTCAGGAGATATTTGTGTGAGACTGGGGCTTATATGGAGTTGATGTTGACGTTAAAAACTGTCATAGAATAATCAAATTAATGGATCTCTGTCATATAATTAATCCAGGCTCTTGACAAGTTACTGTGTTTTTACGTTGGCACTGTCCAGTGTCATTTGTTAATAAGCTCTGGTCAATTGTCTGGTAAGATTCAGACACATACCAATTCTCCTTGACAGGAATTACATTGTCATATTTTGTAAATTATGAATTATCTTATTGTATTATATCTATCGGTGGATTGGCAGTATCGGTAGAGGGTCTGACGCCATGCTTTGCAGCAAAGAGTTACGGCCCTTTATGGTCTGAGTTCAAATCCCGCCGAGGTTTATTTTGCCTTTCATCATTACGGGGTCGATAAAATAAAGTACGAGTAATACACTGGGATAATTGCTGGCCAAAAGTAGAAACAATTATATTGATTACTGACAGATTAACACAGATAGAGTTGGTATGGTCATATGATTGTTTTTCAATCATAGTTATCCTGCCAGTTTTAAAGGGTGTTGAAAATGGATGTTGTTTGGCAGTTGCTGAATGTCAAACGACAATCACCAAAAGTGATGGATGTTATAAATGCCATGACGTTTCAACTTCCTGAAATTATTTGAAGCAAGTCACAAATCAGATACGGCAATGCTTTGGAGAAATGGTTTTACAATGTCTATTGATACGATGTAATACTCTTGCCAGCTGTTATTTTTTCTGGATATTCAACTTAGATTTTAAAAAAGTTTTAATGTTTCTATAGTGATTATTCTATTAATTTCTACATTATCATTGCTTATTCTTCTATGGAAATTTTGCAGGCTGCTTTTATCTATGAATTAAATAAGTAGAATACAGACACAAGCTAAGCGCTCTGTTTGAATCTAGTCGCTACTATTCACGTCTGGATATAATTCACTATAATGGCTTGTGTTCAGTTAAGTGTGTTAATTTATGAGGAAACGGGAATATATATATATATAATCAAATATTTATATTTATATGTTTGTTTATTTTGCAGCTTATTGAACTCGCCGAGAGAGCTAGACAACTTAGCAAGGGGTATGTATTTATATTTTATGCTAATGTAGATATCTCGCTTCTGTTGTTCTATCACACGAGCGTGTGAAAGCACAAGCATTTACATTCATATATAATTTTGTTTATGATAAACATAATTATTTCTTAATATTTCCACAGTGCTTACTGTATTTACGAGTTTTAGATATTACGTATGAATGGAAATTATGAAAGTCAGTGTATCAGACGATACCTATATACTACAAGTATTATTTGTGACTATTATGCTTCAATGGTTCTTGTTAAGAACAATCATTTTTATATATCCCATGCTCATTTATTTATCTATTTTGTCTTATTTTTAGCAAGGGAAAGAAGACATCAGGTGACATCCAGAGAGTTGATGATTCGTAAGTATTTGATAAATATCGATATCTACTACTAGCTTCATTAATCAATGAATTCGAATCAGATGGTGAAATCAAATATTTTAATATTACATCCCAAAACACATTAATATTCTACAAAGGTATGATCGCACATATAAAAAGTTTGTTTAACAAAAACGTGGTATCGGGTTCAATTGCACTATGCAGCACCTAGAGTATGTATACCATACTTTGTTTTGTCATATCCATGCAATTTGATAAACAGAAATATATAGAAGACTTGAAAGGCCGAACTAATCCTTCACACATTGGGTGTCTTTGCACGAGTCCATCTATATATACTTGCCAATTGTGCTGAAATTTCTTTCACCAGTTGTCTTTGAAAAGACAATTCCCTCCCTTTATGTATCGTCATTATTTTCAATGTTTCGATTGGGTGATATTACGGGAGTTATCACTCTTAGTTTTCGCTTATATAATTAATTACTTGAATGCCAAATTAAAAGGTTTTCCACTCATTATATTACATATGTGAGACCAAATCTTATTCCTATTAACTATGAAGAACACTCTTCTTAGATATTTCAACTCAAAGCTCCTTTATACTGTACTTCAATTATCTTCCATTATTTTGAGACACACACACACACACACGCACACACACACACACACACACACACACACATATATATATATATATATATATATATATATATATATATATATATATATATATATATATGTATATATATATATATATATATATATAATGCATGCGTGTTAGTGTGTCAAACAGTAACATGGTTAAATTCTAAACACAATGGAATATCGAACTGTTGTAAAATGATGAATATACGCTTTTAGAGTTCAATATAGTTGAATAATCCAAATTAAGATTGTAATATATATATATATCTATATACGTTGATATTTATTTTTTTTATCTTTACAGTTTTGACAGTTTGGCAGATAAATATGCAGGGTGCCCTGTAAGTATATTTACGAAATTTTGTTCCTCAATATGCCTTGTATAGTTCATATTTTCAAATCCTATACAGTGTACCCCCCCCCCCCCCCTCCCGTCATTCTCGTTGCCGACATTCACAGTCCCGGTTATTTGTGGAATTTTCCTTAGAAACTAACTAATAATTGTTCATAGAAATTACCGCATATTCGCGAAATCGTAAATATCTTCTGCAACTTTTTAATGTTTTTTTTCATGGCAATATATATATTTTTTAACGCTAAATTATTAATAACACTATACCGTATTTGCCGGCCTATTGGACGCTCCTTCGCATACGAAGCTCATTTTTTTTGTTATTATATTTTACGTTATATGTTGATGTTTATAGGCATTTTTATTAACCTAGTCCAATATTCACGCATTTCTCCTTCCTCTTTTTACTGCTCTTCTACTTCTTCTTGGTGTCGTCAAACACTCCTTTTATGAGAGTGTTGGATTGGCAGTATTGGTAGAGCGTCGGACAACATGCTTTGTGGCATAAAGTTACGTCCTTTTAAGTTCTGAGTTCAAATCCTGCCGAGGTTAGCTTTGCCTTTCATCCTTACAGGGTCGATAAAATATAGCACCATTAATGCACTGGGGTCGATTTAATCGACTTTCCCCTCCCCCCAAAATTGTTGGTCTTGTGCGTAAATCAGAAACCATTATTATTATCATTATTATTATTTCTTTTGTAGCCGAAAATCTTACTTCATAGTAAATATGAACGTCTCACAGATCACAGAAGTTACGTTGAACGGAAAGATTTGTACGTAAAAGTAAGCCAAGAATTAGAAGACGTGATAGAGAAAGACAGAAAGATTAAAGAACACCAAAAATGTGTACGCGTCAATAAAGGTGAAGATGGAGAGGGTGAAGAGGAAGGTGCTCCTCAAGAAGAAGGTGCTGAAGAAGAAGCTGTTGAAGCTTAAGTGAACTAATTAAACAACTTAAAAAGAAACAGTATAAATATATTAAAAATATATAGATAGTTCAAAGGTAAGTAATTCACTAATTCTCGGTGGAAATATCTTAGCATTAGTGTGTGGTAAATTGACAGAATGGTTAGAAAGTCAGGCATGTTGTCCTGCGGTATATTTGTTTGGCTTATTGCATTTAGAGTTCAAATTCCACCCAGTTTAAGTTTTATTTTCATGCCTTCGAGGTCGATAAATAAATTACCTATCTAGCGCAGTGAACTCGTGGAAATCTTTGAGTGTCTTTGAATTCAAATCATGTCGTAATTTACTTGGACGGGAGACTTAATCCGTCTCCCATTAAAACCTACATGGCCTCTGGGTGTCTTTAGCACAGTGCATTCTGTTGCAACTATTTTGGTTAGGCCTCTGATATGAAGTTACCTTTCTCCCTTCTTCAAACTAGTCTTAGGGAGCCTGAAAATAAATGGTTATGGACGTTGTAGGCTCTCCTGAATAAGTGATTGATAAAATGTGTATTTCCGACTGTTATATGTATTTACTTGTGAATCTGGTGGCTTTCAGAGCTAATATAGACCAGACTCAGATCAAGACTAAATCAAGCTCGTTCATATCTAGTAATCTACGTTATTTCTATGACGAAAACACTTTTTTATGTACAATTTACGCTTATGGAATGCTCCGTTGAAAGCGTCTTAATGAATCAAACCTTGAGGAGACGTGAAAGTAGTTCATTACTCAGTTCTCAGCCAAGTCCACAATAATCTTTATTATCAAGGTTTCTGTACGCCCCGTTTAAGTTACATGTAACAGCTTCATTACACATTAATCTCATCTTGTCCAGTATTATACCACAAGGGAAAGATATTAATTCAATAACAAAACTATTTGTTAGCGTCCAAATATAACTCTCAAATATACTGGTAAATTTAATTTGATATGACATATAATGTTAATGCCGACAATGGAGTTAAGATTGGTTATTTACACTATTAAACTATAATTGGTTATTTACAATATCAAACAGAAAATGAAAATAAACGGCATAAAAAGAAAATCCATACAAGTATGGATACAGTCAATTGAATTGATTTGATTTCCTTATATTTACTTGCTATTATATGCAACTACAATGACAGATGTTTATCTTTAACTCTTTGACAGAAATGCAGAATAGTGTTCTTATTAAAAGCAGATTAAAGTGGCAGTTTGCTTAGTATATAATCAATGCGTTTCTATTCCATTTGCAAAGATTTATCAAAGGTGATAAATTAAATTTTTTCTATTTCAGAAATCTTTAACGTTTGAGTGTGACCTGCTTTTTCTTGTCAAGACAAGTATACTTACCAAATTCGAATCAACTGATGTCCAGCTGTCAATACCCTGTTGGACAGTAAGTTACATACCTTGACCTCAGAACAAACTGACCAACTCTCTGATCTCTGTCTTCCTTCCCCCTTACATGCCCACATCCTGCTGAACAGCGACTTCTAAGACACACTGAAGAAAATCTGGGAAACAAAATAAAAATAAGATAAATAAACGGCCACCATCATGGAAAGTAACTATAAATTGATACGCCAAAAATAACACCAACTATAACAGAAATTGAACTTGACTGGTTAGCAACCTAAATATTGATACAAGTTTATATGAAAATAAGAAAAGTAATATTGAAATTGAACAAAATCACGCCTATTAGTCAGGTGACCTAGTCTATTTATTTTCCTTTATTTTTTAACATCTTGTCGCTATTTTCAGCAGCAATTTTGATGCCGTTCAGGAAACTTCGTACCATCACATTTGTTGAAAGATGTCGTTCAACGTTTTTTTTCTCCATATTTGTTGTCGTCAATTATAACAGATCAGTTTCTATTGTAAGGCATAACAAATATTAAGTGAACTTTAATATTCATAATAAAACGAAAGAACACAATTAGCTAGAGTTCCTTCATTTTCTTTTTCCCTCACTGATGGAAGCGTTATGAAAGAAAAATATTTATACCAACAACAACAGTACTAAACAACAAGTCATTGATGAACACTTAAATATTTCATCTGAAATGAAACATTCAGAAAAATAAAATCTATTTATTGTGTGTATGTAAGAGGTAAAAATAATGTTCTCCTTGTTGTAGATTGTTGTTTAGAAAACCGTCAATGAGAGGAAAAGAAAAGGAACTTCTCTTTTTATGTGTATTTTCTTCAAACTAAATAAACAGTGTGACCTATTCCCCTATCTCAGACTGTTGTCTTGGTTTTTTATCCTGTTCTTCCAAATGATATTGAATCTAACAAGAATTGATTATGTATAAAAAGAAAATGTACACGCTCGCACGCGCGCGCACACACACACACACGCCACACACACACACATATACGTGTGTATGTGTGTATATATGAGCGCAAGGATGGCTGATTGGTATATTGTTGGGTTGTATCCAGCAGTGCAGCATTTGGTGTACGTCTCTTCTACAATAGCTACCCGTTAACTAACGTATTGTAAATGAAAATTGGTAGTCGGAAACTGTGGAACACAGGGCTCCTAGATGTGTTCAGCTGAACTGCAGCGCCACCGTTACTAAGTGGGTCTATTGTAATTGGAACAAGACAATTCGCCGGGATTAGCGAGCCCGATATTAAAATACACACTAATGCTAGTTTGTAGCCTTCATATAACGATGACTTTGTTTTACGTCTTGCTCAAGAAAATATGATGGAGTTAATTTCTAGGATCTCGTATTATCTATTTGAAGCAACCAGGAGAAGCGCAAATCTCTCCAATGCCCAAATTTGTAGAGATGACGCTCTAGTAATTTTAGGTAATATGAAAGGTAAACTCTTGAGTAATTTTAGGAACATCACAAGCTTTCAAGAAGTTTAGCTGAATATAACTATCGCAGTTTTGAAGAGTTTAACTGACATACACGTATGAGAGTTAACCATTTTGAAACTACTTTAAAACTCAAGAAAGGTGCGCTCAGCCTATATAAAATATCCATTGAGGAAATCCTCTATATATGTTGGCATACCAATCACCCATAAGGTAAAATTATAAATTCAGTTGCTGGAGTTTGTAGAAAATGTTCAAATCCATCTACAAATACTGTTATGTTAGATAGTAACGCACATCGTTACATTGTGGCACTGACGAGGATTAGATTTACTGAGATGTTAGTATATATTTAACTGCACAGTCAGGGAGAGAAGGGCGTTGCCCATGAAACCGTATTTTCTGGGAACGTTAAAGACTGTTAGGAGAGAGAGAGAGAGAGAGAGAGAGAGTGAGAGAGAGGGAGTTGTTTTCAAACGGGAGCCCTAGCTCAAATACTTACAACAGCGCGAACTCCGCTCAAGATCAAGGACGCAAAAAGCTGGAACAAGTATTACAAAGTTTATCGTTTGATGCTCTATATATTCCGTTAATCCACCACCCTTGATTAGTGCTTTACCTTATTTCGAGAAGGCTGAAAGGCAAAGTTAGCTTCGTCGATATCTGGATTCAGAACATACACACAAAAAAAAACAAAAAAAAAAACAAACAACAAGAATACCCCGAGGAATTTTGTCCACGCTTAATCCACTAACTCCATTTCCCTAACTAAGGCTGTTCCCCATGCTAAGGCACCACCCATTTTTTGAAATGTATATAGTATACTAAGAATTATCATATATACATTAAATTAGCCGCTGACGGGTTGTACAAAAAACCCCAACAAACTAAGCATAGGAATGGTCTATGACCAATGTTCCATGTAGGGAATCATTTTAATATGCCACAAATCGAGATTCCTACTTAATAGGCAGTGATATGGGTACACAGACATGTGATATACACCACTAAACGATCAAAGGGTCCGGAAACTCGCTGTCCCACCTTTCTGGCACCGAATAATTGTACATATCCACAAACAATAAGTTGTCACACAATGGGATGAACACTTATACAGTTAGGAAACATGTGTAATTAAACTCTGACAATAAAATATCAACTAGGTTAAATCAATACACTTTAATCACGATTACACAGATCTCTTTGCCATTAATTTAGTTGAGATGAGACAGTAAGAAATAGATCAGGTGATATTTTATCTAAAAGGAGGGACGAGTCTGCGCTTCATCTTCATGTATTGGCTACTTTTCAAAGAATGCATCAACTATCGTTTGGGGATTCTTGAATCTTCTCTCAAGCAAAAATTCATAATAGCAGCATATAATATCTAAGAAAACCCCTCTTTGCCTTCCCACAACTCACCCACTCACGGTAATTCTCAGTTAACTGCTTCAAGATTTTCTTAATCTTGGTACTGCAGTTAGTGAGGAATTCAATGGTAAAAAATCTTTCAATCGTAAACATTCTTTCTGGTATGTGCAGTGAGTTCTATTTTTGTATTTATGGATGCTTTTATACTGGAAAAGGGTGTTCATAATAGAAAGTCCATTATTAGAACAGAAGTCTCTTCATTCGTATTTAGATCGGGATCGCCGCTACTTCTAATCACTCCTTTCCATGTCAGGTCGTCAGCTCTAACATGCATTGAAGTGTCCATGAGGATAAATGACTCAGTCTTAACTACATCTAACGCTGCAGTGATTTCATCAAGGAAGGATTGGTATTAAGCTTCTCTGTTTGATCCATACAATTGTATCACCCGTAGAGAATTTCTTTCAGCCTAAGCTTCAAGAGGAAAATCGTACCTCCCAATAGTATCCAGTCCAGAACACATTCTGATAGTTTGGATCTTGTAAGTATCCTAACTCCCGCCTGTGCAGTCATTTCTGGCACCAACACTATATTGTGGAGCTTTTATCCTCCATCCAAATATACAGTACCAGAGCCACATGTGAAGCGTTCTCTATTATCATTCCCACACCAGCTCTTTTGGGTCTTCCAGCACCCATTTTGGGAATTACTGGTATAATTCGATAATACAATTACTAGACTGAAATAAGTACTGAACGACTAAAACAAGTAAAACGGTAAACATCACACCAACCATCAATTTGAGGGGATTGGAAAGTCGATTAAATCGACCCTAGTAATTGACTGGTACCTTATTCTATCGACTTCGAAAGGATCGCAGTTAAATTGACTTTGACGGAGTTTGAACTCAGAATGTAAAGGGCCGTAACTACTTGCCACAGAGCATTTTGTACAACATTTTACCGAAGCTACCAATCAGCATTTTTTACTGTTGGAAAGTGGAGTTAATTACCACAAAACATTTAATGTGGTGTTAGACTTTCGCTGTATGCAATACATATTTTGTGATGTGGCACAAGAGAAATTAGGGAAGTAATTAAACCACATTCTATAACATTGACTCTAGTATAGAACGGGTATTGTTTACTAGATTTGGTGTGTAGATAAAAAACATACTCTTAGTCAAAGTATTTTAAACTAAAACAAAACACCTTTGAGATACGGTTTTATTGTGTTTAACAGATGTTGATCAAGTATTTATCGAGATAAGATAACGCTTAATTACTAACAACCTTTACAAAATAAACTGTTACTTATTCTCAACAGCTATTCCCAACTGAGATAATGTAAAATAGATAGGGTTCTGTCTAGAAACATATGTAGCTGAAGAGGAATGTAAAAGTATCCGTATCACAATACTGTACCAAATTGGTCATTTCACCGACGCAACTTAGAACAGAAAAGATAAAATTAAACAATGATGTTCTATAGCATTTTGTTAACTCATTGCTCGCTCTCATACAGATGACGAATATTGTGGAGGAAATACGTAATATTGAGTGTTTTTCGTGAGATTACATGGCAGTAGGAGAGGAGAATCAAAGGTTTCATCTGAGAGAGAAAAAATTGTTTTATAGTTCCTAATTCCCTTTCTCAGGCAAAATGACATTCGCTCCTAAAATATCAGATTCCTCTACTTCACACGGCAAACGAACTCATCACACGCAAAACATGAACATATAGTATCTTATCGAGACAAACAACATCGTTTCCTAAAACCTTTTACCTTTTAAACGTCTTCTTCCATAATACAGTATTTTTTCTTGATCACACACCAATGTATCTGGAATTTAAAGATAGGAAAATGGTATGTTGTCAGCGTCACGATTCTCTAAAATATATTTATTATTAAAGAGAAATATATATTTTAAAAATGGGCAGTGTGAAACACCTTCGTAGCCTCGGATCGTTGAGATATTAGCTCTTGTTCAAAGTATTTTGTAAATAAACAATGAGGTTTTATATTGAATTTATACTCCTAAATATGAATAATAATTTCTCTAGTAGTTAATTGATCATTTTCTCAGTGGTCTGTTTCATTTAACTGAAATGAAACAGACTGAAACAGAATTTGAAACTGCTTCGCTGACGTAGATTCCATCATAAATGATTATCCAACGGCTATTATAGCAACAGAAAGTTGAATATGTGTGGTCTGCAGTAATGTGCAAATGTTCGGAACTATGAATGTTAAATGAAAGCTGTGCATCGTTTATAGACTGTGCGGAGAATTATCGTCTACGAAAGCAGAAAATGTGCTTCAGGCGATTTTGTTCTAATATATATACTACGAATAAAAAAGCATGAAAAAACCCAAAACAAACAAAAACAAGCAAACAAACAGACAGACACCCATACGCTGATGTTTGGGTGCTTATATATACATAATATATATTGCATATAATTATACCTCTCTCTCTTTCTCTATATATATTATTTGCTCAACGGGGTTCCACAACCGGAC
Organism: Eledone cirrhosa; assembly: GCA_964016885.1. Taxonomy (NCBI): domain Eukaryota; kingdom Metazoa; phylum Mollusca; class Cephalopoda; order Octopoda; family Eledonidae; genus Eledone; species Eledone cirrhosa. Next base: position 366,941,086 of record OZ024740.1, read on the forward strand.
GGTTGTTCATATATTGTCAAAGTTCTTTCGTCACACATTCTGTGACCTCTTCATAAACAAGATGGCGTAGGACAGAACAAAGGAGAGGCACAAAACAAAGAAAAGAATCCCCAGTCACTGAAGAGGTCACAGACGAAAGAACTTTGACAATAGAACTTTGTGACGAAAGAACTTTGACAATATATGAACAACCGTCCGGTTGTGGAACCCCGTTGAGCAAATAATATATATAGAGAAAGAGAGAGAGGTATAATTATATGCGATATATATTATGTACATATAAGCACCCAATATATATATATGTGTGTGTGTGTGTGTGTGTGTGTGTGTGTGTGTGTGTGTGTGAGTGTGGTTGTGTATATGGATGTGTAAGTATATATATATATAGGGTGCATCAGAAAAACCTCCCTCCCATATTTTACACGGTCAACCCTTAAAATGTGGGAGGTATTTTTGTCGCAGCCTGTATATATATATATATGTATGCATATGTATGTATATGTAAGTGTGTGTGTCAGTATGTGCGTATGTGTGCGCATATTGTTAGTAATAGAAGATGGGAAAGAGAAGACGAATGTGAAAATCTCTTATTGTCTGTCCATTACATACCTCCTCGGATCTGCATGGTGAAATTTAGGCTACACAGTTCTAAGTTAGACTACAAAAAATCTTGGATCAGTTTTAGTGGAGTTCCAGAAACGTAGCATGCAGCCGACCACTGCTTAGAAACGCCCTGGCGCCTGTCAAACTGTTTTAGACATGGACATGTAGCGTGGAATGACTGTTGTGACAATGTTGAAAAAATACACTCTGACGGAAAAATCATTGCACTAGCGGTGATAAAGAGCTGGGTCTTAAACATGCATAAAAGTTCCCGAAAGAATGGGAAGAGTGAGACCTGTACGTCTTCAGACCAAGCATGCCACTAGGATTTAGCTTAAGGTCAACGTAGTGCTACTCCTCTACCACTTTAAAATATCCCCCAACTACGCACGTCCTCACCCCTGACTAAGATGCATAATAATTGTTTATACTTTTGGCACAAGGCCACCAATTACACAGTACATTACTGCTACTTTATTTTATCGACCCCGTAAGGATGAAAGGCAAAGTTAACCTTGGCGGGATTTGAACTCAGACCATAAAGGGGCATAACTCTATGCTGCAAAGCATGGCGTCCGACCTTCTACCGATACTGCCAATCCCCCGCCCTATGATGCATAATAATGATTTCTTTATTTGTCACATACGGCTCACATTAAAGAGATAATATAGACGGTACAGGACGATACAGTATGTTTTTTGTCTAAAATAGAATTTATAACAGAGATTAAAAAAATAAACATAAAAAAAACATTAATTCCGCAAAGGTGAGGAAACACCTAGGGTTATTCGTGGAGAAAGCCCACAAAAGCTATGGTCACCCTGATCGCTGGGGTAAACAGCCGCGTCTAGTTATCCTCCTTCTATATTACAGGTACACACTCAGCGCAGGCCCATTCACACGAGCCATTCTTGCCTCTAGCACTCACCCTTCAACAAACTGGTTGGAAAGCAGCACTTCCTTCTCCACCCTGATTTTCCTTTTCAGGTGTAAACTGAAAAAGTTAACGAGAGCATCGCCGAAGAGGAGAGTGCCCGTTTTCAACCCTTTCCGACGCGTCCAGCATACGACCCCTTTCACCATGCCCACCAGGCAGATAAAAAGTGCCTGCCCTTCCTGGTTAAAGGAAGGTGGTAGGGCAATCTTCAGAAACTGCCTTGACAGCAACACAAAGTATTTGGTCGTTATCAAGTAGGAGTGAGTAGAATTTTTTTCCATAGAAAACTATCTATTTCTTTATGTATGTATGGTCGGATCGTTGCCGGCTTAACCAAAAACCCAACCAAGCTTGCTTGGCGAGGAGGGTGGATTTGGACACCATGTGGGATGAAAAAGACAAACATCAAAGGGCGGAGAAAATAAGGAGAGTCAACGGCCATCCAATAAAATATTATTTTGTAGAGCGTGAGATTCTTAGTCTTCATTAAGCCATTTCTCCAGGAGAAGGTCACTCTGATATAGAACCTGCAGCTTCGTTTGTATCCAATAACCAGTACTTCTTTTGGAATAAATGCATTCAGTGTTCAGCGAGTGGGATTGGCCTAATCCAAAGCCTTTCTTTAACTTAAAAAAGCTTCCAGCACATGGCATTTCTGGCCTTAGGCAAGTCCCTAGCAGGATGATTAAAAGCCACGTCCGTGATGCTGGTGCTTAATTATCAAGTGATGACATTGTTCGAAATCGAGATGCAGCCATTATGTATGTATATTCCTACATATCAGCAGCCTATCTAACTATTTAGCTACCTACCTGTCTGTCTCCCAACCTACTTACACACCTGTCTATCTGTCAGATATCTATTTATGAATAGTTACACCTGACCATCGCAATTATCGTTATTGAGCGTATATTCCACCATGGACTAACAAAGCGTATTTGGCAGAGTATACATGACGTCGAATACATAAAGCTAATTACATCATCCTTCACTGATTAGTATATTGTATGCATAACCCTGACACACACTCACAAACATCACAACTAGTAATTAAGGACAAAATGAAGTTATACAGAGACACACAAAAACAAACTAATGAAACAAACCAGACACACACACACACAGATAGAACAAGCAACCAAGTAATGACAAGTAAATAAACACATGAATAAATAAATAAATAAACACACACACCCGGATGTAACGCACGCGCAAAATAAGAACCTAGCATACAACACACATAAAACAAGATGGTGTAGGACATATCAATGAGAGACACAAAACAAGAAATCAGTCACTGAGGAGATTACAGAATGTGTGACAAAAGAGCTTTGACAATATATAAACATCCATCCGGTTATTGAAACAACCAACCGGAAATTCATAATAAATTGAAGTGAAAATCATCAGGTTGCGCGTGTTTTTATTGGCAGCATGACCCTCCTAAAGTATAACAATATTATATATATATATATATAGTATAAAAGAGAAAATACAGGTAAGCATTAAGAGAAGGATTTTATCCAGGTATTTACGACCGTTTCATTGGTAAGTGCAACCTTATATTGCTATATATATATATATTTATCTCTTTATATCCCCCCCTCTCTACCTCTCTATCCATCCCTCCCACTATTATCTATTTAATTCTCTTTAACTCACTACACTCCACGACATGATGTCTGCTATCAAAACTGACCAAAGAATCCTTCCACCTCTACCCCTCCCTCCATCTCAGTTTGTCATTCTACTTCCTACCTCTTCCCCCTTCCTCTCTCTATATACTATGCCGTCTGTCCCCTCACCTCCTGATTCCTCTCTCTCTATACTAGTAAATACAATTCCAAATAAATGTTTTTCTCTATATATTAAGAATTATTTCAAGAGTAACTTACTATTTTGAAAATTTGGACTGTGAACAACAATTATAATTGAGTGGCTGCTATTTGCAGGATAGCAATATAAGGTTGCACTTACCAATGAAACGGTCGTAAATACCTGGATAAAATCCTTCTCTTAATGCTTACCTGTGTTTTCTCTTTTATACTTTATACTCCAAGATTGAACGGAATTCTTACAAACTTGTGGAGTTACCCCTAACCGTACGTTGAAACCATCCATGAAACTGGCTTTCTTAACCAAAAACTGGATCACAATAAGCAATTTTTTGCTTCTCTAACTATATATATATATATATATATATATATATATATATATATATCAAGTAAGTATGTTTTGAAACAGTGAGCAGCTTTGAAATTAGAAAATAGAATAGCTTTCACCGTATTTTTTACTAAAGGAATTTTAGCCTGATAATGGGGTTTAGAACCTTCAGATAAATGGAAAAAGATGAGTATTGACGTACATGTACGTCAATACTCATCTTTTCCCATTTATCTGAGGGTTCTAAACCCCATTACAAGGCTAAAATTCCTTTAGTCAAAAATACGGTGAAAGATGTATATATATATATATAAATGATAATAATGGAGCTGCGGCGTTGCAAATGGGTTACATATGAAAAAGTAAGTCCTTCAACAGTGGCCTTCCAACCGTCGTAGGCATTTCATCGCTTTAAAGGCCATATACCTCAGGTTGGTGCGAGCAACGGCTAAAAAAAGGCGTTGGGACACGTAAATAAAGGGGACGCTAGGGTAAACAAACAAAATGGTTTAAGCAACAGAAAGTGAGAAGAAAGAGACAAGTCCCAGATTTCTATGAATATAAATTCGGTGAAATCGTGAACGAGAGAATAAAGACCATCAAACCTGGTTGAAATGTGAGCAAGGAAGGAATTTCGCACAGGTCTAACGGGGGGAAGAAGGGGTCTGGTCTGCGAATTCGGTAAACATAAGTTCTGTGAAGTCGCAGACGAGAGAGAGAGAGAGAGAGAGAGAGAGAGAGAGAGAGAGAGAGAGGAAAACAATTCATACCGGCTTGGCCAAGAGCGCGCGAGAAAAGAATTCGGACAGGTCAAACGGGAAGAAAGAGGAGGAGGAGAGGTAGTGTCAGAGAATGAGTGAGTGAAAGTTGAGGAAGAGGCTAACAGAGAAAGAGAGAGACTGCTAGAAAGGGTAAAGATACAAAGAACGAAACAGACGGGTGGCAGCAGAGGAAAAAATATATGTGTAAATATGATAATAATGGAGCTGCGGCGTTGCAAATGGGTTACATATGAAAAAGTAAGTCCTTCAACAGTGGCCTTCCAACCGTCGTAGGCATTTCATCGCTTTTAAGGCCATATATCTCAGGTTGGTGCGAGCAACGGCTAAAAAAAGTCGTTGGGACACATAAATAAAGGGGACGCTAGGGTAAACAAACAAAATGGTTTAAGCAACATATATATATATATATATATATGTTAGAATTTTATTTCTCACCCTAGTACAGCTGATACATAAATGTAAGTATGTACATGTATGTATATGTGTGTGTATATATATATATATATATATATTGCTGTAGTGGAGTCTGTGCTGCTGTACGGGTCTGAGACTTGGACACTGACCAAGAAACTCACTCAGATGGTGGATGGGTGCTACACGAGAATGCTGAGGATGGCTCTGAACATTAATCAGTATACACTGAGGATGAAAAACTCAGAGCTGTATGGGAGCCTCCCAAAAGTCAGCTCAAAAGTGACACAGAGGAGACTGATGTTAGGTGGACATGCTCACCGACATCGAGAGTTGACATTGCACTGAGTGCTCCTGTGGGAGACCCTACATGGACACACTAGAAGAGGAAGACCAAGGTTAACGTATGTTGATGCCCTAAGGACAGACACTGGTCTGTTAGAGACGCAGGACATGGCAGTGATAATGAGGGACAGAGACCGCTGGAGAGAATTCGTCCATGGATCTCGGGAATTTTACCCGCCCTAGATATATATATATATATATATATATGTATATATATATATATATATATATATATATATATATATATATATGTATATATATAGTGAAATAAGGTAACAAGGACGTTTGGTTACTCCTTCATTAACGTTATGAATCGTCCTTATCTTATTTCACTATAATACACTCTGTCTAGCTCTACACCTCGACACTGAAGTGAACCTAAACATCGAGTGCTCACCCGGGTGAACCAACAGTAACTCCAAGTTACACTCCCTGTATATATATTCTGATGATTTCTAAAGAATGAAACAGTTCTAGTCCTGTAGAATCTCATCTATATTAAAACTTTTATACTCTGCTATGTATTGAGTACCTTACTTACTGTGGTTACCTCCGATTCAACCCGGAATAACGTATATATATATATATATATATATATATATATATATATATATATATATATATATATATGTGTGTGTGTGTGTGTGTATATATATGTGTGTACGTGTGCGTACTTATATTTATGTATCAGCTGTGCTACGTCGAGAAACTAAATTCTTATCATATTTTTAATATTCGGCAAGACCAGCCGTGACTCGCTCGGTATGCAAATGAGGCTACTCAGCCGATGTGTACTGAAGAAAATACTATATATTTTCGACCGGTCAACAGACTGGCAGAGGTATACAGTCCTGATAAAGGGTAATGACCCAGAAACATGTTGATTGTTCCTCAAACCCAGTGTTGAACAAACAGGTGACGATCGGTCACCGGCACGGCAGAACCTCAAATCGGGCCGTTTGTTTACAAACGAATCGAATATTATTATTAATGTTCGATATAACCCATACGTGTGTGTGTATGTATATATATGTGTGTGTATATATACATGTGTATATGTATATATATTTGTACGTGTGCATACTTACATATATACATATAAATATATACATATGTTCACATGGTAGCGTTCGCCTACGACATATCAACCCACTCACATAATTGTGTTAAGACATGATGACGTCAAACCGGTGCCGATTGCTATTTTCATGATTGGTGTCCCTAAAATGCGTATAATCCAATAACTATCGTTATGTAACATCTGTCTTAACGTCAATTCCATAGGTAAATGCATATATATATATATATACAATTGAATATATGAGAGGGTTGAACATCGATACAAGTATATATGTGTTCGAATTGCAAATGACCAAGTTAGCTAGGTTGAAAAAAATACTTATTTAAAACAATATGGTTTGCCTGTCTCCATTTAAAGTAATAAATCAATAAACATAACAAACCTATACCGGGCACACTGCATTTTGATACCCGGACAGATCTAAATCTGTTTCACAAGAATTGTTAAGTTAAAGCCACCATTCCTGTGCTCTTCTGCGGGTATCCAGGAAAGAAATTCGTACCTTTCACTTCAAAAGATCTAAGAAGACTGAACTATGTGTTGATATAAAAGCACATGTTGCAGCGCCTAGAGCGTCTCATACCCGTGCCGCTAAAAATAGCAGCCGGTTTTATGAGACTAAAGTTAGTTAGGTTGAAAAAATACTAATTTAAAACAATATGGTTTGCCTGTCCCGATTTAAAGTAATAAAATCAATAAAAATAACAAACCTATATCGGGCCACTAAATCGAGACAGGAAAACCAAATTGTTTTAAATTAGTATTTTTTCAACCTAGCTAATTTGGTCATTTGCAATTCGAACACATATAAACTTGTATCGGTGTTCATCCCTCTCATATATTCAATTGTATTACACGGTCCGGAAAGATTCCCTGCCTTGGGCTATTTAATTGTAAAAGACTATTTTGAGTTTCTAACTCAATCTATGATATTCTCGGCTCCATACGTAGAGCTAACTTTAGTCTCATAACACCGGTTGCTATTTTTAGCGGCAAGAGTATGAGACGCGCTAGGCGCTGCAACATGTGATTTTATATCAACAGATAGTTCAGTCTTCTTAGATCTTTTGAAGTGAAAGGTACGAATTTCCTGGATACCCACAGAAGAGCACAGGAATGGTGGCTTTCACTTAATAATTCTTGCGGAACAGGGTATCATATAAGTTTGTTTCTCCGCTGTGACCCGTCTCTTTTCTTTCGATTTTGACAATTTTATGTTTATATATATATATATATATATATATATATATATATAGTTATGTAATAAACAACATAAGATAATTATTTCATTTACCAGTGGTTTCTTGAAAGCAGATGCTAGATCTGTTTTCAGTTGTCAGAATGAATAACAAACATGGTGCTTTTATTAAATATGGATCTGAAAACAAAATTTAAGAAATATGGAAGTGAGGCCGAGAAAAAAACGGGCTAAGAAGAAGAGGGAAAAAAAAAGAAATATATATATATATATAAACAATAAATATCCAGAACATAAACATACACACACTCAACCACGCGCACATACTTAAAAAGTACGTAGACGTATACTTTATCACATAAGCATAAATGCGTCTACAGACAGGGACATAACTAATAAGCT
>OZ024740.1:366954008-367001508 GCA_964016885.1 Eledone cirrhosa
TATATATATATATATATATATATATATATATATATGTGTGTGTGTGTGAGTATGTGTCTGTGTCTGTGTGTGAGTGTGTGTATGTGTGTGCGTGTTTTACATACATATATATATCATATACATATATATATATATATACATGTATATATAAATATATATATATATATATATATATGTGTGTGTGGTGTGTGTGTGTATATGTATGTGTGTGTGTGTGTTACATATATATATATATTTAAATATATATATAGAGAGAGGAAGAGAGACGGAGAGAGATCGAAGTTTCAGTTCAACACATTTTATTCGTAACTAGCTCAGAGCTTTAATTGGTTACAATTAGTTCTACTCTAGATCGATCTACTCATTAGACAATGCAAATTAGTCTCGGAACATATATATATATATATATATATATATATATATATATATATATATATATATATATATATATATCTGTGAAATGTCAATTATATAGAGTTCACTATCATGGTAGTCTGTCCGCTACTGGAATTGTACATTTTTGATCATGTTAATAACAAAGTTTTCGAAACCTTATGATGGGTTTCCTGAGTGGTCTGCTACGCGATCTAAGGTTTTTTCCTAAAATTTGAATGTTTATCATCTAGTGTCTGGGCTTGGCTTTTGCGGTCGTATAAAATGCATGCCATTTTGAAAACTTTCCATGATACAAGCTACTCAATTTTTAGAGGTTGCTTCAGATAGGAGCTTATACTGCCAGTTCGTGGATAATACTAATTACTACTTTCAGCACTCAGTGCTGAAAGATATTCATATTAACATTGTGGATTAATACTGACACCCGTTTATTATTGACGTAATATGTAGAGTGTTTATTTTAAGAAAGAGTTTCAGTTCAACATGATTTATATGTCATCATACATAACACGTGTTTCGCAAACCACTGGCTCGGAGCTTTACTTTGTTACATTAGCTGCACTCTAGGATCGTAATGCAATGTGGTGATTAGCATCGGAATATGAATATATTGTATGTTTATGTATATGTGAGACTGCGTTTGTGTGTGCGTGTGTAAATGAATTAATGAAATCAAACATTAGAAATATGTATTCAAAATGTTTTCATTGACCCACTTTCTATAAGATACTTCACAAAGATGCCGCTCATATTGATCGATTCTAGTACAAATTAACATATCTGTGAATATACAATGTATCTTAAATACATACATACACACATACATACATACATACACACATACATACATAATACATGGTGGCTGCCAACTCGTTTACGAGTACGGCAACTACTTTATATCCATGTAGGAGAACCCCTACCGATGCGCTGAACGAGTGTGACATTTTAGTCCAGCCAGCGACTTGAAAACTCTGGTACAAACACTACACTTGTGACAATTACTGACACATAGTGCTGGGCTCTTGGTACCATGTGACGACAAATGCAGAGAGAGATCTCCAGATATAAAGCAATGCCTGTGCCGTGAAGCTTTTATAGTGAGCAAAGGCACTGCACAAAGCCAGTCCCACTCTCTTAACCAAGATGATATTTACCAAAAAGTCAACATCATTGGATACCATCAGGGCCAACGACCCGACCATGAGACAGGTTGTACTGGGATACATGTTACCAGTAGCACCAACTGGTGACCTGACATAATACATACATTCATACATACACACAGACACATACATACATACATGATGGTTACAAGTCGATTTCGAGTAATGCTATCTCTTCATACTTAAGCATAAACTGCACGGACGTGGCTTTTTAGTCCTGCAAGGGACTTGCATACGGCCAGTCATGCCAGGCTGTGCTAAATACCAAGCGATGCCTGTGCTTGAAGGGTTTTAAGTGAGGAAATGCATTTCACGGAGCCAATCCCACTCTCTGAACATTGAATGCCTTTGCCCAAAACGTAGAACTGGTCTCCATCATTGGATGCAAACGAAGTCGTAGGTTTTATATCAGAGTAACCTTCTCCTAGAGAGATATCTAAAAGAAGACTAGGGGTCTCTCACTCCACTGCCACCACTCAAAAATACTTTATTGGATGGTCGTTGACTCTCCTCTGTTCCTCTGACCTTTGACAGGTTTTGTTTTACATCCCACAGGGTGTCCAAAATCCCCCTCCTCAACAAGTAAGCTTGGTAGTGTTGCTGGTTTAGTCGCCGATGATCCAACCATGCACAGGTTGTATTGGGTTACAAGTTATCAATAGCGCCGAAGAGCGATAAGACATACATGCATACATACACAACTAGTTAGGAAATTACAAGTAAAAATATGTAAAACATTCCAAAAATGTTGCATCTAATAACTGCATATACACATGTAGAGACACAAAGCGTATGCACATGCAAACACAACTCAAAACATCCACATCCACACATACAATAACATCCATACCTGCACACACATGCTTGCATACATATCTACCTAGTTTATGTGTAAATTCCAATGAGAGAGTCTTGTAACTATGCTAGAAACCGACTCTCTATTGGCAAATATTTGTGAAATTATAAAACCATACATACATACATACTTACATACACACATACATACATAATACATGGTGGCTGCCAACTCGTTTACGAGTACGGCAACTACTTTATATCCATGTAGGAGAACCCCTACCGATGCGCTGAACGAGTGTGACATTTTAGTCCAGCCAGCGACTTGAAAACTCTGGTACAAACACTACACTTGTGACAATTACTGACACATAGTGCTGGGCTCTTGGTACCATGTGACGACAAATGCAGAGAGAGATCTCCAGATATAAAGCAATGCCTGTGCCGTGAAGCTTTTATAGTGAGCAAAGGCACTGCACAAAGCCAGTCCCACTCTCTTAACCAAGATGATATTTACCAAAAAGTCAACATCATTGGATACCATCAGGGCCAACGACCCGACCATGAGACAGGTTGTACTGGGATACATGTTACCAGTAGCACCAACTGGTGACCTGACATAATACATACATTCATACATACACACAGACACATACATACATACATGATGGTTACAAGTCGATTTCGAGTAATGCTATCTCTTCATACTTAAGCATAAACTGCACGGACGTGGCTTTTTAGTCCTGCAAGGGACTTGCATACGGCCAGTCATGCCAGGCTGTGCTAAATACCAAGCGATGCCTGTGCTTGAAGGGTTTTAAGTGAGGAAATGCATTTCACGGAGCCAATCCCACTCTCTGAACATTGAATGCCTTTGCCCAAAACGTAGAACTGGTCTCCATCATTGGATGCAAACGAAGTCGTAGGTTTTATATCAGAGTAACCTTCTCCTAGAGAGATATCTAAAAGAAGACTAGGGGTCTCTCACTCCACTGCCACCACTCAAAAATACTTTATTGGATGGTCGTTGACTCTCCTCTGTTCCTCTGACCTTTGACAGATTTTGTTTTACATCCCACAGGGTGTCCAAAATCCCCCTCCTCAACAAGTAAGCTTGGTAGTGTTGCTGGTTTAGTCGCCGAGGATCCAACCATGCACAGGTTGTATTGGGTTACATGTTATCAATAGCGCCGAAGAGCGATAAGACATACATGCATACATACACAACTAGTTAGGAAATTACAAGTAAAAATATGTAGAACATTCCAAAAATGTTGCATCTAATAACTGCATATACACATGTAGAGACACAAAGCGTATGCACATGCAAACACAACTCAAAACATCCACATCCACACATACAATAACATCCATACCTGCACACACATGCTTGCATACATATCTACCTAGTTTATGTGTAAATTCCAATGAGAGAGTCTTGTAACTATGCTAGAAACCGACTCTCTATTGGCAAATATTTGTGAAATTATAAAACCATACATACATACATACTTACATACATTCATACATGATGGCTGCTCCGTCGTTATCGAGTATGGCCATTGCACGATATACCATTATTAATAATTATTAATTAATTCTATTGAGCAATGCCTGTGCGTGAGGATATTTTTTAAAGTGAGGAAAGACTGTGCACTGAGCCAATCCCACTCTCTGAGCGACAGTAGCTATAACCCGAAAAGAAGAAAAGATCAACATCATCGGTAACTACTGAGCCGCAGGTTTTATATCGGAGTTATCCCAGTTTCCCGAGTTGCCTTCTAGAAGAATGCCCTGACAAAGACTAGGAGTCCTTCACTCCCAGTGGTTTAACCGCGCGATTGGGTGTCCAGCCCGACTATTTCTATGTCCCAGCGTATATACATATGTACATGTGTATATACATATTTACACACTTTTGGATTGTATATACATATTTACACACTTTTGGTTGACTCTTATGAGTTCTTCCGCCCTGCATACATACATGCATACATGCATACATACATACATACATACATACATACATACATACATACATACATACATACATACATACATACATACATACATACATACATACATACATACAAACATGAATACATACACACTCAACCGACTTGAAATTGTTGTTTAAAAACATGCTCTGTTGAAGAAGTCAATTGCTCACTCGATGTGAATGTAGTAAAAAAACAACACACACATACAAGAGAAGTTTACCTGCGGACCTTTGATGATGAATTTGTAAATTCAATACTGAAGATACACGTTCAGTTCCACACACCGACTATTATTGGTGATATAGGATATATACTAACCTGACCAAAGTATCACTGAACTTGCATTCTAGGAAAAAGAACGCAGCTCCTTATTTCACAAACTAAAAAATGACCACGATACTTGGAACCTTCTAATTCTGTGAAGCTGTCTTATAAATCAAAGGATAAACGATTGCACAAGCGACGATGTAAATGTCCTATTCTTTATAACTTTGCCATCAGGAAGATGGCCAGTCAAAACTAAATTCAAAATTAAGAGAAAGAGACAAGCATACATTTATACATGCATATATGAATGCATACATACATACATACATACATGGTGGCTGCCAACTCGTTTTCGAGTATGGCCACTACTTTATATCCATGTAGGAGAACTCCTACCGATGCGCTGAACGAATGTGACTTTAGTCCAGCCAGTGACTTGAAAACTCTGGTACAAACACTACACTTGTGACAATTATTGACACATAGTGCTAGGCCCATGGTACCATGTGACGACAAGTGCAGAGAGATCTCCAGATATAAAGCAATGCCTGTGCCGTGAAGCTTTTATAGTGAGCAAAGGCACTGCACAAAGCCAGTCCCACTCTCTTAACCAAGATGATATTTACCAAAAAGAAGAACAAGACAACATCATTGGATACCATCAGAGTTGCAGGTGTTATATCAGAGTTTTCCTTCTCCTAGAATTCTGCCTTGACAAAGGCTAAGGGGTCATCTCTCCCGGTGATTTTGGATGGCCATTGACTCTTAAGAGCTCCTTTGCCCTTTGACAGGTTTTGTTTTTAGTCCTGCATGATGTCCAAAGTCACCCTCCTCACCAAGAAACCTTGGTGGGGTTGCCAGTTTAGTCGCCAACGACCCGACCATGGGACAGGTTGTACTGGAATACATGTTACCAGTAGCACCAAGTGGTGACCTGATACATACATACATACATACATACATACATACATACATACATACATACATACATACACAGTTAGATACATACATGCATACATACAAACATACATACAAACATAGATACATACTAACATACATACATGCCTGGGTACACATTAGCTGATTCCACAAGCTGTAGTAACTAAGATAGAACGAAGTTATGCTGCTATTTCTCTTCACAGTCACAGATTATCTTTATGGCTATTTCGTACGACTTTACAGTCGTATTTTGATTTTATTTTCGTTTTATTTTTGTTTCATTATACCTTCTGTCTGTTTGTCTCTCCCTCACACTTTCTGTTTAACCTTCTCTGTGTCTCTCTTTTTACACACACACCCGCTCCTATATCTTTCAACATTAAGACACAAGCCGTTGAATCAGTAGTCTAAAACTGGTTAAGATTAGCACTATTTATCTAGTTAACTGTAAATGGTATTTTGGTTCCTCAGAATATATATTACATTGCCCACTTCTAAAATTAGACAGTTAAGATATACGATCTTGCTAACTACAAAGAACAACAACACAAATAAATAAGTAAATAAATAAATAAATAAATAAATAAATAAACGGAATAAAATAGAAAATGTCTGTAGTTGCTACTCACTTTTTGCTGCTCATACAATATTTAACCTATTAATGTTAGTGGAAATAGTTTGATAAATTCTTCTTCGACTAGAAGTACATGCTAGTAGAAAAGACAACAATATATTATTGTTACTATTAGACCCTACTGGGCGGTGGATTGGCAGTATTAGTAGAGCGTCGGACAACATACTTTGCAGCATATAGTTTCCTTCCTTTACGTTCTGAGTTCAAATCCCACCGACTTTAGCTTTTCCTTACGGGGTCGAATAAATAAAGTGACACACTGGGGTAGATTTAATCGACTTTCTCCTGCTCTCTAATTGTTGACCATGTGTCTAAATCAGTAACGATTATTATTCTGGGTGGTGGATTGGCAATATCAGTTGAGTGGTGGACAAATGTTCTTTATGTCCTGAGTACAATTCCTACCGAGATGAACTTTGTTTTCACCTTTACAAAAGCGATAAAATATACTTCCAGTTAAGTACTGAGATCGAAATGATAGATTTTCCTTCCACCTAAATTGCGGACCTTGTGCCAAAATTAAAAATCATTATTGCACGCTAGTGGCAATAATAAAAAATAGATCGAAAGACTCATTAGATTGCAGGACATTATTTATGTGGTATTTAATTACAGCCTTTCACGCCATAAGTTCATCTCGCTGTGATCAAATCTGAAGGTCGATAAAATAAAGTACCAAGCAAGCAGGTGAGAAAGAAGCTGAATGCAGAGGACTGTATTGATAATCTTTAGCTCACAACTCTGCTAAACGCAGATTTTAAGATTTTGCCTACTGTGCTAGCAAGGGGTTGTCTGCAAATATCGGTATTCTGTTTGATGATACGCAGACATTCGCCACCTCGCACTGATCTATCTACGACCACTTTTACTACATGCGATACATCGTAAAGAGGATGGGTAAAAAACCTGACACGTGGGAGACCCTAATCAATTTAGATCAATAGAAAGCCTTCGATTGTATCAACCATCAATACTTGGCCCCTGATTCATTTTGGTCGGTTTTGGTATCATATTCAGGGACAGGAATCCAATGGCCACTATTGGAACTCTTCAGAATCATGGTTCATTCCTCCAGGTTTGCCCTCTCCCGTCTCTTCTGTACGCACTGACTATAAAACCTTCACTAAAGAAACTAAGGACATTAAGGTGCATCCTCCTTGAACGAGGATGCAAAACTTGTGTGGGCATATACGGAAGACATTTATGACACCAAGCACGGCTCTAATGAGGAGCCAGAAGTAAACAGGAAAAAACTTGCAGAGGCAAGTTCATGCCGTCTAACAGATCAGTTAACTAGGTTTGATCCAGATCTTGAGGTGGACAAGAACTGGAATCAGGTGAAGAGCAAGATGGTCATTCTCACCCCAAGCGTAGAGCAGACGTGGCGAACAACTATATCGCATTCGCAATCCATTACCCAGTGGAATGGAGCATCTGATCTTTCGCTTTTTAAGGACAGCACGCATTTCGCTGATTAACACATATTGCGTGGATGACTAGGTATACCATGGGAGATGAAGCGCAAGCATGCTTTGAGGCTATGACATTTACCGCGCTTTCCTGACGGTGAATAGATTTAGATGTCGTTTGTAACAAATATGCAGTTCTGGTCGAGCAAGGACCAAGACAGGACATTTGATATTCTGCCAGCTGAGTAATCCGGTAAACGGAAGTTAATCGTTGGCGTCTATAGAGAAATAGTGACGGAGGAAAAGCGACGCCGTTCTCGAAGAAACTGGACATCAACGAAAGTCAATTGGTTAGTTTACTCCGGAGGACATTCGATCCAGGCCTGGCTGAGCTACTGGATTGCATTGCTTACTGAATATCAACTTTACAAGCGAGGAAGTGCAGTAAGCCGTGTCTGTCGGTGATGCGAGTAAGATGACAAAAGCGTTCTACACGCATTCGTTCAGTGCCTGAGCATTGTAGACTTGTGGAGCAATGTCAAACTGTTGCTATCACATGTAGGGCGGATTCGGCTATACATTAAGTCCGTTGTAAAGATCGCTCTATCGCTATCCTTCGGTCGAGAAGGCCAGTAATTTTCATCTGTGTCACGTCGAAAAACGTTTTTTGTGATGAGGATTGAAAGGGCATTTGAAGTTTTATATGTAAAGGAAATTGAAGGTGGAGAGGGAAATGAACCGTAGATTGAAGGAGCAAAATTGGAAAAAAGGCACTTGCTTTAATGGTTAAAGTGACCATGGGTTTTGTGTGTTTTTCACGAGAAGCCTTCAGAACTCTTCTTCTTCTTCTTCTTCTTCTTCTTCTTCGTGACGACTCGATAAATTATGAATGTTGTATCGATTTCATCTCACTTCACATTAGTGAAGACCCATATAATAAAACTCTCATTTAATATTCATCGAACAAATATTTGGCTTCATGTTTGTCTAAAGAATTAATTTTTTCTGATGCACTCATAGTCTCTCCTTGGTTCGTTTGACATGATTATAGCAAACTGCAGCGTCGGCTAAAAAGCATTTGCCAAATCATAGTGACGTCACTTCTCGATGAAGAGTCAAAATTCAGACTTGATGGAGACACATGGCTATGCCTTTTATTTCGGACTACATTGCACAATGTATCGCTCAAGATTTGACAAAGATTTGGCTGCTTAATTCTACGACGTTTAGTGTCCACATAATGGCTCTATTTTGGGCAGATTGCGTTTCTCGCGACGTAAAGTCATTGGTTTTTACATAGTTTAAGATTTCTTTCCCAACCATATATGGTTATTCAATTAAACCAATAGGTGGAAGATGGTAGAGCTGACCGAATGCTTGAAAAATACTTTGCCGCCTTAAAATTGTACCTCTGTACGTTCTCTGTTTAACTCCTATTGATATCAACTTTATCTTATTTTTACCTCTCGATGGTTTGTAAAAAATAGCAATAAAATTGTGTTTCGATTAAATTAAATGTTTACTTCTGAAATCTGTAAGAAATCAAAGTGGAACTTACCGTATGGGTTTCGAACGTATTCACCTAATAAAGCACTCAAGTTAACTCTGGTCGCGCAATATTATGGTACGCGGGCAGTCGATTCGCATATCATATTTTCTATATCGACATTCCATCGTTTGATCAACTTTCTATATGTAACCATTTCGTCTGTTTATTTTTTTTATAAAGTGTACTTAGAACTACACTGTCCCATGTGTCTTTGGTTATCATTTATCAAATCATTTTTAATACATATAAAATAATTTTAAATTCAATTTCCACGCAAATATTATCTGCTACTCAGTCACAAAACACCTAACCAATTATTTAATAAATCCGTTCTTATTTACATATTTACGGTCCACTGTACGTCAGAAGCGATCTCTGTGTTTATTTTTATCATATTTGAAATTTCAAAAACATTTTTAAATGGTGACGTAGGTTCACCTAATAGTCTGTATTATATTTTAATATGAATAAAAGAAAGAAAAAGTTGAAACGTAAATTAAACAAGCAGATGAGAAAAAAATGTAATATGACTTTACTGACTAATTAAAATCAATTTTATAACTTTTAGTATTACATTATTCAAAGTTCAATATTAAATTATTTACGATCTAAGAGCTTAATATTTTCGTTTATAAATTATTTTTAAAATGTTTATATTTTCGTTTCTGATCTTTATTCGATTAATATATTTCTACGTATTTGTTTAAACCAGTCTCTCTCAAAGTATTTCATTTTCCAACACAAACCCAACACAACACAACACACAAAAAAGAAAAAGAAAAGAAAAGAAAAGAAAAGAAAAGAAAAGAAAAGAAAAGAAAAGAAAAGAAAAGAAAAGAAAAGAAAAGAAAAGAAAAGAAGTTAAGTCTGTAGCCCGAAATGGTTGTGATTATATGCTGTTAGCGCTTTGTGTCGTGCTCGTGTCCAAAACACTCAACGTGGTAGTAATTCACACTGGTATAGGTATCTGGAGCACTGCATGAGTGACGAATGTTTCATTTACTCACAAGTTCAAGGTTTCTGTATTTATAGATTCTATAATGGTCGTTATACTCTGTACACGCTACATGCAGTCAGACCTCCTAAAAACAGTATGATAAGGAGCTACATGGATACAGTTCTCTTCTTAACTAACCAAACAAATTATAAACTCACCATCAGCTATTTTAACGTATATATTTCAAACATTTTTATAAATTGCCTTAAAAAATTGCTATTCGTTTCCTATAATTAATTTTATCAAATTTTAATTACATTAAAGAATATTTCTTGTTTAAACAGCTTAACAATTTTGCAATAATAAATACAGTGGTAAGTTTAAAAATAATATTGCTCTCGCTGTTAATTTTGTCTTAGTAAATGCAAAGCAAAGGCTAAAAGTAATATGTTCTCGTTTAACTAATACTTGATTCGGTGTTTATTTTACTGACCTCCTAAGAGATAAGATTCTCTCAAAATTCTTATCTCTCGATGCAGAGAAATAGCGGTTCTAGCTGGAGCGACACCCAGATCTCCGAGCTACGCACTATATCGAGTAATATTCCTCCAAAGACTCTTCGGAGGAACCCCATTTCAACTGCTTGTATTCCTGATCGTATTCCTTCGATTATTACCCCCAGAAAAATGGCCATAGGTAAAGGTAGGCACGAATACCGAATTGGAGATATCGAATTTAGCCTTTGAATATACTTCTTCTTGTGAGCGCGTGCTGAAGCTGGTGCAGGATTGCACCAGCTCTTGCAATTCTTGCATTTACTTCAGCCTCCTGCCTTTCAACACTCGTGAACATGGCTCCGAGATATTTGAATCTCTTCACATACTTCAGTGTAACTCCTTTCAGACGCAGAGAGCACTTCGCGAACTTCCTTCAGAGGACAAATGTCTCAATCTTTGTATCTCTGATTTTTATTTCTGCTTTACATAAAACCTATCCAGTGCATGTCGGAGATCACCTTTCAACGTGTTAAGGAGCGCCATTTTTTCCAAATATCAGCGTCTGATCCCACACTCGCCGGTTTGGATATCACTTCAAACCCGGCTGTGTGTGTCAATCTTTTTCATGGACCTTATGAATAGGTAAGGTGACAAAACATCCCCCTTAGCAAGGTCTAATACACACATTAAATGGTTTCAACTTAACACAATTTATTCGAACACAAAAACTAAGGTATTCGTATAGGGACAAGGCAAGAGGCTGCCCATCGATTCCATATTCGAGCCTTCTAGAGCCTTATAGAACAAGTCCAATGGAACGAGGTCCTATGCCTTTTTGAGGTAAAAAAGAAAACATAAGCCTCATGGTAATACTCCCATAAATCAATCGTAGTTATCGTTGTTCGGAACCAGCACACGGAGTGATCGATTCAATGCTGAATGTTAAGCGGAATGAATTTGTTGACTCAGTGTTGAGATTATTAATTTTATTTCGAAAAAGCTTTCTCCAATTCATAGACGAGATGTATAATTAGAACAGAGAATAAGAACAATAAATAACTAGGGAAAAAACATTTGTCAGGAGCGTTAGCATTTTCCGTTGCACCTGGGTGTGTATATGATTAACTGTATGACTGCACATTTACAATGTTGTAGCTTGAAAACAATTAAGAATAGTTTGAAACCTCCGTACTCGACAAATTCTAAGAAGTAATATATACATGTTGAAATAGAAATAGAAGCTATAAGTATTCTTCCATTCAGCCTCTCATTCTTCATTTATTGTTTGATTCTCTCCTACTGTGTTATGAAATATAAAAATACTCATCTGAAGCCATTATAAATGACGTTAAAGAAGAGGCAAATAATTGGTGAAGTCATTGGAGCTTCAGTTAGAATATCTAGAGATTTTTGTTCTAGCACGCCGTGTTGTGAACTTAAGTCTCTGAGGGTAATTTTGCCATTCTCTCTTTTAAGAGTCGATAAATTGGACATTGAGCGTGGTACGTTGCAGTATCTAATCTGACTTTTGTGTTTAGAAGACAGATCATGTGATGCCATTCATTTTCAATCTATATTAGCCAGTGCTTTTACCTTGAACAACAATAGTATCGGTGAGGAGACTTGCATGTTTAAGTAACGGCTTTTCATCTGTAAAAGATCTTGTTAGACCTACGTCATGGCAAAGAACATTTCAATCGCACATCTATGATTTCACAAGACGCCCCAAGGTCCCAGAATAATAAAAAACTGGCGATATATAACCTAACTGAAAACTAAACATCAAATGTATTGATTTCACCAGTCTCGGGGGTCCTGAAACGTTTGTCCTCCTTTCCCGTCTTTTATCTTATATAATAGAAGTCAATAATATAGCTTTCTTTTTTAATGTTTTCAATTGGTATGTTTCTATATTTATGGAAATGTTTTGTCCATTAGCTGAACACATCGGTGTTCTGGGAATATCTATGAATTAACAGAACTTCAAATTTTTGAGTTGAAAATGACAATGGCCTATAAAAGCTTGGCTGTTTTTTGTTTTCTTTCTTCCACTTTTTGTTCTTTTGAAACAGATCTTATGCTTAGTGATAGTAATTATATATTAAATTATCCCATATTGTCGTCTACACGAAAGGAAAAATTCTACTTATTTTCTGATAATTGGTTGTGTTACATTCTATTTTCTGATATTTTAATTTTAATTCTCAATTCTTTTATCTGTTCTTTAGTTGTTTGTTTCTATTTCAAGAACTTATATTGCTTTATTGCTTATTTCACATTTTTCTTTCGATGGCATGTTCTCTGTAGTTATGAAACGTAATGTTCATGTCTATGAGGATAGGTTGTAATTGAGTGAGATTTGGCTACTATTTTTAGCAGGCTGAGCAACCGCTGTGTGGCTCCTCCATTTATTCTTAATGGTATTAATTATTGTGCATCTAGTTTAGCCTTGACCGGGCAGTTTTATGAATGAACATAAACATTTGTTTTAGACATAATATACCGAGGACTAAACTATCCAGTATGTCTTTGTGAATTGAGGAAGATTTAACAGTTATTTCGAGCAGATTGGATGACAACATAGAACTTTCCTTTGTTTACTCAGGGTCTGATTAGGCCTGACATCTGGCGTCGATATTAACAGTTGTTTCTTTATGATTTACTTATCGTCTTCAACCATCTAGTTGTCATTTTCAATATTTTTCATGTAATTGTTTCAGAAAACGCTAATCTTGTGCTTTCACCGCAAGGCTTTCAATGTCAACTTCTCAAACTGAGCTTCTTCGGAGTTAATGAAGGGAATGTAGGTGGTCAAAGTTGGCATTTCCGACGCTAATGTATTGTTGATAGAGCAGAGGTCTTACTGCCATTTTGTAGAGCATAAACTTCTCAAGTGCTTCTTTAAACCCTAACCGTTCTTCTAAGGATTCGTTTTGTTTTTCTTGTTTTTCTCCTATCGCAGATTTGTTGCTGAAATTGTCAGCTTACTTGCAGATAGATAAGAATGTTCCAGAGTTTTTGTTATCTTTCTAAATTATTTGTATAATACTACTGCTATACATATATATATATATTTACTTATACACACACACACACACACACACACACACACACACACACACACACACACACACACACACACACACACATATATATATATATATATATATATGTATATATATATGTCTATATATCTATATATATATATATATCTATATATATATATATATATATATATATATATATACTTGTGTATAATGGTAGCTATGGTGCTTCCATAGGCGGTATGCCAAAATTAGCACTCAATATTCAGCAGAGTAGAGTGTATATAGTATAAAGAAACGAAAAATCAGTGATGCATCTGGACTCAATTTATTGCGTGTCACAATTGTTTCGCCGGCAGGTAGCTCGAGACATGGTCCCTGTATGGATCTGGTTGATTCTACGGCTGCAGGTTCCTTCAGACACGGGTAGTTCGTTCGGAGCAAATTTTATCACTGTTATCATAAAAAAACAGCCTAAAAAAACCTCTTCCACTCTTGTCATGCCATTGGCTGTTGTTACTCCACGTCATCTTAAGTACTGGTCACTATTTACCGCCACACTGTCATCAGCAATTTTCCCTCCGACACACTTCAATGGAGTCATGCTGGGTTCAGTATCTCAGACGTCTGTTCACACTCCAGAGCAAGCACCCACACATACGAATAAACACACACATATACACACACAGACAGACACAGACACATGCGTGCATACACACACACACGCACACATGCATAGACACATGCACCCCCCCCATATATATATATATACATGTATGTATACACACACACGCTCGCCCTCACTTACACAGACCCAGGCACACCCACTTCTAGATACAGACCGCCACAAGCCTTTTAACGGCTGCTTAAGTCGCGCCATATATCCGGTCCGACAAGCACGGCCCACGTAAACATACACATATACACACATACACACACTTACGCGCGCACACCTACGCACAGCCTTATATACATATATACACTCATACACACACACATATATATACATACACACACTCACACACACACATATATATATATATATATACATATACACACATGCACACACATACATACAAAATACACATACGTACACAAAATTACATACACACATACATACACACACACACACACACACACATATATATATATATATATACAAAAAAACACTAGATGCATACGCATACCCACACACATACATACATATATACATGCAGACATATATACATCTACATATACATACGCACACGGACTTCCACATGCAGACACCTGCACAAATGCATATTTGCTTACACACACATGTTTCCACATATACATATATAAACAAAACCGTAAAAATACATTATATAATAAAAAACACAACATACCATAAAATAACGGTAAAATAACATAACATAAAATATCAATATAGTATACATTATAATATATATATATATATATACATATATATATATATATATATATATATATATATACACACATGTACACACATGCATACATACATATACGGATATATACAATGGAAATATGATAAAATAATAAAAATAATAGTAATAAAATGGATATATACTCCATATATAATCATCCGTACACATTCTCGTGAGATGTACATAAACATATACATGTAAACACAAATACACATATACATATATAGAGGCCCACATATGCACATCGGCCGGGCGCACCGAAAACGATAAACGGAAAAAATGACGATAGCTAATAAGCTTGAAACTAGTACATCGTTCCTTTCTCAGTGTTGAAAAAAAGACCAACTGTACGGCTTAATTCAGGATGTTTGTTTACAAACACGCCGAGCATTATAATAAATGTTCGGTAAATCCATACGTACATATATATATATGTGCATGTATGTATATATATATATACATACTACAGTACGTCTGTATACATATATGTATGTACGTATACTTATATATATATATATAACCGAGGAGTTGTGGTAAGGAACCAGATGTACCATAACGCACCAGGGTACTCAATACTTAGGATAGTAGAGTGGGTAATAGGAGCAAGTATGACCCCGACGGCAGAAGTCAAGCCGTTTCGACGGCTATTTCTGGATAGTCCAGAAATAGCCGTCGAAATGGCTTGAGCTCTGCCGTCGGGGTCATACTTTCTTCTATATATATATATATACCATTTATGTTGTGAGGTTTACCAGTGGGTAAAAATATTCATTCCGGTTAGTAAACCATAATGTAATAATAATATAAGCACTCTACGTTATGCAACTCACTCATCGTAGATATTGAATCCCGTGGCTGGTGCAAGAACGGAGTTAAATATTAAAGGGATATTTCCGGACTGGAAATATCCCTTTAAAGTTTTAATGTTAAAAAAAACAAAAAAACAAAACAAAAATAAAAACAAAAAAAAAACTATAGATATTTCAATGGCCCAGTTACATCATCTGACCATGACCCAAGACCTTGGTGACATCGTCAGGTGCGGATTACATGTCTCGTTAATCAATAAAAGGAATTACGGCAAATAAAAAACAGGGAATATAGAATATACGTGATTCGGTGATGGCTCGTGAAATTTGGTGTTATTGTTAGGGCGAATCATCTCCAAATATAACACTCATCAATGTTAAAGTGTGGGTTTTGGATGGCACGACCCAGCAGGGTAGGGGTTGTTTGGTGGAAACAGAAATCCTGCTGTTTATACATTATCAGAGCCAAACTGCTACAAAAGGTTAGAGGTATAAGCTCTATTTCATTAGAGCCTGGCCGAAACCAGCATAGCGTGACGACGAAGCAAATTAAAGGAGATGAGTGCTATAAAAGTATAAAAATTATAAATTGTTTAAAAAGTAGTGTTGAATATCCCATTAAATAAATTAAGAAAATTGAATTACGAAAAATACACCTAGAAGAAATAAATTAAGAAGAAATATAAAGATGATTATTAATATCAATAATATAATGTAATTATAACCTTAATGTCAGTGATTCGTTAAAAGTAATTGATTAAAGGGTAAATAATCTAGCTCACGCTTATATGTGAGTGTTTGTATTGTGAAACAATAGAAAGAAACGCATAGAAAATGAGGCATGGCGCTCCAGTGAGACTGACGTAATAACAATCCTTATATAAAGTCCAAATATGATATACCAGTACCGAGCATATTCATATATGGAAGAGGAGGAAATTAATTAATTAATTATTTAATTCCAAGCACTCAAGAAATGTAAACAAAATTTTGCTTCTTACATGTAATCCGGAGAACCAACAGACGGTCAGTCGTGGTGTAACTCTTAGTAGATAATGTTAATAATAAAAATGTTAATGATGATGGTGATAAAATTAGGGAGTGTAGATAAAAAATGCAAGTACATAGTTGAATGTAAAATTGAAGATGAAAAATTAAAATTTAATCAGTAACTAGTATTTAGTCGAATGGGTCGCTTAATATCATATAATTGTTTCTACTTTTGGCACAAGGCCAGCAATTAACCAGTGTATTACTGGTACTTTATTTTATCGACCCCGAAAGGATGAAAGGCAAAATGATACACTATAAGATAAAATATGAAAAAAAAAAAAAAAAAATACCCGGAAAATATCAAAATATAGAAAGGTAAGGTAATGATTAAGGGTAAATTTTACAATAGGTAGTATGTATGTCTTTAGTGTAATTATAAAACAAAATAATTATGTCGAATGTTAAAAGGTGAGTAAATTGTGGGGTGGGGAATAATTAAATCTTTAATTGAGGGATAATAAAGAAGTAAAAGAGCTAGTGAAACTCAATTAATGATTGATAGTAATTAATACCAAGCTGAAGCTGTTGGTATGAAGACCCTACTGAACCGTGGTATTAGGAATTTATATCACATATGAAGTATCAGATAACCGGTAAGTTATTGGGTAAGGTGTACACAACTTATATTTGAAATATAAGATATCTATATACATAAATGGCAATTTCTGTCTGTTTGTTTGTGGATTTGTTTGTGAACCTAAAACTCAAAAACTACCAAACCGATCTTGATGAAATTTGACACGTGTGTGGGGACTCATGCCCATTTAATTTCTTACGTATATTTCATTTTAATCCAAGGGTTCCCCGGGGGCCCAAACCCCCGCTGAAAAATTTTTCCTTTCGATTTATATGAAATTTAAACCATAGGTAAATGACAAGATATGATGTCTATTCACAAAAGTTTTGAATTGATATTTTTAAAAAATTATTTACAAGAAACAAAATAAGAATAAGATTTAATAATGTAATTTTGATTTGATAATTACAAAAAATAATGTTTTCCAATTTTTCATGCATTACATTTTACATTGAGTAATATTGAAATGCAGAGTTTTTCTCCATAAATTATATCACTGATTTAAAATCAATCATCATTTTCTTACAAAAAAAATTAAAAAAAATGTGTGAAACGCAACAAGGCGCGGGTAATTCGGCTAGTAATATAATGAAAATAGAATTAAATAGAATAGAATAAAATAAAATAAAATAAAATAAATAAATCAAATAGGATGTAATGTAGGTTATAAAATGCAACATTCAATATAAATGCATGAAAAACACAAAACTATAAAGGTAAAAACTCAATACAAGATATAGAAAGTCAAATAGAATCAGAGAGAATCATGGTGCATCAAACAATTTAGAGAATCCATCAAATATCTCGTTAGTCCATATGGGTATATGTAGCCGTATATGGTCGTGTTGAGGCATTGGGGTAGACTCAGTTCCAGCAAGTCACCTTGGTCTTGGCTGATAGTTCTTTCGGTACTGGGGTCATGGACTCGGTACTTTCTTTCATCACAAAGCGCTCGACTGCGACAGAAGCTGTATTCCATTTATGTTGTGTGGTTTATCAGTGAATAGAACTTTTCTGGTTAATAAACCATGATATAATAGTAAGAAAAGAACTCTACAATATGTAGCTCATCCATCGTAGATGTTGAATCCCGTGGGTGGTGTAGTTACATTATCTGATCATGAGGCAGGACCTTCGCGTCATCTTCAGGTTGCGGACTGCATAATTAGTTAATCAATAAAAGGAATTATGGCAAACACAAACAAATGTAACTTGGCCATTGAAATATGAATAGTGTTTTTTGCAGCATTAAAACTTTGAAGGCATATTTCCAATCACGCCTTTTATATTGGATGTTTGTCTGGTTTACAGTATGAGGTAAGACAGTGGTGTGTGTGCGTGTGTGACAAAAAAAATGCAAAAAAAACAAACAAACAAAAACAGGAAAACATCTTCCAGATACACCAGATTTTTCGTTTTACCGTTCGAGCATAGTATATGAACATTTCTAGGTGTTTCCACTCGGGAACAACCTATATATAGACAGGGGAAGATTATTAGTGTTAGATATTGAGAGAGGGATAATAAGAGAGAGCCAGTGGTCGATATAGAGAGGGGAAGAGTTTTGTCGTTATGAATAGAATGAGGGTGATTAGAAGAAAGTGCCGTGGGGTAGATATAGAGAGGGAGAGAGTTTGATGGTAGAAGATATAAAGAGGGGTTTTGGGAGAGAGCGTTGTACGGTAGAGGGGTTGTGTTTAGTGATTATAGATATAGAGAGTGAGATAATGAGAGAGAGAGAGCCGTGTGGTAGATATCAAGAGGGGGGGGGGGAGTTTGGTAGTAGTAGATATAGAGAGGGGTGTTAGGAGAGACTGATGTATGGTAGATATAAAGAGGGGGAGATTGATGGTAGTAAATATAGAGAGGGGTGTTGGGAGAGATAAGTGTATGGTAGATATATAGAGGGGAAGAGTTTAGTGGTGTTAGATGTAGAGAGGGGGATAATGAGAGAGTGCCGTGTGGTAGTTTTATATAGAGAAAGAGAGTTTGGTAGTAATAGATATATAGATGGGAATTGGGAGAGATAGGTGTAGATATATAGAGGGGGAGAATTTAGTGTTAATGGAGTAAGTGAGGGGGATTGGGAGAGGTTGTTGTATATTGTAGACTAGCTGACGTACCCAGCTTCGCCCGGGTAAACAGTTGATAAGAAAAGACAGGTAGAAGAGAAAATGGATGTTTGTCTGGATTGCACTATAAGGTGAGACCGCGGTGTGTCTCACAAAAAAAAAAAAAAAAAGTAAAAAATCTTCTAGATACACCAGATTCTTCGTTTTACCGTTTGTGCATAGTATATGAAGATTTCTCGTGAAAAATCTACATATAACTGTCTATGGGTAAAAAGCGATTCTCTTGTATTCAATCCTATAACTTTGAAACTATGAGCCTAAGCTTTATTTATTTGTGGTCATAGCAAAACTTGCTCTAACAGGGAACTGATATCTTGAGAATTTGAAAGGCAGCTCGATACAGGAAGGAATAAGAGGAATTTAAAAATAATTGCACTTTCACTTTGATAATTGCCTCCAAGAATAGTGGCCTCAAGGAGATGGTTCATCTTCCGTCTTACTGTAAAAGCTTGTGTCATTGCCCTGACGTGGCTGGTCCACGTTTCTCAAAAGGATGATGGAACTTCCTATCTTTTATATTATATGTAGATATAGATATAGGTAATTATGTATAAATGCATGTGTGTATGTATGTGTGCGTGCATATGTGTATATGTATATATATATATATATGTGCGCGCGCGTGTGTGTGTGTGTGTGTGTGTGTGTGTGTGTGTGTGTGTGTGTGTGTGTAAACCAGCGAAACACGATCGTCACTAACAAGGATCATGCAGAGAGAATCCCTTATAGTTAATTCCCAACCTGCTAGAAATAGCAGTTAGGTTGGTTAGCATACTCAGGTTGTTATTCTTCTTTGATGTTACAGAATTAGTATCAATAAACCTTCCTTGGTATACTCTTATTCCATAGGTGTCCTTTTCGATTGTCACTTTTCGTTTTTCTGTGGTACGCGAAGGAACCAACTAACAAACATCTCTCTTTTATATTATGTATAGATGACTCTTGCAGGGCTAGAACTGTGTGGTTTGAAAGAAATTCAGTAGTTTCCCTAATATATTTATATAATTATTCCAACTGTTACTGGTATAGTCAATCTATTAATGCTAATAAGTGAATTCTTAGTAATTGGTAACGTTCTATTATCTGGTTTGTTCTTTATTTCTAGATTATCGTATTCTTGCACTTGTCCTAATGCGTATATTTTAGAATAAGCTCTCGCTCTTTCTAGTGATATTTGCACATTTTTCTATTTACATTTCTATGGAGATATCACTGCTAAAGATCTGCATTACTTGCAACAAGCTGTCAATCTTTCGTTAAAAAATAATTAAAAAGAAAAACGAAACAAATGAAAGTAACCATGTAAAATATATGGCCGAGAATCTTCCACTGGCAGTTGAATAAACAAACAGTTAAGTTTAATATAGTAGACACTAACGCCAATTAGGAGAGCAGTGAAGAAAATCTGTGTGTGTGTGTGTGTGTGTGTGTGTGTGTGTGTGTGTGTGTGTGTGTGTGTGTGTGTGTGTGTGTGTGTGTGTGTGTGTGTGTGTGTGTGTGTGTGTGTGCGTGTTAGTAAACAATGGGGATTTCTCAAGTTATTTGTCCATCATCGTTCTTATATAGATCTATGAGTGTTATGTATTTTGCCATGGGCTTCTTGACATATCTAGTTATCTTTGATGTTGCTTATACAGAATTTGTACATAGAATTCATAGAAATGTGGAAGATTACTTTGATAACTTTGATAGGTTTCGGCCAGTATTGGCCCAGGGCATGTCTAACTTAATAGCACCACCTGGCGAAGTCTGACAAATCAGGGTTTGGGCACCATGGCCCACTCGAGCAGAGAGTTATTGTTTACGGAGGCATATCCGGGTGTAGGAGGCTTATCCGGGATTTCTTGAATGAATTTATCCAAAGACTTCTTGAACTTGATGGGGTCTGTTTCTGCTTTGATGTGTTTTGGTAGTAGTAGATATAGAGAGGGGTGTTAGGAGAGACTGATGTATGGTAGATATAAAGAGGGGGAGATTGATGGTAGTAAATATAGAGAGGGGTGTTGGGAGAGATAAGTGTATGGTAGATATATAGAAGGGAAGAGTTTAGTGGTGTTAGATGTAGAGAGGGGGATAATGAGAGAGTGCCATGTGGTAGTTTTATATAGAGAAAGAGAGTTTGGTAGTAATAGATATATAGATGGGAATTGGGAGAGATAGGTGTAGATAGATAGAGGGGGAGAATTTAGTGTTAATGGAGTAAGTGAGGGGGATTGGGAGAGGTTGTTGTATATTGTAGACTAGCTGATGTTAAAGAGAGCAGGGCCAATTGAGGTGAAATAATTGTGCCGTATTGTTGTTATGAGATGCGAGTGAGAATTTTGTCGTGGGCGGATAGCACAGGGCCCAAGCCTTGGGTGTACATTAAAGGTGATGCCAACATCATTTGGGCAAATCTAAGGGAATATTTTCCACATCCTGCAGATAATGTAGCGCTCACGGCGAGGTTGGAGAGAATAAAGGTTGAGCTTTTCTAATCGACTCCAATAGTCAAGGCCTGTCATGCCATCTATATTTTTTGTAATTGACCTTTAGGATGCTTCAACTTTCATGATACTTCATTTCGTGTGGGGTGACCACAGTGGACAACAGTATTCAAAGTGGGGTCGGGAAAAAGTGGAGAAGAGAAGGATAATAGTGTGGATATCTCTCGACTGGAAAGTTCAGAGAATCCAGGAACATATTCTGCAGGCCATATCAACTTTGCTGTTTATATGAGTGGCCCAGCTTATGTTGTTGTCCATAATTTCTCCCAGGTCTCTGATGTAGTTGGATGCCACTAGAGTTTCACCCGAAGGAAGAGAGTATGGTAGTTTCAGGGCATCCTTTTTTCCAAAGTGGATTAATTCAAATTTATCCTCATTCAACAGCATATTATTCTTTTCTGCCCATTGGATAACAGCGAGTAGGTCTGACTGAAGGCAAGTCCAGTCACCCACCTCATTGATGACTCTTTGGAGCTTGGACTCATCTGCGAAGATTCTTATGTTGCTGTGCTTGATGATGTCAGTAATGTCATTAATGTAGATGATGAAAAGAAGTGGGCCTAACACAGTGCCTTGTGGGACGCCACTGCTGACTTTGGCAGGGCTTGATTTTACTCCTTTGACTACAACATGTTGGGTTCTCTCTGTCAAGAAACATTTGATCCACTGTAGTAACCTTCCAGAGACACCAACATTGGCTAGTTTTTTCAGTAGAATCTTCTGATCAACCCTGTCAAAGGCCTTGCTGAAATCAAGGTAGATGACATCAGTGTTGGAGCCCTCTCCCAAGGCTATCAGAACATCGTCAAAGTGATGCAGGAGCTGCGTTAGGCAGTCCCTTCCATTACGGAACCCATGTTGGTTGGAGTTCAGCAAGCCATTGCTTTCGAGAAAGTGGGTTATTCGTGATCTCACCACCCTCTCAAATACCTTGATAATATGAGAGGTGAGTGAAATCGGACGGTAGTTCACTGCAAGGGACTTATTTCCCTTTTTGAAGACTGGGACAACGGACTGGGACAGAAAGTTTTCAGGAATATAGCCAGTGTCTAGTGAGTTCCTCCACAGATTAGCAAGAGGAGATGCAAGTTGGTGTCGACACACCTTCAGGACACAAGCAGGGAACCTGTCAGGGCCTACTACTGAATTGTGTTTAATTTTGTTTATTGCTGCTAAGATATCAGAGGCGCCAAACGTTATGTCTGATATAGTGTGCTGAGGATTAACATCACTGATACAGTCCAGATCGGCCATATCAGGATTGCTGAAAACAGAGCAATATTGTTTCTGCAGTATCTCGCCCATGGTTTTGGCATTGTCTTGGAGTGTGCCATTTTCATCAACTAGAGGGCCAACAGTGGAGACGGTGACTTTGTATATTTTAGCAAATGAAAAGAACACTTTGGGGTTGAGTTTGATTTTCTTGACTCAAGCAGGGCGATAGCCATCGAATGTGTGTGTTGCTGTTGGCAGTATTTTAGAGGATTAATTTCTTTGTTTGTTCTTTTTATTTTTCTGATAATAGTTTTTCTGTTTTGGGGGATACTGCACTTAGCTTTTTTTGTTCACAGGTTTTGATGGGGTGTGTTTTGTACATATATTTGTGACAGTGTCTACAAAGATCTGCCAAGATCTTTTGATGTTGGTGGAAGTGTGTGCGTGTGTAAAAGACCAGTCGACATGTGATAGTTCGTTCATAATTGCATCCCAGTTGGCATTGTAGAGATCCATGTTATCAAATGGGTGGGCTGGAAAGAGGACCCTCGGATTAGTTTTCGGCTGGTGGAATCTCAGGTTACAAAGAACCATGTCATGGTCTGAGAGAAGGGTTTTATTAAACATTTTAAAAATATTTGATTCACGCCATA
This sequence comes from Eledone cirrhosa, assembly GCA_964016885.1. Taxonomy (NCBI): domain Eukaryota; kingdom Metazoa; phylum Mollusca; class Cephalopoda; order Octopoda; family Eledonidae; genus Eledone; species Eledone cirrhosa. Next base: position 366,977,991 of record OZ024740.1, read on the forward strand.
AGTATATCTTTGTAGGAAAATGTTCAAGACATCGACGGCGGAGCTCAGGCCGTTCCGACGGCTATTTCACTCTCTCTCTATATGTATGTATGTATGTATGTATGTATGTATGTATGTATGTATGTATGTATGTATGTATGTATGTATGTATGTAGGTATGTATGTATGTCAGGTCACCACTTGGTGCTACTGGTAACATGTATCCCAGTACAACCTGTCTCATGGTCGGGTCGTTGGCGACTAAACTGGCAACCCCACCAAGGTTTCTTGGTGAGGAGGGTGACTTTGGACATCCTGCAGGACTAAAAACAAAACCTGTCAAAGGGCAAAGGAGCTCTTAAGAGTCAATGGCCATCCAAAATCACTGGGAGAGATGACCCCTTAGCCTTTGTCAAGGCAGAATTCTAGGAGAAGGAAAACTCTGATATAACACCTGCAACCCTGATGGTATCCAATGATGTTGACTTGTTCTTCTTTTTGGTAAATATCATCTTGGTTAAGAGAGTGGGACTGGCTTTGTGCAGTGCCTTTGCTCACTATAAAAGCTTCACGGCACAGGCATTGCTTTATATCTGGAGATCTCTCTGCACTTGTCGTCACATGGTACCATGGGCCCAGCACTATGTGTCAGTAATTGTCACAAGTGTAGTGTTTGTACCAGAGTTTTCAAGTCGCTGGCTGGACTAAAAAGTCACACTCGTTCAGCGCATCGGTAGGGGTTCTCCTACATGGATATAAAGTAGTGGCCGTACTCGAAAACGAGTTGGCAGCCACCATGTATGTATGTATGTATGTATGTGTGTATGTAGGTATATATATATATATATATATATATATATATATATATATATATATATATATATATATATATATATATATATATATAGTAATAATAATAAATTTGAAGACTAAAATCCAAAGAGGGCTGGATAAGTATAAATATATATCAAATATATAAGAACCGTAGACCAAATATTTCAGATCCCGTTAAGGGTGAAACCAGCGATTCTTCGCTTAAACTTTAATCTGTTATTTTAATAAATATATATATATATATATATATATATATATATATATATATATATGTGTGTGTGTGTGTGTGTGTATATATATATATATATATATATATATATATATATATATATATATATATATATATATATATTTCGTTTTTGAATTTGTTTAGGAAGATTCTTTATATGAAAACGTGTGTTGAAACCGATATTGTTATGCTTTGGGAGGGTCATGTTGCCAATAAGTAACACACGCACCAGTTGCTTTAACTTCAATTTATTATAAATTAAATTTATAAATTCAGGAATTTATAAATTTCCGGTTGGTTGGTTGGTTCTACAACCAGACGATTGTTCATATAATGTCAAAGTTCTTTCGTCACACATTCTGTGACCTCTTCAGTGACTGGGGATTCTTTTCTTTTCTTTGTTTTTGTGCCTCTCCTTTGTTCTGTCTTACGCCATCTTGTTTTTGTGTGTGTTGTGTGCTTAGTTTGCTCATGTGTTACATCCGGGTGTCTCTGTGTGTTTATATTTGTTTATTTACTTATTCGGAAAAGAGGACAATTAATTAACAAAGAACTGCTTAGCAACAAACATATAAGGATGTAACATGTAAATAAACAAATAAATAAACAAATATAAACACACACAGACACCCGGATGTAACACATGTGCAAACTAAGCACACACTACACACAAAAACAAGATGACGTAGGACAGAACAAAGGAGAGGCACAAAAACAAAGAAAAGAAAAGAATCCCCAGTCACTGAAGAGGTCACAGAATGTGGTCACAGAATCGAAATCTTTCCTGTAGTCCAGCCAGACTGTAGTCATATTCCTCCTAAGTTGTCGTACCTCCGACATCGCAGTTTTGTTGATTAGGAGTTGTTCAGCACATCCCCAAACCCCTTTCTTTCCAGCTGCTTGTTCATATGTGATGATGTTATTATTTTCACAGTGGTCTTGGAGGAATAGTTTCAGGCAGGCTGTATACATCTTATACATCAGGTTCTGGCAGTTTTTTGCCAAGTGGGTATCTTTGTTCTTTGGGACCAGTAATGTTTGTGCTAATGTCAACCATTCTGGTATAAGTGTATCTCCCTTAAGAATTTGTTGGTAGAGGTCAGTAAGATACCTCCGATAGAATATCAGTTTTTTGTACCAGTAGCCGACAATCATGTCTCTTCCTGGTGTTTTCTTATCTTGGAGTTTTCCTATCACAGTCTCAAGGGTACCCTCACTTATTTCGTATGTTTCTGTTGTAGTGTAGGAGCAATAGTTCTTTCGGATTTCTCTTAGCCACACTGCATCTTGGTTGAAATTCTTCTTTTCACCCCATATTTTGCTCAAAAAGGAATCTATGTCTTTCTGGGATGGAGCCTCAGTGACATTATTATTTTGCCCTTCATATCTCTATAGACTGATGTTTGGTTTCGTCTGAATCTTTTCTCTCATCTACCTTTTTCAGGTATCGGCGTTTTTCGCTAACATCTCTCATTCTTGTTTGAGGGTGATCAGCTTATATTGGAGAGTTCTGGTTCTACTGTTACCAAACATCGTCTCTATTTTATTTTTCACTCTTTGTTGGTGAGGAGTGAGGTTTTTTTGTGTTTGTTTGCATGTAAGGAGCATTGTCACATATCCTATGTTTTTTCGTAGGTCAGCAATCTTTTTTTCTATTTTAGTTATATATGATGGTATTTTTGGTGGTGTTTTATTCTTGTTAATATCTCTGCTATCGCCAAGATAATGCTTCACTGTCATTGCTAAGGCATATAAACAGGCGTTGATTTGCCAAAATGTTGGGGTTTTTATCCATCGTAAATATTCATCCCCTATTTCGTCAATAACACGTAATATTTCATTATTTGGTTTTTTATTCAACATTGTCGTTTTAACATGTTCAGCAAGAGAGATATTTATACATGAGTTAATTTCTCTCTGGAAGATTTCGTTGAGGGACATTTTCAATTGTTTATACTTTTGTTTATCATTATCGATAGTATTTTCCACAATAGTCGAGGTAGACTCGGATGGTACACGTGGTGTCAAATTTCTTCGATTATTATTATTATCGATAGTGTTTTCCCCAGCATTCGAGGTAGACTTAGATGGTACAGGTGGTGACAAGTTTCTTACAGGCATCGTAGTTTCAAGGCGCTGTTCGACCTGGCTGCTAGGAAGTCTAGCAGCATGGCGATATGTAGCACGTGTTGTTGATTCCATGTTTGTTGTGGGGCACTTACAATTAATAATATTTATCTTATTTTTACGTTCAACAAACGTCGCTTGTTGGCGTAATTGTTTCGCTGTGAAATAATTTAGCTCTGGGTGCATTTCGTCCCAGTGTAGCTTCATTCTATTCATATAGCCAATGCAGGGATTGTTTTTTGCCATTTTATAATAATTAAATAAATCATTATTAAGTTCGCAACTCCAAGAGAAATGCGATTTATAATTTCGGTTTCTTCTGTAGCTACAACTGAATAAAGTTTGATTACCTTCCTTGTCATTTGTCTTCGGTACTTCCTTAATTTTTTTGTTGATGTTGTGTTCAGCCATGCTGTTTGTAGCAAATCCTTGTAAAATGAATTATGTAGCTCTGTGAATTCGAATAAAAGGTGTCTTCAGAAGGGATAGTTAGAAGAATAAATAGTTATTCAACCTGACTGTAGTTTCGTTAAAACATCTATCTAGGAGAAGGTCACTCAGATAAAACCTGCGACACCGTTTGCATCCAATGATGTAGACTAGTTCTTCTTTTGGGGAAAATGCATTCGATGTTCAGAGAGTCGGACTGGCTCCGTGAAAAGAATTTCCTCATTTAAAAAAAATTCAAGCACACGCAGCGCTTGATATGTGACATCTTTTGCGATGCATGGCATTGCTGGCCATAGACAAGTCCCTAGCAGGACCAAAAAGCCACATCGCTGCTGTTCAAGCTTAAGTATCAAGCGATGGCATTACTCGAAATCAAGTTGCAGCCATCATGTATGTATGTATGTATGTATGTATGTATGTATGTATGTATGTATGTATGTATGTATGTATGTATGTATGTATGTATGTCTCTCTTAATTTTGAGTTTATTATTGACGGAGAACCTCCGGTGGCAAAGTTATAAAAGAAATGGAAATTTTTGTTGTCTCTTGTGCAATCGTTCACTCTTTGAATTGTAAGAACATTTTATTGATATTGAACCTTCCAGATATCGCGTATATTTGTAGCATAAGAACCCAGGAGCTGCGTTCTTTATTAACAAATCTAACTTCAGTCATACTTTGTTCCAGACCGGTCGGTATATATCCTGTAGTTCTAATCATTATATATACTAGCAGAAAAACCGCCCTCAGGCGGTTTTCTGCTAGCATATGTAGTGTGCATATTGGTATTATAAACCGTATGCAGCCCCGCAGACCTTACTTTATTATAGTTTAGATGCAACTTAACTTCCTCATCCGTGGTCCGAGTGAGTAGCTGACTCCTACAACAGAGCATTATTTAATATGTGATTACCCAGTGCATTACTGGTACTTTATTTTACGGGGTCGATAAAATAAAGTACCAGTAATGCACTGGGTAATTGCTGGCCTTGTGCCTAATGTAGAAACAATTATTTAATATGTGATCCCAAACAGCAATATCGAGCCGTTTGTGTTTTAATTTATATATATGTATGTTCTTTCGGTTTTATAGTATCACAATTTGTTGCCAATCAGTTTCTAATATAGATAAAAGACTCTCTCATTGGAATTTACGCAACATCAACTAGGTAGATATGTATGCATGTCTGCATGCATGTATGTACAGGTATGGATGTTATTGTATGTGTGGATGTGTATATTTTGAGTTATCTGTGTGCATGTGCGTATGCTTTGTATCTGTACATGTGTATATGCAGTTATTAGATGCTTTATTTTTGGAATGTTTTAGATATTTTAACTGTTCTATTAATGGATTGTACATGTAATTTCCTAACTAGTCGTGTTTTTTCTGTTTCTTTGAAGCCCAGCTTCTCAAGATTTGTACTGAGGCCGTTACTGACATATCCCAGTGCCCCAATATCAGGTATAAATCTGAAGGTACAGTCAGGGTGGAGTATCTGTACATTTCTCAGTTCTGCATAGATATTCTCCTTTTTGTTAATCTTTAACATTATATTGGCATCTGCTGGGCAGCTAATTTCCACTACTGTACATGCCTTCTTTTCTCTGTCCCATATCAATATATCTGGTCCCTTATGGCTGCATTTTATAGGGGTTTTGACTGGAACATTCCACCAGTACTCTTTCATATTATGTATATGTATGCCTTCCACATTGTTGTAGATTTTAATGTGTTTATTGTCAGGGCTACCTTTTCTACGGATTGCATTGTAGTGTTTTGGCCACTACATCATGCCTCATAGATAAATAGTACCGTGATGACATCTTTGGACAGCTCCTTATGACATGGGTGACATCTTCGATGTTAATTCTGCAGAGTCTGCAGTTGTTGTCACATATGTTTTGCCTGCATCCCTATTTCATTTGTGAATCAAGCATTTTGTGTTGATTTCCTGTTCTTGGATTGCAAAAACGTATCCTTCAAAGTGGGATCCAATATAGCGGTTGTTGGTCCATGATAGACTACTTTGCTTATCTATATTACTCTCACTCTGGAGCTTCCTGGGAACATATCCATGCACGATTTTCTGCTGATAAGCATACAGTTTTTCATCCATGGATTCACAGGCTACTGCTGGGCAATTTCCTTGGGTGTGAGTTTTTGATTATCATGCAGGGAGCACCTTTCAAGGAGTTCCTTCCCAACTCTCATGATCATATCTATCTCATGCAGATAGACACGCTCAATAGATGGTCTCCTATGCTTCGAGGTTCATAAATATTGTCAGAGGAATATGATGCGACACTCAAATGTTGTCTGTATGTATGTATGTATGTATGTATGTATGTATGTATGTATGTATGTATGTATGTATGTATATGTCGGGTCACTCATGAGTGCTACTGGTAACATGTAACCCAGTACAACCTGTCACATGGTCGGGCCTTCTGCGACTAAACCGGCCAAGTTTACTTGGTGAGGAGGGTGATTTTGGGCACCCTGCAGGACAAAAAACAAAACCTGACAAAGGCGTAAGAACTCATAAGAGTCAACGGCCGTCCAAAAATGTGTAAATATGTATGTACATGTGTATATATGTATGTATGTATATATGTGTATGCATATGTATATGCGTGGAGACATAGAAATAATCGGGCTGGATACCCGATCGCGCGGTTAAACCACTGGGAGTGAAGGATCCCTAGCCTATGTCAGAGCATTCTTCTAGGCAACTCAGGAAACTGGGATAACTCCGATATAAAACCTGCGGCTCTGTAGTTACCGATGATGTTGATCTTTTCTTCTTTTCAGGTTATAGCTACTGTCACTCAGAGAGTGGGATTGGCTCAGTGCACAGTCTTTCCTCACTTTAAAAAAATCATCACGCACAGGCATTGCTCGATAGCATTAATTGATAATTATTAATAATGTTATATCGTGCACGATATGTTATATCGTAACGAGGGGCAAGCCATCATGTATGTATGTATGTATGTATGTATGTATGTATGTATGTATGTATGTATGTATGTATGCAACTCTGATGGTATCCAATGATGTTGAATTGTTCTTCTTTTTGGTAAATATCATCTTGGTTAAGAGAGTGGGACTGGCTTTGTGCAGTGCCTTTGCTCACTATAAAAGTTTCACGGCACAGGCATTGCTTTATATCTGGAGATCTCTCTGCACTTGTCGTTACATGGTACCATGGGCCCAGCACTATGTGTGAATAATTGTCACAAGTGTAGTGTTTGTACCAGAGTTTTCAAGTCGCTGGTTGGACTAAAAAGTCACACTCGTTCAGCGCATCGGTAGGGGTTCTCCTACATGGATATAAACTAGTGGCCGTACTCGAAAACGAGTTGGCAGCCACCATGTATGTATGTATGTATGTATGCACGTGTGTATATATATGTATATATATATATATATGGATGTATACGTGCATGATGGTATGCATGTGTGTATGTACATGTGAAAATATATCTTTCTATTTATATATCTATCCATATATCTACCTATACGTAATTATGTCGTTTTCTGGCTTTCCTCCGCGCACTTTCCTGCCTCCCTTACTGTCTGTGTGAGTAGCTTATCTGTCTTGTCCTATTTTTGTAATATTCGTATGTTAATTTATGTTATACTGTCACGAAGATTTCATGAGCGACATGGAAATTCCAATTCGAAATGTCAAAAGATATCTTATATTAATAGCTAGTCATTCCTCCCTCTTATCACATCACTCATTTGTCAGATTATAAACATATAAACTTCCCATTGCTGTATGCCCACACAGATGAAAATATACGCATCTGGAAGCGTCAGGAGGTGGGGGGTCGTATGACCCATCTCCCACAATTATATTTTTCTCCCAAAACTACCAAAACACACATATATTTGTAGATGCGCAACATTTTCTGTACATGTTATGTAGAGACAGATGGGAGAGATAGAGATAGATACAGAGAGTAAGGTATGGAGAATGTGTTGTATGTTAGATATAAAGAGAGGGAGAGATTGATGTTTATTGATATAGAGAGAGTTCCTTGTTGTAGATATAGAGAGGGGGAAAGTTTGGTGCTAATTGACATAGAGAGGAGGATTGGAAGAGAGTTCCATGTAATAGATATAGAGAGGGAAAGAGTTTTGGGTTAATTGATATATAGAGGGGGATTGGAAGACAGTTCCGTGTCGTAGATATATGTAGAGAGAGTTTGGTGTTATTTGATATATATTTCTATTTATTTACCACCAGGGCATCAAAGATTGGGACAAATACAAAGGGGGGAGTTTACATACATTTAAAAAGACGTGTAAAAAACATATAACAAATTAAATTTAACAATCGATGTCCTCAATAGGGAGGGGCCTTGACATGGGTCGCACACACCCCCGAAAAAATGTGCAACCCCCCTCTTCAGGAGCACAAAGAGCGGGTGCTTCCTTCCTCTTCTCATTCTTCCCCTCTTTCACCTACAGGCTGATATAGAGAGAAGGCCCATTCACTCGGGCCATTCTCGCTACTTTCACCCATCTTTCATAAAACTTGCTGGGGTAGAGCACCTCTCTCTCCATTCTGATCCTTCTTCTAAAGTGGTACTTGAAAAAAAAGACCAGTTGTTGGCCGGAGAGATAGGTGTCTGACCAGAGCCCTTTCAACCTTGTCCACCATACAACTTCTTTCGCCATGGCTATCACACAGAGGAAAACCGCCTCTCCTTCGTTTTTGAAAGGGGGAGGCGGTTTGATTGTGACAATGTTCTCGGTGGTCAACCGGATTGGTCCCACCCGCGACAGTAGTCGTTCTACATAGCCCCACAGGTCAGCAACGCCCGGGAAGTGTGCGAATGCGTGTGCGACAGTTTCCTCGTCACGCACGCATCTTGGACAGATCTTCTTCGAGGGGTCCCTACCTGGGCGCCCGTGTCTGTAGAGCTTGTCCCGAACGGGTAGAGCTCCTCGGTAACATTGCCAAGCCAGGGACTTTTGGAAGTTGTCCATCGGTCCCTGGCCAAACGTCCTACCGAACAGACTGGCCAGCTCGTCTTCCTCCTATGCCCAGAGCCTCTCCGAGAGCGTCGTCGCACTTACTGCGCACCAACCCTCTATAGAATGTTGAGGTTGAGTCTCCACTGATTGCCGGATCCGCTTGCCAGAGGGCCGTGAGCGCCTGGGCACATTCAATGTGCCAGTCGCCCACTTTTCTTGGTCTTTGCTTCACCCAGGATTGCAGCTCGGTGAGTGAGACGAGTCTCGGAAAGGCTCGCCTCTCAAACAGGGCCCACACCGGCTGACCGGTGAGGAATACCTGGAGGTGCCGTAGCCTTAATGCGTGTCTACACATCGTCAGCCACAGCATCCCCAGCCCTCCGTTCGAAGGGTGTTGACAGCAGATGGATCTTCTCACCAAAGGAGCCCGCTTCTTCCAAAGAAATCGGAAGAGCGCGCGCTCCATTTTGGCGAGTGTTTTCTCTGGGCAAAGCACGACGGTCAAGCGGTAGTAGATGACGGACGCTATATAAGCGTTCGCCACCTCCGCTCGACCTTTCAGGGATAGTTTGCACTCGGCCCACTTCTGGGCGAGTGCAAACACCTTGCCCGTTACCTCGTCCCAGTTTTTCTCCACCTGGAGGTCCGGTCCGAACCAGACCCCGAGCAGCTTCACCGGTCCCTCCGTCCAGCGTCCGACGATGCTGTCGGAGGGCATCGTTTTGCCCCTCCACGTCCCGAGTTGCAAACCGACGGACTTGTCCCGGTTCAGCTTGGCTCCTGTGAACCTTTCATATTCCTCCAGTAAGGTGCCGATCTGCCCGATTTCCGAGGCGCACGACACCATTACTGTCACGTCATCGGCGTAGGCCGACACCGCTTTCCGCAATCCCGGTTCCAAGGGGATGTCCGGCAACAGCTCCAGCTTCCTCAGTAGTGGCTCGAGAGCCAGCACATACAGGAGGGAGGAGAGAGGGCATCCCTGTCGAATGGATCGCGTGATTTGGAACGGCTCCGAGAGGTAGCCGTTTCCCTTGACCCTCGAGCAGGTGTTGCTGCTGTGCATTGCAGCAATCCAGCCCCTGAAAACGGGTCCGAAGCCTGCCGCCGCGAGCACCGCATCCAGGTACCGATGGTCAACCCTATCGAACACTTTAGATTGATCCAAGTTGATCAGGGCCCCACCAAAGCCGGATTCGTTCCCTACCCTATCTACGATGTATCGCATGAGGTGGAGGTTGTCGTGTATGGACCTGGACGGGATGGCGCATGTCTGCGCTTCTCCCACCAGGTTCCCGACGACAAGCGCCAACCTCTTCGCTAACACCTTGGCCAAAATCTTTAACTCTGTGTTTAGCAGAGTTATGGGCCTGAAGTTATCTATGTCATCCCCCTTGTTCTCATCCTTCCTCACCAGCGTGACTACGCCCTTGGTCACAGAACTGGGAATTCTCCAGTTCTGTTGCCAGTTGCAGTAGACCGCCTCGAGGAGACCGGAGAACAAGCCCGGAATCGCTACATAAAGTTCGTATGGTAGACCATCGAGACCCGGAGATTTGCATTTGCCGCATTGGCTCAGCGCTTCCCCTATTTCAGTGGCTGAAATCGGCCTCTGGCAGGACTTCGCCTCCCCGTCCGAGAGCCGCGCCAGACCGTCGAGGTATGGACCGAAATCCAAGGACCCACCGGCCCGCCGCCCCTCCCGAAACGTCATGCAAAGCGCCGTTGAAAGGCCGCGCTCATCTGCTCAGGTTCAAGGATCACGCGTCCATCCTGGTCCTTCAAAGACCGAATCGTGGACTTGTTTCCACTTTTTGCCTCTGTCACTCGGCCTCAGCTAACAGCTTTGACTCCCTCGTTACCCAGAGCACATATTTTACTCCTGACAACGCAGCCCTCGTGCTTCGCATCAAAGAACTGGTCTAGGGCCGTTCTTGACGCCAGCACGCCGGCCCCGTTGCCACTCCTAATCGCCTCTTCTACTCTATTTGTTAATTCCTTTTCAGTTCTATTCCTATCTGATGCTAATTCCCGACTAAAACCTATCGATTCTATTCTAATTTCTCTCTTGAGAGAGCCCCACCACCTGTTGTTGACAATTTCCCCCGTCAAACACTGCTTAACTAGTGTGCTAATCCGCTTACTGTAAGCTTTGTTTGTCGGTAAAGACAAGTTTAGCTTCCAGTAACCGGGTCCCTGTCTATGAGTTCTATCAAGGTTGACCACTCCGGTCAACAACTTGTGATCCGAATAGTCAACCATGAACATTCGTGGACAGCTTAATATGTCCCTATCCTTATTTCTAACTAGGAACCTATCTAGGTACGACCTGGATGTTCCGCTGCGATTACTCCACGTCCACTGTGGCACAGTCGGAAAATCCAGTCGATATCTATCGGCCAGATCAAATCGGCCGATTAATCGTTTGAGGCTGTTACACCCCCCTCTATCGGGACATGCCCCTACATAGTCCCAACGTGCATCCAGGATACCATTCCAGTCCCCCACTAAAAGCAAGGAGCGAGACGTTCCCAGGAAATTCTCCAGGCGTCGGAAGAAGTCCGGTCGCGGTGTCCCAGATGGGGCATACGCTGCCACCAGCCTGAAAGCTCCACCTTCACCACTGCCGACGTCTAAAACCACCAGTCGACCCTCCGGGTCCAGGTGTACCTTCTGTGTGGCAAGACCCAGGTATTTTCGCAGCAGAACGACAACCCCACCCCCACCCCTCGGCTGACAGAGAGATGCGTAGATCTCAAAGTCGTCGAAGATGGGGGCCAGTTGGCGCTCGCTGCTGATCCTGGACTCGCAAATAACCATTACATCCACTCTGTGCGACCTGAGGTCATTTAAGAGTTTGCCCTGTTTCCAGGACATCCCAAGCCGCGTGCATTCACACATCCAACTCTTATATTGGCCATGTTGGTGCTGAAGAGGTAAAAAGGAAGAGGAAAGGAAATTTATACCTCTTCGTCTCCTGGGGACCAGGCTGCACAATTTCCATGGGGGTGTTGGAAGGGTTGTTTGGTGGGGTGGTGGTTTGTGGTGGGGTGAGGACATCAGTGTGTGGTGGGATTAGGGTGTTTGGTGGGGTGTGGGTGTCTGGTGTGGGGGTGGGGAAAATCTCAATAGGACGCTGTTATGTGGTTTGGTGCAGTTGGTCCCCACATGCATTGGATGGTTCTTTTTCAAAGTTACATAGGTTTCCGTTGGGACCCTAATCATCATTAGGTGTGGTTTGTTCGCTGAGTAGGTGAAAGTGATCCCTTCGGTTTCCACCGAAGGGTTATTTTCTATCGCTTTCATCAGCGTTTTATTGTTCTTGTTAATGTATGTATAGAGTTTTTGTTGTGTTGTGTTTGTTTTTGTTTGTTGTTCTTGCGCGTGTTTGCGTTTTGTAGTACGTGTTATGTTTTGGGGAGGGGTGGGTTTTTTTATTTGTGATGTTTGTTCTGTTTGTGCTGGTGGTTGTGTGTTTGTGGCATTTTTGTTAATGTGGTGCCTTTTTTTTTTCCTTTTCACCTGTTGAAAGGGTTCTCCCTCGTCGTCACTGGGTGACGTTGATACGGAGTCCTCTTCCGTGTTGTTGGGGAGGGGTATATTTTGGGGTTTTGTTGTGGTTGCTTTTGTATTTGTTTTAAGTGGGGAGGGGTTGGGTGGAACAGTGTTTTGTGTTGTTATTTTTCCGTGTTGTTGTGGTGGTGGTGGTGGTTGTGTTGTTGTGTTCGGGGTTGGCAGAAGAGCCTTTTTTTTTACTCGTTAATTGAGGACAGGCAGCCCTCAGGTGACCCCTGCTTAAGCAGTGGTAACATGACGGCCGCCTTCCCTCCACTGAAATGTTTATATAAGTTAGCCCGTCCAGAGGCACGCGTTGTGGGATATTCGCTATTCGTTCTGGGCTCATTTGCACCAGAACTTCTACGGTGGTCCCACCAAATACACCTCCGGAGGACTTTCCTATTGAAATTATCTTGTCTTCGTCAAAGTTTATTATTCCACATAGTATCCACCAAATGTTTACATTTGGTGTGATACTCATTATTTTTATTCTTTGTGTCCTTTTTCCCCTGTATGTGGGGTAAAAGGTGAAGCGGGGGTACACAATGGGTGCTACCGAGTACTTTTGAGCTGTTGACTGGTTGTTCATCAGCACCGAAATGCTACCAAACAGTTTACCTTTTTGTATGAAGGTTAAGTCCTTCATTGCGTCTTTTAGAACCAGCTCAATTTCATTTTGTGATAATTGAGCTGGTTTTCTTGTTACGTTCGATATTGTCCTGAAAACCACAGTTTTCAGGACAGCCTCTCTACGTAATTCCTGTGGAGAATTGATGCTAAAAGCACCGTTTTCGCCAAAAGTCACGAATTGTTTTGCGTCTTGTAATAGTTGTTTAGCATTTGTTATGTCTATTGGCGTGTATAGTTCGTTTTTTTTTACGGTCTGTGCGAATGTTGTTTTGGTGTTGTTGTCTTTCGTGTTACTGTCACTGTTGGTAATATTGGTGTTGCTATTGTTGCAGTTGTTGGTTGTGGTGTTGTTGTCATTGTTCTTGTTGTTGGTGCTGGTATTATTTGCAGGGTTTGGTTTCGCGGTTTCGATATTTTCCACGTTTTTCGATGATGCGAGGGGGGACGGCTGCAAGCTTTGTACTCTTACCTTCCCTCCACCACTTTTCTTAGTGGGCGTGGCACTCACGACAGTGTGCGAGGTGGAAATGGCATCCATTGCCACCAAGTCTACAGTTTTTAGATGAAAATTTGTTGACTTAACGTCTGACGGCCAAGGCAAGGGGCTAAACCAAACAATGTTATTAAATTGATCAATAAACTCACAGTTCTTTTTTACAACAATCCGCAAAAATCCGGAGCAAAGTAAATCACGTCTATATCAAGTGGTAATTGATATAGAGGGGGAATTGAGAGAAAGTGAGGTATGGTTGATGTAGAGAGGGAGAGAGTTTGGTGGTAATGGATAGAGTGAGTTGATTGATAGAGATAGGTATTGATAGACATAGAGAGGGGAAGAGTTTGATAGTGATGGAGAGAGTTAGAGGGAATGAAAGAAAGTGTTGTATGGTAGATGTAGAGAGGGGGATAATTTGGTAATAATTGATATAGAGAGGGGTATTGGGAGAGGGTGATATATGGTAGATATATAGAGAGGAAGTTTGGTAGTGATGGAGAGAGTGAGAGGGAATGAGGGAGAGCATTGTATGGTAGATATAGAGAGGAAGATAGTTTGGAGGGAGACAGATTAATGTTTATTGATATAGAGAAGGGTATTGAAAGAGATTTCCGTGTAGTAGATAAAGAGAGGCGTATAATTTTGTGCTAATTGATACACAGAGGGATATTGGAAGATAGTTCCGTTTAGAAAGGGGGAGAGTTTGGTGTTACTTCATATAGAGAAGGGGATAGGAAGAGTATGTTGTATGGTTGATGTAGAGGGAGAGTTTGGTGGTAATGAATAGAGTGAGAGGATTGATAGAGATAGGTATTTATAGATATAGAGAGGGGGAGAATTAGGTAGTGATAGATAGTGTGAGAGGGAATGAGAGAGTGTGTTGTATGGTAGGTATGGAGATGCAGATAGTATCGTAGGTATGGAGAGGCAGATAGTATGGTGGTAATTAATATAGAGATGGGTGTTGGAAAAGAGTTCCATGTAGTAGATAAAGAGAGGGGGAGAGTTTGGTATTAATTGATATAGAGAGGAGTATTGCAAGAGAGTTCCAAATAGTAGATATAGGGAAGGGGATATTTTGGTGTTAATTGCTATAGAGAGGAGTATTGCAAGAGAGTTCTGAGTAAGAGATATAGAGAGGGGGAGAGTTTGGTGTTAATTGATATAGAGAGGAATTTTGCAAGAGCGTTCCGTGTAGTAGATATAGAGAGAGGGGAGAGTTTGATGTTAATTGATATATAGAGGGGATTGGAAGAGAGTACCTTGTAGTAGATATAGAGAGGTGGAGATTTGGTGGTTTTAGATACACAGGGAAGGATAATGGGAGAGTGCCATGTAGTAGATACAGAGAGGGTGAGAGTTTAGCGGGTGATTGATATACTGAGGGTTATTGGGAGAGATATGTGTAGATATTTATAGAGAGTGAGAGAGTGTATTAGTCTTAGATATAGAGAGTGGGATAAGAGAGGTGGTGTCGTGGTAGATAAAGAGAAGGGTATAGTTTCCTTTTAGTAGATACATTGAGGAGGATAAAAGAGAGTTTTGTGTGATAGACATAGAGAGCAGGAGAGTTTGGTAGCACTCTCGGGTCCCAAATAATAGGAGGGGTGGAAATAATGGGGTGGGTGCTTGGGAAATCAGTAAATGTGTAGTGTACGTTCGTAAAAATGTGATTTCTTTTAATGTTCTTCTTTTATCATATATATAATGTTTTTTTAATGTAAAATAAAATTATTTTTAGATTCTCCAGCTGCTGTATCAATATGAATATATGTATGTATGCCCCCCTCCAATAATTATATTTTCTCCCCAAACTAAAGTGCAAAGAGCTAAATTGATCATTACGACTAAATTGACCAAATTTGCCCCCCCCCCCGCCTCCATTCAGAAATGCTGCCACCGCATCTGATATATATATATATATATATATATATATATATATATATATATATATATATATATATATATATATATATATACAAAGGAAGTGTGGTAAGGAACCAGATGGACCATAACGCACCAGAGTACTCAATACTTAATGTAGTAGAGTGGGTAATGGGGTTAAACATTTTCCAATATATATATATATATATAGTAATAATCATAAATTTGAAGATTAAAATCCAAAGAGGGCTCGATAAGGATAAATATATATCAAATATATAAGAACCGTAGAGCAAAGAATCGCTGCTTTCACCCTTAACGGGATCTTCTGAAACTAACAAAGTCAATCTGTAAACGGAGAAGTGGATATTTCAAAAAACGTTGCAACCGGAGGAAGACAGGAAGACGATACTTTAGTTCGTGGAAACGTTCCCTGGCAAAGAACGGGAAAAAACGAATAATACGTCATTAATAGGAGCGGTGAATAACAATTACGCGCAAAGACAGAACCACGTTTATGGTATAAAAGAGGTCGTAGATTAATGTTCTCTTAGGTGGTTCATATGTGCGTAGCTTTGTATACCTATGGTAATTGTTTTGCGTATGCTTGTGTATGTACGTATTTGTTTGCGTGTATGTATTTATTTATTTCGTTTACTTCTGTATTGTATTTATTTACTTTGTCCTTAACTCTGTAGCGGAGATCATTCGGTCTCCTAGTTAGAATTTTAGTCTGCGACTTCTGCTATACCATTTACGTGGTTTTGTCTTTGCGTGCTATTGTTCTCCACGCTCCACATATGACGTATTATCTTCGTTTTTTTCGTTCATTGCCAGAGAACGTCTCTATGAACCACCTAAGAGAACATTAATCTACGACCTCTTTTATACCATAAACGTGGTTCTGTCTTTGCGTGTAATTGTTTTTCACCTCTCCTATTAATGACGTATTATATTCGTTTTTTCCCGTTCTTTGCCAGCGAACGTTTCCACGAACCAAAGTATCGTCTTCCTGTCTTCCTCCGGTTGCAACGTTTTTTGAAATATCCACTTCTGCGTTTTCAGATTGACATTGTTAGTTTCAGAAGATCCCGTTAAGGGTGAAAGCAGCGATTCTTTGCTTAAACTTTAATCTGTTATTTTAATAAATATTTGCTCTACGGTTCTTATATATTTGATATATATTTATCCTTATCGAGCCCTCTTTGGATTTTAGTCTTCAAATGTATTATTATTACTATTTGGCTCCCTCGGTTGAGCACTCTACTGACTTATATTCATCATGCAGAAACAACATCTCAATATTTCTACAAAGAACATACCCGTACCAAGCAGGAAAACATACCTAAAACTCCTGATACAGAAAACAGACGCGTTCATTAAAAGGTTGCGTTGGCGTGCCTTTTATTTCGATAATCCGCGAAAAGCAGACAACAAACAGGATAAATTTGGATTTAAAACCTATAATAACCCCCGTGTAATCCAGCATTGCTACCCTTCGAAAATGATTTCTTGGAACTCATTAGAAGTATCAAATTTCGGAATAGGAGCAATTCCTTCCAGCAAGACCTGAAGAATAGAATTCGTTCTATTAAGGATTCTAATGCCGTGCACGTCCATTCCGACAAAACTGGCAAACTATTTCAAGTGGAGTGTAGTACTTACCACCAACTACTACATAATGCTGTAACTAAGGATTACCGTAAAACTAATCGGTGCGTCATCAATGAAATCAACGATGCTGGGTTTAAAATCACATCTGATCTCAACTTCCTGGACCGGACCGAAGCTCTGGACCCTATTTCTCCCCACTTTACCCGGAAGGATCACAAATCCAATTTTCCGAACAACCCCTCTATTCGGCTTATTAACCCTACGAAGTCCGATTTAGGTAGACTTAGTAAAACGATTCTTGATAGAATTATACCTGAAATTAGAAGTTTGGCCCCTCTTGCACTGTGGAACAATTCTTTCGCGGTGATTGATTGGTTCAACGGCATATGTAACAAGGAACATTGCCGTTTTATATAATTCGACATCAACAATTACTACTCCTCCATCACTTTACCACTTCTCCTTAGAGCTATCAATTTCGCTAAAACACTCACAGTGGTTAAGGATTTGGAAGTTGATGTCATCCTCAATGCCCGAAAGTCGGTGATTAATTTCGACGACTCTATTTGGATTAAAAAATCCAATAGTACCCCATTCGACGTGAGTATGGGCGCCAGTGATTCTGCGGAGGTTACTGATCTTATCGGCCTTTACCTTCTTTTCTCTATCAAGGACGAATTCCCCAACGCGGGCGGTGGTTTGTACCGTGACGATGGTCTTTTGACCATGACCAAGTGCGGACCTCGTGCTTGCGACAGGTTCCGAAAAGAACTCACTGCCTTCTTTAAAGGCTTCAACCTCTCTATACAGGTTGAGGTCAATCTCTCGGTCGTTAATTACCTCGACGTTACTCTCAATTTATTGAATGGGTTGTATTATCCGTATAGAAAGCCGAATGATACGCTTAATTACATAAGTAAGCATTCCAACCATCCTGCCAGCATAACCAAGAACCTGGTAAGAAACGTTTCGTTGAGACTTTCCCGTCTTTCCACCAACGAGCGTATTTTCAACGACCATTCCACTTATTACAATGAAGCTCTTGCTCGAAGTGGATTTGTCGATAAGGTAACATATACAGAGTACGAAAATAGACCTAGAAGAAATAGATCCCGTCGCATTTGTTGGTATAACCCACCATATAATATGGAGGTGGCCACACCATTAGCTAAGATCTTTCTTTCCCTTATTACGAAGCATTTTCCCCCTACACATAAATATAGTAACATTTTTAATAGAAATACTATTAAAATTTCTTACTCTACGACTCCTAACCTTGCACATCACAGCTTCAAATCTAGCTAAACTACCTAGCCGTAGGAACACGTGCAACCCTGTAGTTAGTACTAACTGTAATTGTAGGAATCGGATTGATTGCCCCCTATCTGGGAAATGCCTCTCTAGTAACATTGTCTACAAATGTAAGGTTGTAACACCCACGTCCCGTAGGGCCTACATAGGGTTAACCGCCAATAGATTCAAGCAGCGTCTCTACATACATACCCATTCTTTTCGTTACCCTCTAAGAAGGAATATGACGTGACTTTCAGCTTATATCTGGAGTCTAAAAGACAACCACACCCAATATAAGTTACACTGGGAGATCCTAGCTAGGGCTAGATCGTATAACGGAAATAAAAGACCACGTGACCTCTGCGCCGCTGAGGCCCTGGAAATACTCTACGCCACAGACCTCATCTTAAACAAAAAATCTGAGGCAATTTCGGCTTGTAAACATAAATTGCACAAAACTTTCCTGTATTACAGCCCCACGTTATACCCTAACGGATAGTACGATCTATACGTGGATATTTTACGTCTTGATGTGGGAGCTAAGTATATGTTTTGTTTATAACATTACTTATTTGCATAGGTAAGTATATATTACCCGTATGTTTTGTGAAGGTACGTATATTTGATTGTTTATGTTATGGCGTATAATTTTATATATTCTGGTACATTTGGTTTGGCTATGTGTATACGGGAGTTTTGCGTCTGTGTGAGTATGCAGGTTCGTACGTATGTAGGGTGTGTGTATATGTGTACTTCATCTTTTGGTTGACTTACGTCTCCGAACATTCGTGTATTTACATGTAGGTATGTGTGTGCGCTTGTTATATACGTATTTATTTATTTATATACGTTATATAATTATTTATTTATTTGTATACACGCATACACACACACACATATTTATATGTGCGTGACTTTGTATACCTATGGTAAGTGTTTTGCGTATGCTTGTGTATGTACGTATTTGTTTGCGTGTATGTATTTATTTATTTCGATTACTTCTGTATTGTATTTATTTACTTTGTCCTTAACTCTGTAGCGGAGATTCATTCGGTCTCCTAGTTAGAATTTTAGTCTGCGACTTCTGCTATACCATTTACGTGGTTTTGTCTTTGCGTGCTATTGTTCTCCACGCTCCACATATGACGTATTATCTTCGTTTTTTTCGTTCATTGCCAGAGAACGTCTCTATGAACCACCTAAGAGAACATTAATCTACGACCTCTTTTATACCATAAACGTGGTTCTCTTTGCGCGTAATTGTTTTTCACCGCTCCTATTAATTGTTTCTACTTTTGGCACAAGGCCAGCAATTAACCAGTGCATTACTGGTACTTTATTTTATCGACCTCGTAAGGATGAAAGGCAAAGTTAACCTCGGCGGGATTTGAACTCAGAATGGCAAGGGCCGTAACTCTATAAGTCGAAGCATGGCGTCCGACCTTCTACCGATACTGCCAATCCACCGCTCCTATTAATGACGTATTATATTCGTTTTTTTCCCGTTCTTTTTCAGCGAACGTTTCCACGAACCAAAGTATCGTCTCCCTGCCTTCCTCAGGTTGCAACGTTTTTTGAAATATCCACTTCTGCGTTTACAGATTGACTTTGTTAGTTTCAGAAGATCCCGTTAAGGGTGAAAGCAGCGATTCTTTGCTTAAACTTTAATCTGTTATTTTAATAAATATATATATATATATACATATATATATATATATTTATATATATGTGTGTGTGTATGTATGTGTGCGTATGTGTGTACCGTATTTGACAGCTTATCAAGCGCACTTTTCTACAAAAAATATCCCAGAAAACCACCCTGCGTCTTAAAAGGTTAGGGGTCAGTTTTGGTTACTGTGCAGTGGAATTCTGGTGATAGAGTGGCATTTAAATGAAACCGCAAATATCTCTGCAAATGTAATCAAGGCGGCCATTGCTTCTCCACAAACAAGTAATAAAAGCTACAATTTTAATAAATTTTATGATGAATAAAATAAATTTATTTTCATTGTTTTTATCTTCAAAATAAAAAGTTGATGTTACAGATGTTGTTAATGTTGAACTCTAGCGGTCTAAACCCATTGTTTCCGGCATAAGCGGTTCTTTCGATGAACTTTTCAACCTTCTCTCCAGACTTCTCAAATCTCACCTTCACACCTTCCGCGGACACATCGGCAGTTCACAAGAAGTAATCAACAGACTAAAAAAAGTTAACACTACAAGACTTAGATAAAATAGACACCCATTTCACTCTACATCTCTGTCCCCCCTCCCCGGCCATCGACTTAATTACGGACAACATAACACATCTACCGACCTCAATTGATCTGGGCTCACTGCTGCTGAAATCCACGAGCTTCTCTTTGACATATACAATACATTTTTCTTAATTTGAAGGCCCCGCCAACAAACAAATTTCAGGACTTTCAATGGGATCAAGTCTATCAGGCTTGTTGGCCATCACGTACATGGACCAGTTGGAGTACACAGCACTCATTATCATCCTTTCGGACCAAGGAGCACATGACGACGAGAGCTTCTTCTGTTAAAAAACACAAAACAATTTGACAGATGCCGCAGCCAAGACATGATGTCACCCTAGAATGTAACGGAAAGGAATACAAGAAATTAAAGAATCAAAGAGGTCACTATAATCAACCGAAAAAAACTACGGGTAGATAATAGATTGGAAATGCACGAACCAGACTGGTTACTATGACGATTTCAGGCATGCGTATTTCAGAGGCGTAGGACAGTTAAGGAAGAACATTCGTATCGTTTTTTTAACTGTGTCAGCTCTACATTTGAGAAGAAAATTTTACCCTAAAATATTATGTTAAAAATATATAGGGTAAAATTGCTTTGTTTTGTTTTATTTGTCCTCATTTGCACCTTATATTTTTTCTCCCACATAGTACCGGTTTTTGAAACTTATAGGGTTTTAATTACATATCCCACAGTGCTTCGCATTAACTATATTACATTTAACACACACACACATATATATATATTTAATATTTAATATAGAAATGGCTTCTACAGGATTAGAACTGTTTCATTCGAGGGAAATCATCAGATACACCCCCCCCCACACACAAATATATATATCTGTATATACCATATGTATGTATATATATATATTAATAAAAGGAATTCCAACTTTGTCTGATTTACTCGTTTTATTTACAATCCTTTAAAATTTACATGGTATTAGAATGAAATAGTATGGTAGAATATTAAATGTTAAGTGTTAATTGAACAAGTACTTTCATGCTTTCGCAATCTTCAGGTTCGTATTGTGTGGTGACAGTCAAGTTTGCAATTTTCAACTTGAAAATTGCAAACTTGACTGTCACCACAGAGTATGAACTTGAAGATTGCGAAAGCATGAAAGTACTTGTTCAACTAACACTTAACATTTAATATTCTACCATACTATTTCATTCTAATACCATTATAAATTTTAAAGGATTGTAAATAAAACGAGTAAATCAGACAAAGTTGGAATTCCTTTTATTAATATAATCTTCTATACACAATCATACACACCTGTGTATATTTATCTATATATCTATATATATATATATATATATATATATATATATATATATATCTATATATATATATATATATATATATATGTGTGTGTGTGTGTGTGTGTGTGTGTATGTGTGTGTGTGTGTGTGAAGATATCAAATACATTACACATGTGTATGTGCATTTATTATTAATAACCCAGCTTTTATAAAAATCTACTCTAATATTATAATATTAGCTTGTGTGTGCGACTGGATATGTGTGTGTACGTGTGTATATATCCCGATCTTGATATGCAGAACAGCGATGGTGTGATGTCTGGGCTATGAATAATATCTACTCTATTTATTAAAATACTTTCTTCTCTTCTAAGCAATATCGATTGCGATAGTCAACTTTCGATGTATGCTGATAACCAATAAATAAACAACCGTCTGCGTTCTATATTGTTTTGTCTTTATAAATTCTTCAAGGAACATGTATGTTTTAAGCCCTAATAAGTGATGCAATGTAAGGGAGATAATTTTTTTTTATAAAGGAAAACGAAAACTGACTCACATTTGTATCGTTGAGTTATGTACCTTATTTTCAAGCAAATATTGCAGGGAAATTAGTAAAACTGAAGAAATATTCTTTAATCTCAGATCCGCCACAATCCATGACATAGGCATTTGCGCTGTGGCCATCTCGCATTTTATTCAAACTAATTGTATCCTACAATTGCATTACTCGTTTAATTGTGATTTGAGATAGAGATTAGCTTTTTGTAACTAGCAGGTCGTGGGAACCATATTCGATTAAACGAATGTTTTTCTACATGTGATTTTGGTATTGTTTTCATCTGAACCCCTACCTTTCTCCAGATCACTTCATCTTGTATTGCATAGAGCAACTAAGATTACAATATTTAATATATCCTTTCTTTTGTTAAGGTATTAAGGATTGGTTTGAGGAAAATTTGTTGATCTACCTAACAGATTGAAAGATTACAAAGTGGTTTCCCCATTTGCCTATAGATGAATTGGTATTAACTGAAATAATGTGAAGTTCAATTCCTGTTCTAATAGTTTTTCCATGCATTCCGCTTCAAACTACGAATGATAATATACATTATTGCCTTCTAGACAGAACACATATGTATATACATATTCGAGTAAGAATGTTTGATATAAGGAACGTAAAAAAAAAAAAAATCTTTTAAGAAAAGCACGTGTGTAATCAGTCAGCCATTTTATACATGGACGTAATTTTCAGTAGGTGTATATATATATATATATATATATATATATATTGGTAAACGGAATAGAAAATGCTGACAAATTTTTTAACATAAAAACAGGTAGAATTCCCCAAACTAATCAGATCAGAGCAAACAGCACGGACACTCTATCTCAAAATTATTTTTGAAAAGCATTTAGAAATGCGCAACCGGTAAAAACTTAAAAACTTAAAACCACAACTGAATACTAACCCATACAATCACTAATACTCTTTTATTCCTAATTAAACCATTTTTCAACTGTGAACAATTTGTCACCATTTTCTATTCCGTTTACCAATATATAATAACTTGTGTGTTACACCTCTATTCTTTTCACTATATATATATATATATATATATATATATATATATATATATATATATATATATATATATATATATATATTAGAAAGTGAGGTTTTTTTGTCCTACACGAGTGAAAGTATAAAGAAAAAAAGATGAAATCGAAAATGCAACTGGAGTCTTATTTAAAAAAAATATATATATTTATTTGGTTCCTTTACCGGTTTCGCAGTTCTTCTGCTTTTCAAAAGTAGAGTTGAGATGGAGGGTCTGTGGTTTTTCTATATACATATATATATCCTTCCATGATTGTTTTAAACCTACTATT
>OZ024740.1:367006508-367016508 GCA_964016885.1 Eledone cirrhosa
CAAAACAAAGGTAGAAGGGTTACCGTAGTGGAGATTTAATCCCAATATTTCGGGCTCACGCCCATCAACGGGGGAAAGTTCTAAAAGGGGGGGGGAAACAGGCCAAGTGGAGAAAGTTGTGATGTCGTTAAGACAGGAATGCCGTTATGGGGAGAAAATTATTTAAAATTTAAACGAGGGAAAAAATGCGCGTGCGCGTGATAGGCTGTGGCAAAAGCTACTGACCAAATGGGTTAAATCAAGAGGGTGCGCTAGCGTGTGAAAGCCGTAAAATATGTGTGTGTAAATATATATGTGTGTGTAACTGTGTGTGTATAAGTGTAAGTGTGTATATGTGTGAGTGTGTGTGTGAAAGATAGTGGGCTGTAGAAGCTGGAAATCAAAGGGTGTGAAAGGTGGTAGGTTGTAAAACATGTGTGCGTGTATAAATATAGATGTGTGTGTGTAAGCGTATGGGTATACATGTGTGTGTAACTGTGTGTGTATATGTGTGAGTGCGTGTGTGTGTGAAAGATAGTGGGCTGTAGAAGCTGGAAATCAAAGGGTGTGAAAGGTGGTAGGTTGTAAAAACATGTGTGCGTGTATAAATATAGATGTGTGTGTGTATGCGTATGGGTATGCATATACGTGCGTGTGTGTGAAGATAGCAGGCCGTAGGCTGTGAATGGTCACTATGGTTAAGTTAGCCATGTCAGCTCATTTCTCTCAGCCCGGTTGTTAAGTGGGGGTCTGAGGTTCTTAATAACAAGTGCTTCCTTTATCCTTAAGGATCCGATGCTGCGTTCAGTCGCTAGGATTGTGACCAAGGGTCTACCCTGTGGGTTTCCGCATTTAAGGATGTGTTTACGGAAGGAAGATGCGTTGGTGTTGATATGTTCCTTGATACGAACATGTAGGGGTCGGATGGTGCTACCTATGTAAAACTTGTTACATTTATCGCATTGAATCTTATATACGACATAGGTGCGTAGGCAATCTGCCCCCCGTATCGGGCAGTTGCTGAGGGAACACGTCCCATCTGACTCGTCGGGTTTGTTGGAGAGGCATCTTCGCAGCGAAGGTCCTGTGTGGGCCAAATGTATGTCAAGTCCCTCCGTCCGTATGGCCCTGCGGATGGCGTTCGTGGTATATTCACTCAGGTGGGGGATTTTAAAGAAGCACCTGCTTTTATTTAAGTTTCTAGTGGGTGTCTGTCTATTGGGTCTGGGGTCTCTAATTCCGTTAATCAGTCGCTTGGGATAACCATTAGATCTGAGTAGATTACGGAATTGCGTGGTATGGGTGAGACCACCCATCGGGTCGCTGCATCTGTTAGTGATCCGTGTCAGTTCATTTAGGACATAGCCTCTCTTAGCGTTGTTGGGGAGGGCTGAGTTGTAATGCACAAATAAGTCCTTGCACGCTGCTTTGCGGTAGAAGGTGGTGTTTATGTCTCCTTCTACCGAGATGTTGATACGGAAGTCGAGGAGGGCGAGTGATCCGTCTTCTCCTGGGTGTTCGATGGTGAAATCGACGTGATGGTCAGTATCGTTGAAGATTTGGTGAATTTAATTCGCCATCTCCCGGGAAGAAGTAAGTATCAGGATGTCATCAACGTATCTGGAGTAGAAGGCGACGGCGTTGGGTTGGCAGGTATTGAGTGCCTTGCGTTCCAGGTGGTCCATGTACGGGATCGCAAGTATGCCGGACAGACTAGAGCCCATAGGTAGCCCAGAGATTTGTTTGTACGTGTGGCCGAGGAAATTGAAGAGTGCATTATCCACAACGAAGGAGAGGAGTTGGTGGATGTCCATGTGTGTGAGTCCGAAGCAGTGTAAGTTAGATGCTCGGACTCGTTCGGTCAACAGGTCGACAGCTGGGGATGCTGGTACGGAGGTATAAAGGGCGACCACATCAAGACTGAAGGCATAACCGTTGTCCTTTCTGGTGTTGGGCGCCAGATGGTGTAGTCGCTCCAAGACCTCCTTTGAACTGCAGACGTGGGCTGGTAGTGTGTGTAGAATGGGTTTCAGTAGTGTGGAGAGCAGCCACGATATTTTGTAGAGTGGGCCCTCCACGCTAGAGACAATGGGCCTGATTTTCAAATCGGGTCCTTGTTTATGTGTTTTAACCAGGTGGTAGAAGGTGGGAAGTTTGCTGTTTCGAGTCATTATGTTGTTTTTTACCTTCTTTGGCAGTTTTCGTTGGACACAGATGTTAGTCCATATGGTGTTAATGCCTTCCTCGATTAGAGTCGAGGAGGTCCCTGTGACTTTCGAGTAGAGGCTGTGGTCATTAAGATGTTGGAGAGCTAAGTTGTTGTAGGTCTCTCTCGAGATGACACAGAATTCTTTCCCCTTGTCAGAGGGAAGGTACACAAGGTTCCTGGATCTTAGGTTGGTGAGAGTATTAAATTGTGCATTGGTGAGGTTGCGTTTATTGTGTGTGTGTGTGTGTTGGGAAAGGATGTTAGAGATAGAATGTTTCAACCTGAGTATATTCTCTTACATCTTCACACTGACTTTATATATGTGCGTCAGTTGACTATAGGTCCAAATAGGTTGCAATAAGTGATTCTTATTGCAAAATGCAGCGACCTCACCTTGAACTATAAATATGTAACTGTTTCTGATGAAGAGCAATATTTTTACGTAATGCTTGCGATTGAGCATGAGGCTATGCAGTCAGAGCTAGTAGACTGATATTGTACAGAAACATACGTTAAAAAACGAACTCTACATAACTTTTCTCCTTCTAACCTCTTCTTCTTTCATGGCCATTCCTGTTTTTTCAAGGTTCTATACCTTTTACTGTTATATATATACATATATATGATATGGACTGGAATTGAATTCTATCGATCGATTGGTTATTGATTAGGCGAAACTCGCTGATGAGGCCACGTGCGCCGATTGCGCATTGTTGCATAATATATGTAGGTAGTGGACACTGTGCACTCTATTGCTGCATTATATATATATATATATTATATATATATATGTATGTGTGTGTGTGTGTGTGTGTGTCGGATTCACTCGAAGTAAACACAGTAAGTAAGGTACTTAGTACATTAGTAGAATAAATGAACTCTGATATTTATGGCCGTTCATGTGTATGTGTGTGAGTATAGGTACTTCAACGTGAATGTGAACCTTGTCCTTCAGCTGTGTTTTTGGTATTGTTTTTAATTGACCCTTCCCTCTTCCAGATCAGCCTATCTTGTCTTGCATGAAGCAACTAATATTACATTATTTAATATATCCTTGGCAGTGGATTGGCAGTATCGGTAGAGGGTCGGACGACATGCTTTGACGCATAGAGTTAATGCTCTTGCCATTCTGAGTTCAAATCCCGCCGAGGTTAACTCTGCCTTTCATCCTTACGGGGTCGATAAAATAAAGTACCAGTAATGCACTGGGATGATTGCTGGCCTTGTGGCAAAAGTAGAGACAATTATTGTGTATATTTCTAAAAATATTTTTATCAAAGAATCCCTGTTCTTTAAAATTTCAGGATTTACATCAGAGTTGTACTAGCATCTTGGCAACACAAGATGAAATATGAGAGGCAATCCCGATACACTCAATATGCGAGAAATGAACTAATTCCCTCTATCAGTGTGATCTCATTAAGAGGGAAACAGCATGAATAACATATAGAGCGGGTAAACGCCAGCTATAGTATGTAACAACAACGACGAACAAAGGGGAAACAATATAAATATATATAGCAGGATGGATTCAGTTAGAAACTGGTTAGACCATTATTCACCAGAGTACTCGATACTTGAGTTAATAGGGTATGGCTATATGAATGAGTTAGGACACCAGACTGAAACAAGCTGTTGAAACGACAAGAGCTCAGCCGTCTGTGTCCTGACTCATTCACATATATATATACACAGGATATCCCCCAAAATGTATGCACACTTCAACAGCATTCTAATAAAAATGTGCATTCATTTTTTGGCACACCCTGTATATATATATATATATATATATATATATATATATATATATATATATATATACATATATATATTTTTATGCTTTGGGGGGTCATGTTGCCAATAAGAAACACACGCACCAGATACTTTCACTTCAATTTATTATAAATTAAATTTATAAATTTAGGAATTTATAAATTTATAAAGAATCTGCAGTCACTGAAGAGGTCACAGAATGTGTGACGAAAGAACTTTGACAATATATGAACAAACGTCTGGTTGTGGAACCAACCAAACAACCGGAAATTTATAAATTCCTAAATTTATAAATTTAATTTATAATAAATTGAAATGAAAGCAACTGGTGCGTGTGTTTCTTATTGGCAACATGACCCTCCCAAAGTATAACAATATCGGTTTCAACACACGTTTTCAGATTAAGAATCTTGATAAACAAATTCAGAAACGAAATATATATATATATATATATATATATATATAGGAACGAGTTGGACCCCGACGGCTAGGCCTAAGCCGTTTCGACGGCTAATTCTGGACTAAATGAACATTTTTATCCTGGTATTTGAATAGCCGAGCTTCTCAAGGGGTAATTCCATATATGGTCAAAGTGATTGTCACAGGGATTGGTCAAAAGTTTGTAGTTGAGACATAATAATTCTATGATGTCAATTTGTGGAGGGAATGGGTAGCTAAACCTGCCAGTAGGAGAAAGAGGGAGAGGGGAGGAGGAGACCCATTCATGCGTTGATAGTGCCGGCTACAGCTGGGCGTGAGGTCAAAGAAGATACTAGGGAGGGGGAGGAGGAAGTCGAAACAGTAAGTAGAACGATAAGGGGTAAATATATAGAAAAATACTGAGAGTGTTAAAAAGCAATTAAATATAAAAAAAAAAATAAACAATTTCTGGTTACTACGACCTAAGTCTCTCACTATTGCTAGGCTAAAAATATATACTAGGTGGGACGGAATTAAAATGAGACCCTTTTAAGAGGTATAAGTAATAAACCAAGTATATCTTACAGTGACGGGTCAACAAGTGAGGGGCCAAAATACTAAAGACACTACCACGAAATAATAAAAGTTACCACCCCAGACACAAGGCCAGCAACCACCCTGTGCAAAAAAGTAAACCTATACGAAATAATAATTCAGAGTTCCGAAAAAGAATACTAATACTATCTCTAAGGGTGCCGCCACGATACAAAAGTTCGAGTGCAAGCTACATAAAAGCTCGTACGAAGTAAAAGTAAAATTTGATACGGAAAATTAATTCAGAATCCCCCCCCCCCAAAAAAAAATACTGATAAACGAGAAATTAAAGCAAAGATACCACTAAGAAATATAGAAAGCACGGAAAAAGGGCAGCGGTCGGATAAGAGGGCAAGTATCCGGGGTCTAACACATCTGCTATAAAAAGCGGATTCGGCCAAATCTATCATAGAATAGAGGAAGGGGGTGGGGGTACTGAGGCTACAAAGGACCGACGGGCTGCTTCGGGTGGGCGAGAAAAAGACGACGACAAAGAAAGAGAACTCGGGTGGAAGGACTAGGGAGGGATGCGGGGAAGAAGGAAATATAGAGGAAGCGATAAAAAGATATAAAAGAAGATCTTACGTCTCCCTTAGCAAGCAGGGGTTACCCGTTACAAAATCGGCAAGTGGGGTGTTATAGCCCTAGTCTACCCCCCCCCCGGGTTATTATGGGGTTTAAGGGCCTACAACGTCCCTGACCCGAGTAAACTTCCTGGACATTACCCTCGACCTCGATAATGACCTGTACTACCCATACAGGAAACCTAACGACAACCTGCACTACATCCACCGCCTGTCAAACCATCCTAGGAACATCACCAATAACCTGGTTAAAAACATCTCCCTCCGCATATCCCGTTTGTCAGCTAATGAGCAGATATTCGATGAACATGCGCCTTATTACAATCAGGCCCTCAAGCGGAGTGGTTTCCGGGAGGAAATATCCTACTGTCCAGCTCCCATTAGCGGAACCAGCAGCCGACACCGCCACTCACGCAATGTAACATGGTTCAATCCTCTCCACAACGCCGAGGTGACAACTCCTATCGGGAAAATATTCTTTAGGCTCATTGAAAAACACTTCCCAATACAACACCGCTACCACAATATAATTAACAAAAATACCATTAAACTCTCTTACAGTACTACACCAAACTTTGCACAAAACATCGTCTCCTCCAACAACAAAAAACTCAACCCCTATGGAAGAAATAACCTAAATAGCACTGGAGAGCCGACCAGGAGGTGCAGCTGTCCTGATGGATCCATTTGCCCCCTCGACAACAGATGCAGAGATCGTAATGTGATCTACCAGTGCAACGTGAGGACGGACACCTCCAACAAAGCTCTATAGGATTAACCGCATGTGACTTCAAGACCCGGCTATACCAACACAGACATACATTCCGAAACTCGGCGCGGCGTCACGCCACTACACTTTCGGGCCACATATGGGACCTCAAGGATAACAACATTACCTATGATCTCACTTGGAGATTACTGTCCAGAGCCAACTCTTACACGGGAGGACGCCGTCCGTGCAATTTATGCTCGGAGGAAACTTTACAAATGTTGTTTTCGACGGACCAACTCCTAAACAAGAAAGATGAACTGGTTACTACATGTAAACACAGATTGCGTAGGACGTACCTTGCCCTCAAACCCCATAATGACCCGGGGGGGGGGGTAGACTAGGGCTATAACACCCCACTTGCCGATTTTGTAATGGGTAAATCCTGCTTGCTAAGGGAGACATAAGATCTTCTTTTATATCTTTTTATCGCTTCCCCTATATTTCCTTCTTCCCCGCATCCCTCCCTAGTCCTTCCACCCCAGTTCTCTTTCTTTGGACAGTAGGATATTTCCTCCCGGAAACCACTCCGCTTGAGGGCCTGATTGTAATAAGGCGCATGTTCATCGAATATCTGCTCATTAGCTGACAAACGGGATATGCGGAGGGAGATGTTTTTAACCAGGTTATTGGTGATGTTCCTAGGATGGTTTGACAGGCGGTGAATGTAGTGCAGGTTGTCGTTAGGTTTCCTGTATGGGTAGTACAGGTCATTATCGAGGTCGAGGGTAATGTCCAGGAAGTTTACTCGGGTCAGGGACGTTGTAGGCCCTCAAACCCCATAATAACCCGGGGGGGGGGGGGGTAGGAGACTAGGGCTATAACACCCCACTTGCCGATTTTGTAATGGGTAACCCCTGCTTGCTAAGGGAGACGTAAGATCTTCTTTTATATCTTTTTATCGCTTCCTCTATATTTCCTTCTTCCCCGCATCCCTCCCTAGTCCTTCCACCCCAGTTCTCTTTCTTTGTCGTCGTCTTTTTCTCGCCCACCCGAGGCAGCCCATCGGTCCTTTGTAGCCTCAGTACCCCCACCCCCTCCCCTATTCTATGATAGATTTGGCCGAATCCGCTTTTTATAGCAGATGTGTTAGACCCCGGATACTTGCCCTCTTATCCGACCGCTGCCCTTTTTCCGTGCTTTCTATATTTCTTAGTGGTATCTTTGCTTTAATTTCTCGTTTATCAGTATTTTTCTTTTTTTTTTGGGGGGGGGGGGGTATTCTGAATTAATTTTCCGTATCAAATTTTACTTTTACTTCGTACGAGCTTTTATGTAACTTGCACTCGAACTTTTGTATCGTGGCGGCACCCTTAGAGATAGTATTAGTATTCTTTTTCGGGACTCTGAATTATTATTTCGTATTAGTTTACTTTTTTGCACTGGGTGGTTGCTGGCCTTGTGCCTGGGGTAGTAACTTTTATTATTTCGTGGTAGTGTCTTTAGTATTTTGGCCCCTCACTTGTTGACCCGTCACCGTAAGATATACTTGGTTTATTACTTATACCTTTTAAAAGGGTCTCATTTTAATTCCGTCCCACCTAGTATATATTTTTAGCCTATCAATAGTGAGAGACTTAGGTCGTAGTAACCAGAAATTGTTTATTTTTATTTTTTTTTACATTTAATTGCTTTTTAACACTCTCAGTATTTTTCTATATATTTACCCCTTATTGTTCTACTTACTGTTTCGACTTCCCCCCTCCCCCTCCCTAGTATCTTCTTTGACCTCACGCCCAGCTGTAGCCGGCACTATCAACGCATGAATGGGTCTCCTCTTCCCCCTCTCCCTCTTTCTCCTACTGGCAGGTTTAGCTACCCCTTCCCTCCACAAATTGCCATCATAGAATTATTATGTCTCAACTACAAACTTTTGACCAATCCCTGTGACAATCACTTTGACCATATATGGAATTACCCCTTGAGAAGCTCGGCTATTCAAATACCAGGATAAAAATGTTCATTTCGTCCAGAATTAGCCGTCGAAACGACTTGAGCTCAGCCGTCGGGGTCCAACTCGTTCCTATTACCCACTCTACTACCCTAAGTATTGAGCACTTTGGTGCGTTATGGTCCACTTGGTTCCTTACCACATTTCTTCCGTTATATATATATATATATATATAAGCCTTTTATATATTAAATATACTCTGCTTTGTATTGAGTACCTTACTTACTGTGGTTACCCCCGATTGAACCCGGGATAAACTTTTATATATATATATATATATGTGTGTGTGTGTATGTGTATTTGTGCGTGTGTGTATGTGTGTGTGTGTGTTTATGTATTTTATGTATGTAACTTGTTTTTTCAACATATTTATTACAACTGTAATAAGTTTGAACTTTGAAGCTTTGTATCAACCTACAGGCATCTTAATGTCCCTCTACTCCGTTTTGCAGCATTTGAAATTTAATATGTTCAAATAGTTATATTTCCAGATTCATAATTACTTATATTCATTTCAGATTTATTGAAATTCATGGAGAACTTAATTAATTAAATATTTCTGATTTTCAATGAATATTTCCTTTAATTGAGCTCAACACACATGACACACGTAGACATATTTCAACAAAAATCAATTATTAATCAGTAGAAATTAATATTGAATTTTGAAAAATAATCACGCACTCATACATACATACCCATGTACACACTAAAATATGCTCTAACATACCCACATAATTCGAGAAGAAAAGTCAGTTCATTAAAATGTTGCGTAGTAAAACCGTATTGGTATATTGTATATCTCTATTTGTAGCTATCGGTATATTGTTTATTTGTAGCTATCGGTATATTGTATATGTCTATTTGTAGCTATGCATTAGAATTATTTCTGGACTTAGAAAAATTCTTTATATCATCATCACCTTCTTCTCCCCCCCCCCCCTCCTCCTCCTCCTCCTCCTATTGTCTGAGTACATTTTCACTTGATAAATATTTGTTTTATCTCTTCTAGTCTATGGTCTCTGGTTGTAGGGTTTGAGACTATTATACAGATTCGCTTGGCTAAGTTAAACGGGATGTTGGTACGGGTGTGTGAGGGATGAGAAGATGTAAAAAAATGTGGTATTGTCGGGAGTCAGTAGGTTTGAAATATACGCCAGTTTTCTAATATTTTCTTTCTATTTGTTAAAAGGATATCTAAAAATGGAAGTTTTGTACTGTTAAAATCGATAGTGAATTGGATATTATGGTTTATATCATTGATGAGGGTTTGACATTTATTTGGTTGTTCAAGCTTCTCTCTCCACAATATGAAGCAGTCGTCCTAGTACCTCTTCCAGTTTTATTTATGGTGTCACCGAAATTATTCCCATAAAGTTGTCCACTTTTTTTAATTATTATTTATTATGGTAAATTTGTAATTCATGGTATCCCATGTCTAGGTTGGCATATGTTGGCGCAACATTTGTGCCCACGGCTGAATTCTGTCGGTAAGCTTTTTCATCGAACATGAAAATAATTGTTTTTTTTAAAATAAATTCAAGTCCGTCTACAATGAAATTCGTATTGAAGAGGTCTGGTAGTTTCATAGGGGAATGAGTCTAGCTAGTGTTTGATGGCTTCGATTCTGTAATCGTGTGGAATGTTACTGAATAGCCCCACAACATCCAATGAAACCATATAAATGTTTTAGTTTATATTATCTGGTAGATAGTTGAGAA
>OZ024740.1:367031405-367033905 GCA_964016885.1 Eledone cirrhosa
TAAACATACAGAATATTTTCGAATATTCTATGTCTATATTCACATATATATCGCTATTTCAGAGCATTTATTCCAATTTCTAATTTCTGCCGGACCGGCAACCGCTCTTTCAAACCAGTTCCTGTACACAGCTAAGTATTCTATAAGTCTCTAGCTGTGTCATTCTCGATAAAAGCACTGGATATGTAGTCCTGATGAATTCTAACAAGAATGAAACGCGTAGATTACTTCCCTTGCTTTTATCGAGAATCTAATTGTAATACGTGACGTATTCTATTCTATAGCGATTAGGTCTTCAAAATGTTTATTATAAACATACAGAATATTTTCGAATATTCTATGTCTATATTCACATATATATCGCTATTTCAGAGCATTTATTCCAATTTCTAATTTCTGCCGGACCGGCAACCGCTCTTTCAAACCAGTTCCTGTACACAGCTAAGTATTCTATAAGTCTCTAGCTGTGTCATTCTCGATAAAAGCACTGGATATGTAGTCCTGATGAATTCTAACAAGAATGAAACGCGTAGATTACTTCCCTTGCTTTTATCGAGAATCTAATTGTAATACGTGACGTATTCTATTCTATAGCGATTAGGTCTTCAAAATGTTTATTATAAACATACAGAATATTTTCGAATATTCTATGTCTATATTCACATATATATCGCTATTTCAGAGCATTTATTCCAATTTCTAATTTCTGCCGGACCGGCAACCGCTCTTTCAAACCAGTTCCTGTACACAGCTAAGTATTCTATAAGTCTCTAGCTGTGTCATTCTCGATAAAAGCACTGGATATGTAGTCCTGATGAATTCTAACAAGAATGAAACGCGTAGATTACTTCCCTTGCTTTTATCGAGAATCTAATTGTAATACGTGACGTATTCTATTCTATAGCGATTAGGTCTTCAAAATGTTTATTATAAACATACAGAATATTTTCGAATATTCTATGTCTATATTCACATATATATCGCTATTTCAGAGCATTTATTCCAATTTCTAATTTCTGCCGGACCGGCAACCGCTCTTTCAAACCAGTTCCTGTACACAGCTAAGTATTCTATAAGTCTCTAGCTGTGTCATTCTCGATAAAAGCACTGGATATGTAGTCCTGATGAATTCTAACAAGAATGAAACGCGTAGATTACTTCCCTTGCTTTTATCGAGAATCTAATTGTAATACGTGACGTATTCTATTCTATAGCGATTAGGTCTTCAAAATGTTTATTATAAACATACAGAATATTTTCGAATATTCTATGTCTATATTCACATATATATCGCTATTTCAGAGCATTTATTCCAATTTCTAATTTCTGCCGGACCGGCAACCGCTCTTTCAAACCAGTTCCTGTACACAGCTAAGTATTCTATAAGTCTCTAGCTGTGTCATTCTCGATAAAAGCACTGGATATGTAGTCCTGATGAATTCTAACAAGAATGAAACGCGTAGATTACTTCCCTTGCTTTTATCGAGAATCTAATTGTAATACGTGACGTATTCTATTCTATAGCGATTAGGTCTTCAAAATGTTTATTATAAACATACAGAATATTTTCGAATATTCTATGTCTATATTCACATATATATCGCTATTTCAGAGCATTTATTCCAATTTCTAATTTCTGCCGGACCGGCAACCGCTCTTTCAAACCAGTTCTATTCCAATTTCTAATTTCTGCCGGACCGGCAACCGCTCTTTCAAACCAGTTCCTGTACACAGCTAAGTATTCTATAAGTCTCTAGCTGTGTCATTCTCGATAAAAGCACTGGATATGTAGTCCTGATGAATTCTAACAAGAATGAAACGCGTAGATTACTTCCCTTGCTTTTATCGAGAATCTAATTGTAATACGTGACGTATTCTATTCTATAGCGATTAGGTCTTCAAAATGTTTATTATAAACATACAGAATATTTTCGAATATTCTATGTCTATATTCACATATATATCGCTATTTCAGAGCATTTATTCCAATTTCTAATTTCTGCCGGACCGGCAACCGCTCTTTCAAACCAGTTCCTGTACACAGCTAAGTATTCTATAAGTCTCTAGCTGTGTCATTCTCGATAAAAGCACTGGATATGTAGTCCTGATGAATTCTAACAAGAATGAAACGCGTAGATTACTTCCCTTGCTTTTATCGAGAATCTAATTGTAATACGTGACGTATTCTATTCTATAGCGATTAGGTCTTCAAAATGTTTATTATAAACATACAGAATATTTTCGAATATTCTATGTCTATATTCACATATATATCGCTATTTCAGAGCATTTATTCCAATTTCTAATTTCTGCCGGACCGGCAACCGCTCTTTCAAACCAGTTCCTGTACACAGCTAAGTATTCTATAAGTCTCTAGCTGTGTCATTCTCGATAAAAGCACTGGATATGTAGTCCTGATGAATTCTAACAAGAATGAAACGCGTAGATTACTTCCCTTGCTTTTATCGAGAATCTAATTGTAATACGTGACGTATTCTAT
>OZ024740.1:367038905-367043905 GCA_964016885.1 Eledone cirrhosa
TTTCCAATTGGTAATACTATCTATCGGTCGCAAATCCAGGTAGAAGGAGCAACGTAAAATGAAGTGTCTTGCGCAAGGATATAACACATCGCCCGGTCCAGGAATCGAAATCACAACCTCACGATTGCGAATATAATTCTCTAACCACGCGTCTTCACATGTATACACACACACACACATACACACGCATAGACACACACACACACACATACACGCACACACATATATATATATAAATATATATATATATATAGTTATGTAATAAACAACATAAGATAATTATTTCATTTACCAGTGGTTTCTTGAAAGCAACCAAAATTGCTTTCATTCATCACAATGAAAACATTCTGGTGTCTTTATTGACAGTGGATTTGAAAAACAAAAATATAACAGATATGAAAGTGAGGCTGGAGGAAAAAAAGGGGGTGGAAATAATAAATAAGAATATATAACAACACACACGTACACACACTCACGCACACACGCACTCACATATACACACATATATACATATATATATACATATATACACGCATATATACACACATATACACACAGGGACACATATACACACACATACATATACATATATATATATATATATATATATATATATATATATATCCATACATAAACACACCAACACACATGTATATATATATATACACACACACATATATATATATATATATATATATATTCATTAGTTAAGCAAAACAAGACCACACATTTCACAAGGAAGTCATTATTAAAATATGGTCAACATATTTTAATTTGATGTAAGGAATGTAGAGAATAATAATAATAATAATATTAATAATAATAATGTCCGTTTAAAATTGTTTCGCTACTCCATATGATATTTCTGGATCAGATGACTATATATCATAATTGATCTGGTTCAGTTGAAAATAATTAACATATTTAAAAGACAGAGCGGCTCATCGGAACTTCAAAGGAATATAAATTAAAATAATGAGAGAATGTTACATAATATAATGTTCCATATATTAGTTTTTCACTATGGTGTCTTGGTTATACATATATATATATACACATATATACACATACACATACATACATACACACATAGATACACACATATATACACACATGCATACGTACTCACATATAAAAGGATACATATAAGCACACACACAAATAAGAATAAATAATCATAGTAGGCCGTCACATACAAATAAGCAAATAAAAAATAAGGATTAAGAAAATAAAAAAAAATAAAAAATATTATTAAGTTGACAAGACGGCAAAATTTAAAATAAAAATAAAAATATAAAAAAATCATCATAATAATAATAAATGACCAAAGGCACGTGGTAAGCAAATGCGCCAAAAAACCTAAATATATATATAAATATATATTTATAAAACCATATTTATTTCATTATACATATTTCAAGGACACCAAGTTAAATTATGGTGTGCTTTCATGAGATAAAATATAATATAGATCAGTTTTATAAATAAATATTGACATACCCTTAAAAAATGCAACCATTACTGTTGGAAGCTCCCGGATAGTGGAGTTGTAGCTTTAATTATATTATTAGTATTGGATATTTTTAGTTTTAAAATAAGCCGTTGGGTTACGGAAAAAGAAGGAGAGAGAAAAAAAAATATAAAGAAGGAGAGAGAAGAGAGAGAGAGAGAGAGAGAGAGAGAGAGAGAGAGACCAAAACAACAGAGAGAGAAAGATATATATAGAGAGAAGAGACAGAGAGAAGGGGAGAGAACGAAAAACTCTAAGTCATATCTTGTTGAGTTAACTTAACAATTGAGATGAAATGAATAAATAAAATTAGAAATGTTAATATTCATGAATGGAATATACATATATAATATGAGAAATTAACCATTGTTTAAATATGATTAGATGTTTAGTTAATCATTTAAATATTGAGATCAATATATTAAAAATTGGGATCTATATATTAAGAAATCCATATATTATTAGAGATCTACATATTATATAACACGTATACACACGCAAAAATACATATAAATATATATACACACTTATAAAATACTTATACATATCTAGCTACGTATATAATATATACACACAAAACAAAGGATTCTTTAATTTAATTTAAGATATAGAAATCTTATAAAATGTTATAATTGTTAAGATATTAAAGGAAATTTTATGTTATACACACTTTATGTTATTAAACAAAATTTATATATATATATATATATATATTTATATTATATATAAGTTTTATAAGATTACCTGTTATGTATTTATGGCTGTTATTATATGTCTATCTGTCACGAATCTTGGGATAATCACTATACATAAGTGCAATCAAATTGTATGGATATACACGCATATGTACATACACAATTCCCACATATACATACGTATGTGTACCATCAACCAATAGATAGATACGCATCACGTATACATATAAATACAGATAGACATACATTCATAAAAACGCATAAAACATATGTACATGTATGTCAATACACACATATAAAGAGAAGTATATATAAATACAGTACATAGTATAATTCAGTACATAAAATACAAAAGAATTATATTACAATTTGGAAATATAATTATAAGCAATATAACTTTAAAAACAATACAATTTTAAAATATTATAGAATATTTTAAGTTATAATTTCAAAATAATAGTATGTTTAATAGATTTAGTATAGAAATTTATTTTACGTATATTTAACTTAAAATTTTGAAAGGAAAAACTTTCGAAAATAGGAGAAGCTATCAAACAATAAAAAAAAAATAAGAAATAAGAAATATTTTCTCCTTTCAAGAGCTCTCAATATATTTCTCTAGAAGAGTTTATTATATTTATTTATATTTAGGAAGAAAAGTTATTTTTACTTGAGCGTATAATCAGTAAAAAAAGATGAAGGAATCTAATGATTTATCGACAGGTTCAATATATTAATAAAATTAATTAATTAATTATATACTACATTTTAAATTTATATTTATATTTAACCGTTGAGTTTAATCTATGTCTGCAGCAACTGAATAAATTATTTCTTAAGTTCAGGGAATTTTTGGTCTTTAATATAAAGAATATTTCCTCTATACAAAGATCACAATTTTCTGAAGAGGAGTTAAAAGGAGTAGCATCTGAAATAATATTCCAAATCAACGAATATTCAACGTTCTTTAGATTTAGGTCCCATAATAGGCTAGATAGAGAAGTTGAAGATTTTTTGTTTGGATCTGTAAAATAATTTTTATGATTATTGAAGCGGGATTTAAACTCTGTGGAAGTAGATCCCCATAATTAAATGAATTTAAATTAGTTTTTACATTACAATTATATACTACATTTTTAGCTAATCAATTTAACGGACAGTTAGATTTATTTCTACAGTTACATTTATCAAATTGGATATTGCTTGGGTTATTATTGGTATTTGGGTTAGGTTTTAAATTTCTATTATTAATTCTATTCATATTTTGCGCTAAATTTTTGGTGGAAGAATAAGTTAATTTTATAGTATGTCTATTAAAAATTGAGTAATATCTATGTGTTCTAGGGAAGCATTTGTCGAGAGCTGTAAAAAATAGTTTAGCAATAGGGGTTTTAATATTTAATGAGAAAGGAGGAGCGAACCATAATATGTTCCTAGTTCTATTTCTTTTTCGACTTTCGGAATTAATGTAAGGTTTTCTATTATAGTTGTTAAAATTGTTACCATAGTTAAAATTGTTACGATTATGGTTAGTTGTTATATTATTATTATTATCGATGTATTTATTTTTATTTCTATACCCAGCTCTACCTAACGCTTCGTTGTAATAATGTGCTTTTTCATCAAATATATTCTTATTAGCTGAAATTCTCGAAATTCGTTCATGTACAGAGTTCACTATAGTAGTTTTAACGGATCTGGGGTGATTAGAGTTAAAATTGACGTAATTTAAGTTCTCATTTAGTTTGTGAAATGGATAATGAAGACATGTGTTAAGATTTAGTGTTACATCTAGAAAGTTAACTATTTTATGGCTATTCTCTATTTCTACTTTTAGATTAAGTTAATTAAAAAATTGTATAATTTGTTTTCTTTTTCTATTTAGTTCACAGTTATTCTTTTCCATAAGTAAAAGCATGTCGTCACGATATAAACCTCCGGTTATCTCAGGTATTTTTCTATGTAGAGAATTATTTATAAATAGGCCCACAAGATCCGTTACCTGAGCAGAATCGGATGATCCCATAGTTATGTCGAAATTATTATTTCTATCTGCCCTAGTCCAGAGTTGGTTATTAAATTCTATTAATGTTTTCCGTGCCGATAATATAATGTGCATTTCATTGCTAGTTAGGTCTGTATGTTTAAATGCGTAAGTTAGTGCTTTATTCAGTAGATTAGGAGTGATAGATGAGTAATACTTAGCAATATCCAACTGAATAAACTTATTATTATAGTTATATTTAATTTATTTAAACCAATCGATAACTTCACTAGTTCCTTTCCATAATTTTAAATAAGATAAATTCTTAATTTGTGGTATTATTCTGTCTAGAATATTTTTGCTAAGTCTCCCGAGGTCCGATTTAGATGGTGCAATTAATCTGACTGGTAAATCAGTTTCGAAGTTCCTTTTATGATCCTTCATATTAATCTTAGGTTTCCTTGGCATGAAGGGTTGTGTCCTATTTTCAATGCCTAGTTCATGCATTATATAAGAGGCATCTGTATTCAATTTTTCAAGGTCGTCTTTATTTGGTACTTTGTATTTCTTTCTTAATTCCTTTAGTATAAGATCGTTATAAATGTCCTTTTGTATTCCGTAAAGATTATTGGTTTTGTCAGACTTGACGAGAACTTTCTCCGTTTTCTCCAAGTTTTGAATATTATTTTTAATATTTCTGAAGTAATCCTGGCCTTTGAAGTTGTTTTTGAATTTGATGCTTTGGATGATAGATATGATATCATTTACAAAATCCATTAGTAGTTTGTTGGGGGGGGGGGGGGATTCTTTT
>OZ024740.1:367046405-367048905 GCA_964016885.1 Eledone cirrhosa
GTCACGTATTACAATTAGATTCTCGATAAAAGCAAGGGAAGTAATCTACGCGTTTCATTCTTATTAGAAATCTTCAGGACTACATATCCAGTGCTTTTATCGAGAATGACACAGCTAGAGACTTATAGAATACTTAGCTGTGTACAGGAACTGGTTTGAAAGAGCGGTTGCCGGTCCGGCAGAAATTAGAAATTGGAATAAATGCTCTGAAATAGCGATATATATGTGAATATAGACATAGAATATTCGAAAATATTCTGTATGTTTATAATAAACATTTTGAAGACCTAATCGCTATAGAATAGAATACGTCACGTATTACAATTAGATTCTCGATAAAAGCAAGGGAAGTAATCTACGCGTTTCATTCTTATTAGAAATCTTCAGGACTACATATCCAGTGCTTTTATCGAGAATGACACAGCTAGAGACTTATAGAATACTTAGCTGTGTACAGGAACTGGTTTGAAAGAGCGGTTGCCGGTCCGGCAGAAATTAGAAATTGGAATAAATGCTCTGAAATAGCGATATATATGTGAATATAGACATAGAATATTCGAAAATATTCTGTATGTTTATAATAAACATTTTGAAGACCTAATCGCTATAGAATAGAATACGTCACGTATTACAATTAGATTCTCGATAAAAGCAAGGGAAGTAATCTACGCGTTTCATTCTTATTAGAAATCTTCAGGACTACATATCCAGTGCTTTTATCGAGAATGACACAGCTAGAGACTTATAGAATACTTAGCTGTGTACAGGAACTGGTTTGAAAGAGCGGTTGCCGGTCCGGCAGAAATTAGAAATTGGAATAAATGCTCTGAAATAGCGATATATATGTGAATATAGACATAGAATATTCGAAAATATTCTGTATGTTTATAATAAACATTTTGAAGACCTAATCGCTATAGAATAGAATACGTCACGTATTACAATTAGATTCTCGATAAAAGCAAGGGAAGTAATCTACGCGTTTCATTCTTATTAGAAATCTTCAGGACTACATATCCAGTGCTTTTATCGAGAATGACACAGCTAGAGACTTATAGAATACTTAGCTGTGTACAGGAACTGGTTTGAAAGAGCGGTTGCCGGTCCGGCAGAAATTAGAAATTGGAATAAATGCTCTGAAATAGCGATATATATGTGAATATAGACATAGAATATTCGAAAATATTCTGTATGTTTATAATAAACATTTTGAAGACCTAATCGCTATAGAATAGAATACGTCACGTATTACAATTAGATTCTCGATAAAAGCAAGGGAAGTAATCTACGCGTTTCATTCTTATTAGAAATCTTCAGGACTACATATCCAGTGCTTTTATCGAGAATGACACAGCTAGAGACTTATAGAATACTTAGCTGTGTACAGGAACTGGTTTGAAAGAGCGGTTGCCGGTCCGGCAGAAATTAGAAATTGGAATAAATGCTCTGAAATAGCGATATATATGTGAATATAGACATAGAATATTCGAAAATATTCTGTATGTTTATAATAAACATTTTGAAGACCTAATCGCTATAGAATAGAATACGTCACGTATTACAATTAGATTCTCGATAAAAGCAAGGGAAGTAATCTACGCGTTTCATTCTTATTAGAAATCTTCAGGACTACATATCCAGTGCTTTTATCGAGAATGACACAGCTAGAGACTTATAGAATACTTAGCTGTGTACAGGAACTGGTTTGAAAGAGCGGTTGCCGGTCCGGCAGAAATTAGAAATTGGAATAAATGCTCTGAAATAGCGATATATATGTGAATATAGACATAGAATATTCGAAAATATTCTGTATGTTTATAATAAACATTTTGAAGACCTAATCGCTATAGAATAGAATACGTCACGTATTACAATTAGATTCTCGATAAAAGCAAGGGAAGTAATCTACGCGTTTCATTCTTATTAGAAATCTTCAGGACTACATATTCTATTCTATAGCGATTAGGTCTTCAAAATGTTTATTATAAACATACAGAATATTTTCGAATATTCTATGTCTATATTCACATATATATCGCTATTTCAGAGCATTTATTCCAATTTCTAATTTCTGCCGGACCGGCAACCGCTCTTTCAAACCAGTTCCTGTACACAGCTAAGTATTCTATAAGTCTCTAGCTGTGTCATTCTCGATAAAAGCACTGGATATGTAGTCCTGAAGATTTCTAATAAGAATGAAACGCGTAGATTACTTCCCTTGCTTTTATCGAGAATCTAATTGTAATACGTGACGTATTCTATTCTATAGCGATTAGGTCTTCAAAATGTTTATTATAAACATACAGAATATTTTCGAATATTCTATGTCTATATTCACATATATATCGCTATTTCAGAGCATTTATTCCAATTTCTAATTTCTGCCGGACCGGCAACCGCTCTTTCAAACCAGTTCCTGTACACAGCTAAGTATTCTATAAGTCTCTAGCTGTGTCATTCTCGATAAAAGCACTGGATATGTAGTCCTGAAGATTTCTAA
>OZ024740.1:367053905-367123905 GCA_964016885.1 Eledone cirrhosa
AGTGAGAAGAGAATGAATCATAAATAAATACAACAGTATTTTTTGTAGCACAAAACACGTGTGTGTTCAGTCAACCATTTGTACACACACACACACACACACACACACACACACACACACACACACACACACACACACACACACACACATATAAGCAAAAGGGATATTCAATTTGTTGGTAATTCAACAAATATAAATGTTTATAACTGATTCAGAGAACTCGACAAGTTTTCTGGAGTATAATATTCAATGATATTAAATAAATGGAAACTATATTTATAAGACCATATTTATTCTATTATATATATTTCAAGGGTACCAAAACTTTAGCACGCTTTCATCAGATAAAATACAAAGTTTGTTTTATAAATTTTGACATAACCAAAAAAGATACCTTAACGGTTCAAGTTTTTCTTGGATAGTGAAGGGAAAGAGAAGAAAAGTCAGATATTCCAAATTATTAAAATGAGTATGCAAATGAGGTTGAGGTATAGGGCTGAAAAAAAAACGTTATTTTAGACGCTATGCAGAATTTAAATAATTAGGATATATGTATGAGTAGGAAGAAGAAAAAAAAAAGAAAGAAGAACTTGTATTTACGTTAATTTAAAATGAATTAACAATTTGCGGGAATGGTGGAATATGATTCCAGAATTTAAATTTATTTAGCTATATTATGAGTTATAATATTGTATGTATAATCAATTAGATTATATGAAGAATTATGGTTGTAAGTAGATTTTATCTTATTATATTATAATAGGTTGTAAGTATATAAATATCTATATAGATTAATAATTGAGCATGTATAAGTATTATAGAAATAGAAATAATTTATAATTATTAGTTGTTTACATTTCTAATATGAGTTACGAAGGAAGTTGATTTTGCATTTTACATAAAAAACAGGTAGTTCAAGTTGTAAGAAGAGAACAATTTGTAGATGCAAATATTTTGTTCCAACATTGAAAATGTTTTCAGAATATTGTTAATTTAGCGAAGTTATATAGTTTATCATACATATATTATAATATAATGTTTATGTTTGCACGATTGAA
Organism: Eledone cirrhosa; assembly: GCA_964016885.1. Lineage (NCBI taxonomy): Eukaryota > Metazoa > Mollusca > Cephalopoda > Octopoda > Eledonidae > Eledone > Eledone cirrhosa. Next base: position 367,054,964 of record OZ024740.1, read on the forward strand.
AAGGCAAAGATAACTCCAATCTTGTTTGTTAACCGTTAAATTTGATGATCAGAAAATATATAGAGAAAATTATATATTATTTTGTGCGAGATTAATTTCAATTATATATTATTTTAGTCGAAAGATGTGTGAAAGTTTGAAGATCAAAAGAGGAAAAAAGTAATGTGCATTTCGAAGAACTATCGTAAAGAGGATAAACTTTCAGAATGTAAATTATAGATTATCAATCTACATCTAAAAAAATATATTTAGAGGGGTATCATTAAGAAAATAATGTCAAAAGGTAAAAATAGTAGAAAATATATAAAAAAATTAAAAAAATTAATGTCAAATGGTAAAAAAAGTAGAAATATTAAAATAAATTAAGAAGGGAGATCATTTAAAAAAATTTAAATTTAAATTTTTAAAGAAAATAGGATCATTTTGAAGGTGCATAAGATTTAGTCAAGTGTAATGAATATCATAAATTAAAAATACTTCTGAAAGTGGAATTTTGGTGATGTCTGAAACTAGAAAATAATTCTGTTTTAAGATTAATAGAATTTTGACAGTTAATTATATCAAAAATTTCCTCGATACACAAGTTACAGAATCTTGAGAAAGCCATATTTCGGTATGCATGTGCTTTCGAAATCGTTCCCCAAGATATTGAATAGTCTATATTGTTGTCTTTTAAGTTCCAAATTAAATGTGAAAGTGTAGTGGAAGATTTTTTTATTGGATCTATTAAATGTGTTTTTATGGTTATACCAGCGTTCTTTGAATTTTGTAGAAGTGGCACCAATATAGTTAAATACTTTGTCTCCAGTTTTAACTGTGCATTTATAAATTACGTTCTTGTCTAAGCAATTATTTTGTAAAGAGAAGTTTGATTTAATTCTACAGTTACATTTTCTGGAGTTGTTGTTCGGAAGGGTACTATTATTGTGAATATTGTTGTTAGAAATATTATTATTGCTATTTTGGTTTGTTTGGTTAGGGTTTAAATTTAAGTTTCTATTATTAATTCTATTTATATTTCGTGCTATGTAGTAGAGTGGGGTAGTTTTATAGTGTGTCTGTTAAAAATAGAGTGGTATCTGTGGGCTTTAGGAAAACATTTATCTAGTGCTTTAAAAAATAGCTTTGCTAAAGGTGTTTTAACGCTAAATGAGAATGGGGGAGAGTACCAAATAATATTTCTAGTTCTAGTTTTTTTGTTTGGTTTAGTGTTTAAGTTAAATTGTTTATTATTATTATAATTAATTCTAGGATTATTTGTCATGTTATTATTATCTATGTACTTAATTTTATTCGAGTATCCTGCTCTATGTATGTAAAGCTTCATTGTAATATTCTGCCTTATCATCAAAAATATTTTTTATTACCAGAGATGCGTGAAATCCGTTGTTCGATGCTATTGACAATAGTGTTTTTAATATTTGTAGGATGACCAGAATTGAAACATACGTAATTTAGATTTTCGTTAATTTTATGGAATCGATAGTAAAGACCTGTGCTAAGGTTTAAGGTTACATCTAAGAAGTTAACTATTTTGTAGTTATTCTCGATTTCTAAATTAAGGTTGTAGCTGTTGAAAAATTGTATTATGGGTTTCCTTTTCCTATTAATGTCACTATTGCTATGGTTTTCAATTAAAAGTAACACTAGATAAATCTGTATGTTTAGACACGTAGATAATTGCCTTATTAAGTAAGCTAGGGGTAATAGAAGAGTAGTAATTTGCAATATCTATTTGAATGAATTTTATGTTATTAAACCAATCATTAGTACCGTTCCATAGTTTAAGGTGTGATTTTTCTTTAAGTAGTGGTATAATTCTATCTAGTGTATGTTAGCTAATTATGCCTAAGTCAGATTTAGATAGTGCGATGAGTCTGACTGGTAGTTCAATTTCAAAATTTCTTTTGTGGTCCTTCAGGTTAATATTCGGTTTTCTAGGTATAAAGGGTTCGGTCCTATTTTGAATGCCTAATTTATAAATAATTTCCGAAGCTTCCCTACTTAACGTTGAAAGATCTTCATTTGATGTTATTTTGTAGTTTTTCCTGATATAAAGTTATTATATTCGTCCTTTTCCATACCATATATATTATTTGTTTTGTCACATTTTACCAGAATCCTCTTTGTTTTTTCTAGATTGTCTATTTTATTCTTGAGGCCTTTAAGGTACTCCTGGCTGAGAAATTGGTTTCTTTTGAATTTAATGTTTTGTATAATAGAGATTACTTCATTTTCAAATTCGGCTAGTAGTTTGTTGCTAGGTGGATTCTTCTTAGATTTGAAGATAAGAATATGTATATATATATATATATATATATATATATATATATATATATATATATATATATATATATATATATATAAATACATAAACGGAGAAAGCTAATAGCGATACTCCGGCCAAATTCCAACTCACTCAACAAACATTAGGAAATATCTGAGTATAACGTTCGGGGTGCTAACTATATTGTATTGTGTAGAGAATTGGCTGTATCATTTCATATGAGATATATCACATATATCACTTCCCAGACGACTCGTTTCATTATAAGATTTCTACAAGTTGGGTGAAATTATACCAAATTATGTAGAAGCTTGTATAAGATGAACATATACTTATACAAGTGGGCTCTTATAATTCTTCAGTAAGTGCCCAATAATATTAATATTGATAACCAAATCAACATCAATATTTAGCGATAATCACCATCAGTGTTTGAGGGAGTTGCTAGGTTGTTAGTCCAGCAGTTCTAAAGAAAATCTCACACTGTCTCGAAAATAGGAGGAAGGAGACTACCGCCAAAACAATACATGCGCAAGAAGTAGGTGAATTCCGATGAGAATTCAAGCCACGTGCTTAGAACTCAATTGGATATGAAAAAATAACTATATGTGCGCTTCGCTTAATGACACATATAGATATTTTCTCGGGCAAAATAATAGAATTAGATACAAGAACAAACGGTCTTCATATAAAAAATAAACAAAGAGAGTCACACCTTATATCAGGAAAGTTCATATATATTTATGTGAAGGAAATAAAACGAAATGGATGAATTGTGAATATATTATATAGACTGCAGATGTAGCTCTTTCGTGTGTTTATACACACACACACACTCATATATATATATATATATATATATATATATATATATATATATATATATATATATATATAGGAGTAAGTAAGACCCCGATGGCTGAGCTCAAGCCGTTTCGACGGCTAATTCTGTCCTGAATCAAGGACAGAATTCAGGACAGAATTAGCCGTCGAAACGGCTTGAGCTCAGCCGTCGGGGTCTTACTTACTCCTATTACCCACTCTACTACCCTAAGTATTGAGTACTTTGGTGCGTTATGGTCCACCTGGTTCCTTACCACTTTTCCTTCGCTATATATATATATATATATATATATATCCATATATATATATATATATATATGAGTGTGTGTGTGTGTATAAACACACGAAAGAGCTACATCTGCAGTCTATATAATATATTCACAATTCATCCATTTCCTTTTATTTCCTTCACATAGTCATTGTTGCTATTGATCTAATTAATTCCTAATTTCATATTGAACATTAACAGTAAAACGTACATTTGGAAAAGAATATTTCAGACTGTATTATAGAGAACGTTTGTATCCATTGTACATACCCACTCACATACAAGCGCACACCCTACAGCATTTATAATCTGAGGAAAGACAATTCCTAGTTCATTACATAAGTAAAATAATTACTCGTGCATTATTGTCGTTATATATCGTATACATACATGCATTCATATATGCATGTATACATCCCTACAGAAATAACATAGCCGCAGTCTAATGACTGAAATGTGGAAAGGAATAAAATAATGAATATACATACATACATAATACATACATAGTGGCTGCCAACTCGTTTTCGAGTCGGCCACTACTTTATATGTAGGAGAACCCCTACCGATGCGGTGAACGAGTGTGAATTTTTAGTCCAGCCAGCGACTTGAAAACTCTGGTACAAACACTACACTTGGGACAATTATTGACACACAGTGCTGGGCCCATGGTACCATGTGACGACAAGTGCAGAGAGATCTCCAGATACAAACCAATGCCTGTGCCGTGAAGCTTTTATAGTGAGCAAAGGCACTGCACAAAGCCAGTCCCACTCTCTTAACCAAGATGATATTTACCAAAAAGAAGAACAAGTCAACATCATTGGATACCATCAGGGTTGCAGGTGTTATATCAGAGTTTTCCTTCTCCTAGAATTCTGCCTTGACAAAGGCTAAGGGGTCATCTCTCCCGCTGCTTTTGGATGGTCATTGACTCTTAAGAGCTCCTTTGCCCTTTGACAGGTTATGTTTTTAGTCCTGCAGGATGTCCAAAGTCATACATACATAATATATACATACATTAATACATACATACATATATACATACATATATACATACATATATACATACATACATACATACATATATATAAACATACATACATACTCACATATATACATACATACATACATACATACATACACACATATATACATATATACATACATGCATACATACAATCACACACGTACGTACATACAAGTATATACTGATACATAGGGATATACTTACATACATACATGCAGACATACATACACGCACGTACATCCATCCATCACTCCATCCATAAATCCATACATACATCCATACATACTTACACACGCACATATATATATATATATATATATACATCCATACATACATACTTACACACATATATATATATATATATATACATCCATACATACATACTTACACACACACACACACACACACACACATATATATATATATATACACATCCATACATACACACCTATGCGCACATATGTGACTGAGGGTATATAATTTAGCTTCAGAACATATTACTCGTAATTAACTATATATCTGTTGTGCACGTTGTACCTACACATATACTAATTAACATATATGTACCACATCCACTCTTTCGCTTTCTCTCTCCCTCTCTCTCTCCCCTCTCTCTCCTCTCTCCCCCTCTCTCTTTATTTCTCTTCCTCTCTCTCACTCTATCTCCCTCTCCTTCCCCCTCTCCCACACTCTCTCTCTCATCCCCTCACCCCCTCTCTCTAACTCTCTCTTTCTCACTCTCTCCCTCTCTCTCTCCCTCCCTATCACACTACGACACGATACAAATCTATACATGTTACGTTATTTTAGACATACATGCAATGTAAAGCTCCACATGCTCTGCAACAGAATTTACACCTGCATACACTGCATGTGATTTGTTACTGTTTTTACTCGAAATGTGAATGATTGTCTAATGAGGCCACTCAATGCTGTAATCGAAAGTGAATAAGGAGATGCAGGGTGGTGTTGAGGAGAATAATGGGTTAGCCTGAATGTCAGTAATGTTGATATTAGAGTTGGTGTGGTAGTATTAACGGTGATGGTGGTGTTAAGTTGGGGTGGTAAACATGAGGGGGTTGATGTTTGTGGTAGTGTGGCAGTATAGGATGGCGGTGTTAGTGTTAATAATTGTTTCTACTTTTAGGCACAAGGCCAGCAATTACCCAGTGCATTACTGGTACTTTATTTTATCGACCCCGTAAGGATGAAAGGCAAAGTTAACCTCGGCAGGATTTGAACTCAGAGTGGCAAGGGCAGTAACTCTATACGTCAAAGCATGGCGTCCGACCCTTTACCGATACTGCCAATCCACCGAGTGTTAATAATGATTTCTGATTTAGGCAGAAGACCAGCAGTTTTGGGGAAGGGAGAAGTCGATTACACCGACCTCAGTGTGTTACACTGGTGCTTTATTTTATCGACCCCGTAAAGATGAAAGGCTAACCTAACCCCGGCGGGATTTGACCCAGATCATAAAGGGACGAAACTCTATGTTGCAAAGCATGCTGTCCGAAGCTCAACCGATTACTGCTAATTAGTGTGGTAGTAGTGATGCCTATGGTGGTGTTATGGTGGAGTTATGAGGATGAAAGTATAGGTGTTAGTGATGGTCTGTTAGCGACAGAGATGGTGGTGAGGTAGTATAAATGACGATGGTAGTATTAAAGTGGAGTGGTAAGCATGAATGCGGTGGTATGGTAGTGATGGTGTTAGTGTAAGTGGCAGTTTGGTGTTAATGGTGGTGTTTGTAGTGGTATTAGTGTTAGTGGCGGTTTGGTGTTAGTGGTGGTGTTAATGATGGTGTTTGTAGTGGTGTTAGTGTAAGTGTTAGTGGCGGTTTGGTGTTAGTGGTGGTGTTAATGATGGTGTTGGTAGTGGCGTTGGTGTTAGTGTGAGTGGTAGTGGTAGTGTTGGCGTTAGCGTTGATGTTGGTGTTACTGGTGCCGTTGGTTCGTAGTCGTGTTGGTTTTAATGGTGTTGTTGGTGATAGTGGTGGGTTGCTGTTAGTGGTGACGGTGCTGTTATCGGTGCCGTTGGTGTTAATGGTGGTGCTGGTGTTAGTAGAGGTGATGGTGTTACTAGTGGTCATGGTGTTAGTGTTGGCGTTCGTTTTATTCGTAGCACTGTGTTTAGGTGGGGTGGGGGTGGGGCATCGATGTTGTTGGTGGTAGTGCCGGCGTTGTTGGCGTTGTTTGGTGTTAGTTTTGATGGCGGTGTTAGTGGTGGTGTGGGAATAAAAGAGGTGGTAATAGTAAGTGTGATATTTCGGATTACATTAAGACGTGTTGCTTTTGATGGTGAAGCTGTTGTATTAGTGGTTAGTCCGAGGTCGGTCTTGATTATATAGTCATATCATTGAAGTCATTCCGGTTATGGGCAACAGAATTACTATTTCAGACAAAATGTATCTAGGTCTATATTAGTTGATGTTTCTTCATTCAAGTCATTACAGACTGATTTTAGGTAGCTAGGTACTATTTCTAACAGGTTGTTAGTTCTTGAAAATGTATGATGTTGATAGTGCTTAACTTTAGGGCAGCCCTGTGTTGCAGGCAAATGATGGAAAGTATTTCAGCTAAGATCATTTGGAAAGTAATTTAGAACTATATTTAATGTGCCATTCCTTTTTTGTTAATACACACATACACGCATATCTCTCTCGGTACTCATACTCCCTCTCTCTCTCTATTTAACTATCTATCTATCGATCCATCTCTCTCTCTCTCTCTCTCTCTCTCTCTCTCTCTCTCTCTCTCTCTCTCTATATATATATATATATATATATATATATATATATATATATGTGTGTGTGTACGAAAAAAGAGAGACGTAGAGAAAATAAGATGTAGACACACACATAAATGAATGTGGATGGACAAACCTAAAATGAAAAATGAGAGAAAGTCGATCGTTCAGATTGAATGTGGGACTGTGTGGCAATAAACACACATTCAACTATATACCTATAAACATAGATACATTCATACATATATATCCATATTCAGAATGAGAGACGGGTGGAGATGGAAAAGAAAAGGTGTATCAACTTGAGAATAACAAATTTGGTCGAAGATAATCAATAACAGAAGAAGAAGAAGAAGAAGAAGGAGAAGAAGAAGAAGAAGAAGAAGAAGAAGACTAAAAATAGAGATCAATAAAAAAGCAATATATACACAGACAAAATGAAAGAAGGCAATAAAGCAACAACACACATATACAGTGGCACTACATAGACACACTCATATATATATATATACACTCACACGTCCCAAAAGATAGAAAGAACAAACAAAAGCACACACTGCTCAAAGGGAAAAAAGAAATAAAACCAACAATAGAAAACAGGTGACCTGCTCCTGATCAACTTGTAAGTTCAGAATCGATGCAAAGATATTCGTTATTTTATCGATCTGTATTATTCAGAGTGAATGCAATGCAGACACTCCTATGTATATAGAAGGGGGTGGATCGACAGAATCGTTATAGATTTGGACGAAATGTTTTGCTGCGTTTCCTACAGATTTTTACTTTTTGTGTTCTAATCACGCCGAGATAAACTATACTTATCATTCTTTCTAAGTCAATAAAAATGAACTACCATTTTCAGGGAGGTGAATTGATCGAAACTATAGAGTGCTGGATAAAATGTCATACTGTGTCTTACGACAGCTTTTTACTTTTTCAATACTAACCACACCGAGGTAAACATTGTTCATGTTTTTGGGGTTCGATAATTCAAGGAGAGGAATTCATGGAATTATTACTGCGTGATGAAATACTTTGCGCTATTTGTTCCTCGATATTTACGTTCGCAGTTCACCTATAATGACATTAATACCAAGCTATATTGACTCATTTACTTTTATCTTCGTTGGCATGGACATAGATTTGGTGCATGTGCAACTGCTGGTTTTCCATAAAAAACAAAATAATTGTCCAGGCTTGCTCCCCGGAAAGAAACATTTCAGGTATAGATAAACCATAGTCTAGTTTGATAAGCGGAGGTCGTAAACATGTATTTATGTAAGACAGCTTCAAATTCCCTAAGTTGATAATGGCAGGTTTTTGTTATTCTTTAGCCCTCATAGGTGAGGGAAAGGCAGAGTCGCTAGAGCGTCGGATAAAATGCTCAGTAGCATTTAGTTACCGTCATTTATATCATGAATTCAATTCCTGCCAAAGTCAACATCTTTCTAGTGGTTGATAAAATAAAATACAAGAAAAGTATTGGAGGCGATATGATCTAGTTTCTAAAACCCATAAATTGCTGGCCTTGTGCTCGAATCAGAAATCACTAATCTTTAGGTCTCATACTTGTCTAAATAATGGTTTCTGATTTAAGCACAAGGCCAATAATTTTGGGAGAGGGGAAAGTCGTTACTTGTACTTTATTTTATCACCCTTCGGTGAGATGAAAGGCAAAGTTAACCCCGGCGGGATTTGAACTAAGAACATAAAGGGACTTAACTATATATCACAAAGCAATACTGCCAACCCATCCCCCTCATACTTGTCTGAATAATACAAAGAGTAAACACTTCTTTGTTCAGATATTAATTCTTTTTTTAGAATTTATTTATAATGGGCCCCCGATTTCTCTCGGAATCATAGAGTTAATTTTTGTCAAAGGTCAACAGTTACTTATGAAAGGAAATTCCTTCCCTCCGTCCATGTTACTATTGTCTAAGGGAGATGCAAGGGACAACAATAATATCTGGTCGATTTACCTTGATCTTGTTGTCGGTATGTATTCCAGAGAATTATTACCTTATTATCTGAGACTTTGTCTGAGAGCATGCCTATAGGAGCTCATTTGCATTATACAATGTTGGCAATTTTATATATGTAAATTCCAACTCTCGGCGAATGGCAGGTTCGTTAGAACGTCCTATAGAATAACTTGTGTTAATTATTCTAACTCTGCGCTCTGAGTTCAAATCCCACCGAAATCAATGTTATCTTTCATCCTTTCAGAGTTAATAAATAAGGCACCACTCGAGTATTGGGGTCGATTCTTATTCTATAACATTTTTCACTTCCTCTATCGCACACTGTCTATCTTTCTCTGGTGGAAGTATCCGACTGTGCTCAGACTTAGAGAGAGCTGAACTCCGCCAGGTATAAAATGTCAGACACGCCGTATGTCAAGTCCTACGACTCTATCAGCAGTTACGGGTGAATACACCAACACTCTTTACAATAATAGTAATAATATATAATATAAATCGAGTAGTAGCAGCAGTATTATTATATTATGGATTGGTAGTATCGATAGAGCGTCGGACAACTTGCCTTACAGCAGAGTTACCACCCTTTACGATCTGAGTTCAAATCCCACCGCGGTTAGCTTTGCCTTTCTTCATTACGAGGTCGATAAAATAAAGTACTAGTAATGCACTGGGGTCGATTTAACCGACTTTCCCCTTCCCCAAAATTATTGGCTTTGTGCCTAAATCAGAAATCATTATAGTATCGGTAGAGGGTCGGACGCCATGCTTTCCAGCATAGTTACGTCCCTTTACGATCTGAGTTCAAATCCCGCCCAGGTTGACTTTGCCTTTCATCCTTACGGGGTCGATAAAATAAAGTACCAGTAATGCACTGGCTAATTGGTGGCCTTGTGCCTAAAGTAGAAACAATTATTCTTATTATGTTATGAATTGGCAATATCGGAAGAGCATCGGAGAACATGCTTTATGTCATAGTGTCACGCTCCTTTACGATCTGGTTTCAAATCCTGCCGAGGTTAGCTTTACCTTTCTTTCTTATGGGGTCGATAAAATAAAATACCAGTAACGTAATGGTGTTGATTTAATCGATTTCGCCTCACCCAAAGATTGTTGGCCTTGTGCCTAAATCAGAAACCATTATTATTTACGATCTGAGTTCAAATCCCGCCGAGGTTTACTTTGCCTTTCATCCTTACGGGGTCGATAAAATAAAGTACCAGTAATGTACTGGGATAATTGCTGGCCTTGTGCCAAAAGTAGAAACAATTATTATTATTAATATTAGTAGTAACAAAATCTCTGATGAATAAAGTATAAACAGTGCCATCGAAATACGAACAAAACCAAAAGAGACAACAGAAATAACAAATAATAGAAATAATTAAAAAAGAGTTATAAGAACAAAACTAAACATCAACAAAATCTTCAAAATAAAACAGAGAAAAAACATATCACATCAAATAGTCGCTAATTGCTGCATTTAACAAAGAAGCAACGAAATATATATATATATATATATGTATATGTATATATATATATATATATATATATATATATATATATATATATATATGCGTGTGTGTGTATGTATGCGTATGTGCATGTCTTTATTTGTGTTTGTGTGTTGAAGGAAATTGAAGAAAAACCGAAATAGTTTTTGATTATTGATTTTCGAACACAGAGGCGGTATTTTTTTATTTGGCTTTCTTCGGTTTCCTTTTCCCTTTTTTTTGTTCTTCTATTCGGTTCTTTCATGGTAGTCTTCGTTGCTGGAAAAGATAATTCTCATTTAAGATTATGATGAAGAGTATGATGATGCCGAATATTTGAATAATGATAAAAATTGTTTCTACTATTGGCACAAGGCCACCAATTTCCCAGTGCATTACTGGTACTTTATTTTATCGACCCCGTAAGGATGAAAGGCAAAGTTAACCTCGGTGGGATTTGAACTCAGACCATAAAGAGGCGTAACTCTATGCTGGAAAGCATGGAGTCCGACCCCCTATCGATGCTGCCAAATCACCACCTTTAATGATGATACCAATGCTCTACCATGGGTTTCGTGTCGCTGGTGGCTGTAGTCAAGGCGGCAGTGATGTTGTTGTTGGTTTAGTGAAGTATATTTTGATTGATTGATTGTGTGTGTGACTGCGTGTGCATGTGTATGTGTATTGCATGACATTTGTATTCTCGCCCAGTGGATAATTGAATTGGCAGAGATGGTTGAAGGTGGTGTTTATAATGTTATTGTTGTTATTGTTATGTGGCTCTAAGTTCAACGATATTCCTGCTACGAGCATCCTGTTTTCTTTTCCAGACACACACACACACACACACACACACACACATATATATGTGTGTGTGTGTGTGTGTTACACTATGTTGTCGTTTAAGTACAATCGTTTCTTTGGCTGCCGATTTCAGATTTTTTCAGTGACAGACCCCAAATCATCAGTCTGTATTGATACCATTTTGTAAAGTTTATGTTCTTTTCTTTTGCGTTGCCATATTTTAATCGCAAATTTGAAGTGCTTCTTTTATGTGGGTGTCTGAAGGTTGTTTTGCGATTAAGGAAGCGATTTTTAAACCGGCTCACTGACATGCCGACGTTTTTCCAGGATGACTTCATGATGAATCCGACATGTAGCTCATGGATCATGCTAATACAGAATTAAATCTGGTCAGTAAGAACCTACTTAGAAACTTGAATAGGAACATTATTAAACACTGTAAGCTTAACCGATGGGAAAATAGCCAAGCAGTACAAAATTAGTTTAACTCTCTTTAGCATACGGATAGAGCCAGATTCATCCAGTTCAATATCGTGAACCTTTACCTGTCTATATCCAGAAATGTACTCAAGAAGTCCTTGGAATTCAGCGTTTGATTTAACGATGTACAGACTTGGACCGGCTGGTAATATACCCCTGCCTTAAAACTTTCCCCTTCAATAAGATGGAGGCTTGGATAAAGAAATCCTTCTCTCGGAGAACTCACGCACGACATTCCTGGATTTCCAGACGGGTTTACTCCGTGACGATGATCTGGCCATTACGAGCCATAAAAACGGCCATGACCTCAACGCCTTTAGGAAAAAGATAATCACCAAACTAGCTAGTGTGAAATTCATGCAATTCATCTTAGACCTATGTACACACATCCATAAACCTTTCCATAAGCCTAGCGAAAACCGTAGATTCGTACACAGGAACTCCAAAAATTTAGATTAAGAATATTAGTAGGCGGATTTATAACTACTCTTACAAAGCCACATTCGATCGAGCAGCCACCTACTATAATATAGTTATACACAACAGCGGCTTCTCCGAGAATATTTCCTATTCTCCAGGTCACTCCCCAAATACAAATAGGAAAAAAACAAGAAATAAAGCAAAAATCTGGTACCCATTCTTCTCGTTATATGTTAAAACTAATGTCAAAAAAAGGTTTTAGCCCTCATAGACGCAAATACCACTATCTACTTACTCATCATGCGATGAAAATTAAATGCTCCTGTGCCAGAAACATGAAATCACGCCTCCTGCATAAACTACAGAGCCACAAGTATATGGATGTTCGTGTAAATGACCTGAGCCATGCCCACTAGACCAATAATGCAACATCCCAGTGATAATATTCGAAGCTGAAGTCTCCTCATTGAATCAACACCACCAAAACGAATCCTGGTAATAAGTCGGTATGTCAGAGAGCCGGTTTAAAAACCGCTTCCTCAATCAATCATCTCGTTCATGGGTGTTTACAAATCTTCATGGAGTGTCCTCATGTGTGTGCATCTGTATATCAGTGTGTGCATGCATCTGAATATGTAAGTATTCATATATGTATCAGCACCGGTGGTGGTGGAGTAGTTGTACTAACCAGATTCTAACACTGCGTAAGCAACTGGGTGCATGTATCCTTAACCATAAATATGTCACGTATACTACTACATTTTAATGTGTATGAAATAAATGGTTCTTAAGTGCACAGTAGTCCCTCACCGCAACATAAAACCCGTTGAAGCTACAATTCTATAAATTCTTTCGAAAACTCTCTCTAATAAACTATAAATTCCTTAAATTGTTTTGCCCAAAACGCCATATAAATACCTTGCATTTAAGGACCTGCACTGTATTTTCTATAAATACAAGCCTATAAGTACTATTTCCTAAACAAAATATTCGAAAGTCTTTAAAAACTCATTGACCTATCTACCAAATAAAATCGATCACTATGACAAACAGTTGGAATACAAACATTCTACATTCAAACGCCTAATCTTAAATTAAAAGAAACAACACACAACAAAAAAATATACATACAAATACACACGCATTATTGGAAGGTACTCCGTGGGTTACGAGGACGTGTGTTCAAGTTGAACAGCCTGCTCGTGAAATTAACGTGCATGTGGTTCAGCATTCCACAGATACATGTACCCATACCGTAGTTCTCAGGGACATTCAATGTGACACAGAATGTGATAAGGTTGATCCTTCGAATTACAGGCTCATCTCACTTTTGCCAGCTGAGTGGACTGGAGCAACGTGAAATCAAGTATCTTGCTCAAGGACACAACGAACCCACGCCTTACAATTGTGAGCTGAATAACCTAACCACGAAGCCATGCACCTTCACTTTACATGCAGTGTTACTAACATTTATTCCCCACGTCAAAACACGCTCTAATTGCCATGCGTGACTAATTTAAGAATAATTAAACAAACATAACATTAAAATTCTTCCACCAGATAATAGCTTAGATTTTATTTGAATAATCCACCCTCCAGTATCAAATTAAAATTTCCTCTAACCACTTACCGTTATTTTCATTCAACTTTCATCCTTCTCCCAATTTAAACATTTTTCTTACTTTCGCTAATTAATTGTTTTTGTTTTCACTTTCGTCTTTTATACGGTTTTCTTTATATTAAATTCCTATTTCTTTAAATTTATAAAACTTTGTCACTTGAACACATGTGTCCCAATAAATATACATACGTGCACAGACTTCTGATATTCAATTATAAGTAACTTAAATACACACATACACACGCGAACACACAGAGAAACAGAGGTTATTCAATCAGAACTAACTTCATTATTAAACAGGCGTAGGGCCTTTCATCCTGACGGGGTCGATAAAATAAAGTACTATTCACGAACCAGGGTCGATTTAATCGACTTTCCCCTCCCCCAAATTTGCTGGCCTTGTGCCTATATAAGAAATCATTATTAAACAGGCGTAGGGCCTTTCATCATGACGGGGTCGATAGAATAAAGTACTATTCACGCACTGGGGTCGATTTAATCGACTTTCCCCTCCCCCAAAATTGCTGGCCTTGTGCCTATATAAGAAACCATTATTAAACAGGCGTAGGGCGGTGGATTGGCAGTATCTGTAGAGCGGTGGATTGGCAGTATCTGTAGAGCGTCGGACGTCATGCTTTGCAGCATAGAGTTACGGCCCTTATGATCTGAGTTCAAATCCCGCCGAGGTTAACTTTGCATTTACTCTTTACAGGGTCGATAAAATAAAGCACCAGTAATGCACTGGGATCAATTTAATCGACTTTCCTCTCCCCCAAATTGCTGGCCTTGTGCTTAAAGTATAAACAATTATTAAATACGTGCAGGGCGGTGGAATGGCAGCATCGGTGGAGCGTTGGACAACATGCTTTGCAAAATAGAGTTATGGCCCTTACGCTCTGAGTTCAAATTTCTCCGATGTTAGTTCTGCCTTTTATCCTTGCGGGGTTGATAAAGTAAAGCATCAGTAATGCACTGGGGTCGATTTAATAGACTTTCTCCTCTCCCCAAATTGCTGGCCTTGTGCCTATAGAAGAAATAATTATTAAACACGCGCATACACATTGCACAATTGTTCAAGTACAAGTAGCTCTATTATTAAGCAAATCAAACACTTTCATTATGTGATCATTCTTAAAAAAAACCTGCCTACATTCAACTGCAAACCAAACCTGAAATAAACATACCCTCGATATCCAATGTAAGCAGATGAAGTTAGAAATCTCTAGCCTCAAACCCACTGACACGTTTCTTTTCAGAAAATAAGATTTGCACTATACTTATACGTACTGACTTTTCATTCAATTAACATGTGAATATTTTAAGTTTATAAATTGTATTGTAAACACACACACATACGCATACGCACACATAGACACACAGACACATACACATACGCACACACACACGCACACACACACACACACACACACACACACACACACACACACACACACACACACACACACACACATATATATATATGTGCAAAATGGAATCGGAAACAACAAAGCAAAACATGCACTCATACCCTCACATTTGAAGGAGGCGAACTCCCGCCGAGGACACGCTACAGCGCCAAGGTATGTAATGTGTGCAGATATTATCTAACTACTGTGAATAATTGTTGCAGTTCTATTATGAACAGACTGTAGCTAAGAATCTGTCGACAGTCCGGATTTTAATGATATACAGGCAACTGTTTATCTTACTGATTAGCATATATGTGCACTCTGAGTTATAGGTTTATATTTCAAACGTGCAAATCGTGTAATGTCATTGAGTTAGTGACGATCGGAACTATACGGATTCTCTTCGAATAGCTTCGTAAACCAATATATATATACAGGGTGTCCCCCCCAAAATCGACATAGTTTCGTCTAATAACAGCCGATTCTCGCTCAAATGATTTTAAAGTTTAGTAAAATATGTAAACACAAGTTTAAGGCTAAATGTTTTCTGTTTTTCTTCAGGTTGAAGAATGACGTTCACTAGAAATGAAAAGGCATTTTGTGTGTTGGAATATGGTTAATTATTTCTATGGAGCTATGTGAAAGGACTTGTCTATATCCCCCATCTTCCTACAAGCCTAGAGGAACTCAAGCAGAGAATCACTAGCGCTGAAGATTGTGACGCAAGACATACGTGTTTGACAGGAGCTGGACTACCGACTTGACGTGTGCCGTGTCACAGGCATGTGCATATTGAACATTTGTGAAGCTTTGTGAAATCGGTCATACAATCTACATCCCTTTGAATTTCTTGTTCGTATTTAAATAAATAAATATTGTATTGTTCAACGTGAAGCCTATTAAATTATGTTTAATAAATGTGAGTTAAGTGTGTAACAACAGTTACAGGCAGCACGCAGTTCCAGGCACTCGATACTGTTACAAGGTCCGTTTGGGTTGTGTTCCAGTGTTACGGTGATAATACTAGTAGATCTCCAATATTTGCTCTGATTAAGCAAACCTACGATCCATTCATGGCTATTTTATCTTTTTCCCAATATGCAAGAAACTGAATATAACATTACATAATGTGTCCTTTGATAATGAGGTCATGGTGAGATTAAGAGATTTAGATGTTTCAAGCAGTTGTGCGTTCTAACAAAATCGCTCTCGTGTCAGTGTATGTATTAGTAGTTGTAGTTTTAGTAGTGGTGATACAGATTGTGATTGTTGTGCTCGTTATGATGTTTATTTATAGTAGATATGTTAATGAGACCGAACGTCGTAATGGGTGGGAATGCTGATATAATGGTTGTTTTTTTGTTTGTGTTGTTATTAGTGGTGATGGCGATGGTGGTCGTGGTTGTGGTAATAGTGATTGCATTAGAAAAGCTGTGTTACAGTTGTTTATTTGTAGGAAAATTATTCGCTTCTGGCTGCGGTTGTGATAGGTGAGGTCATACTGCCATCATCATCATCATCATCATCATCATATTCACAATCCTCGGCATTATTGTTATTATTATTATTATTATTATTATTATTATTGGTGGTCGTGATGGTAGTGTTAACAGTGGTATTGGAAGTGGTTTTGGGGCGGTGTTTGTTGCGCAGACGATGGCGTTTGAGAGACGACCCTAATTTATACACAAACAAACACATACACAAAGACAAACATATATGTACAAACACACACACACACACACACACGCATAAACGCATCCACGCATTGACGCACTCAAATATCTACTCTTTCCCTTTCTTTCATGATGCTGCAGGCAGAATCCAATAAGTGTCTCTTGCTGCTAAAACTCGCAAAATAACAGCTGTTTCTTTCTTTCTTTCTCTCTTCTTCATATTATTATTATTATTATTATTATTATTATTATTATTATTATTATTATTATTTTTATTATTGTTGTTGTTGTTGTTGTTGTTGTTGTCCGAAGGTGAATCGGTAATATGAAATTCAACATTGCTTGATTAATATGCATCATCATCATTAGCATCATCACCCTCACCGCGGCCATTTCATTTTAAAGACAACTGCAACACCCATCATCACCATGGAAAATACCGAAAGCAAGTGCAATAACAAAGAATGCATAATCAAATTGAAAATAACGCAATCAACAAGCAGCAGTTATAATAGCAACAACGACAGCAACAAGAGAAATAACAACAACAACAACAAAAACAACAACAGCAACGACAATAATTTCAACGGTAACAGCAGCAACAGCAGTGGCAACAAAATGACTGCAGTGTCCTCAGAAACAGCAGCTGCATAAGCAACATTACCAATAACACATCGACATGAAACAGTAGCCAAATTCTCTTGATTAACACCCTGCAATCTTTAAACTGAATGCAGACGTTGGATCATATAGCCTCAAATTTCGTAATTCTTAAGATGATTATGGGTTAGTCAAGGCTAGAAGGCTTACGTAATGAGATTGTTTGTGATGGGGACTGAACACTAGTTTGCTGGCTTGCGGTTTTGAACAGTGTGTGATACTCCACCCGAGATCTAGAAAATGGCAATACTTATACATTTCTCTTCCGAATTACTACGGGAAGACCCGCTCTGCAATGGAGTCCGTACCCAACAAACAACAGTGTTTTGAGAAATCATTTTCACTCGATGAAATTAATGATTAGGTTATATAAGTCATTAGGTACATTTTTGTTTGACAGTATTGGTTTCTTCCATCAAACAATAATGATTCTATATTTTGGAGGTTAAAGGTTGGTTAAAAGAATATATTGGAGAATTAACAGAATCATTAGATGATCGAACAAACAGCCTTGTATTTAACTATGGTCCTTTACGCTCTAAACACTGAGTTCAGGCTGGTCTTTCAACTCTTTAGGTTAGATAATATAAAGTAACAGTCAAATGTTGAAATCAATTTATATTCCGATATTTCATTGTATTCGTGAATGTAATTATATTAATAGGAGGGGTTATGGCGTTCAAGTATTTTACATTAAAATAAAAAAAATAAAAAATTAAGATTGAGAAACTAAACTGTACATAAGATTTTGCTCTTCAGATTTTACAAAAAGCATAACCTAATTTTATATATATCAAATTCATTGTAAAATCATTCTTTTGAAATTTCTCCATTCACACTTTTTACTGTTAATTTTCAATTTACAAATTTCAATATCTGAGAAAAACTCTCACTGATTCATATGTTCTTTTCCGTCACCGAATCGCTTTAGTTGACTTTTTCCATTTAAGTGTATAAGTAGGGGAAGATAAAAATCCAGATGAAAAATAGTATCCAAAGCTAAATCACACACTAACAAAAAAACAAACAAAAAAAAGATCTTGCAATTTATGCTCAAAAGAAAGCTTAACTACTCTATTTACGAAAGTAATTTTTTAGATTAATATACCTTAAGGTAAAAAAAGTGTAAAAACAGGATAAGGAGATCTGATATCTACAAACTCTGATTATTATTCCGAAGACAGCTAGAACACTAATCACAGATTCTAATCCAGATTGTACACACCTCACCTCCAAAAAGCAGTCACTATACTATTATACCCCTTCCAAGTGATATTTACTTACTGTGACTAATTCTGCCCATGTTATTGATTGAACGCCTTTATATATTATTTATTTGATTATACTCTTCATTCACAACTTACTTACTTTACCATTTCAGCCTTAACCCTTTCTTATGCTTTATTTAGATATTTTTTATATCAGTTAGTTTCTTAATAATTACTTTTCTATTTAATTACTTTTGCTGCCACTGAATTAAAACACTGAACTTGTTCTCTACACATTAAATTTCCTACATTATTATTATTATTATTATTATTATTATTATTATTGGTTGGTGAAGCCACGCTTCTTATCGCCTCCAGTCTTTTTCAACGTTTTACCTCTTTTTCAACCGTTCTAAACCTTTTATTCAAGTTTTAAATTTGATAAAAGTTTAGAAGAAGTGACCCACTTAATACAGGGGTTCACTAGTAAATAATACGGCACCCCTTTACGGGGTGTCGTATTCGTATTTGTGTAAAAATATTTTTTGAAAAATTTCAACATTGATAACACAAAAAAGAGAGAGAGCGCTGTCAGACAACACAGAGAGAGGGAGACTTTATCAGCATGACAACAAGACAGCGTTCCAGCGGAGGTAAATATAAACGAAAATATTACAAAAGAAAAAAAGATTGTTACAGATTTAAAATTAACAAATATTTCTAACACGAACAACACCAACAATAACACCAACAACATCACCAACAACAACACCAAAAATAACAGCGGTAAAGTCGAGAACGACAATAACAAAAATAACAGCGGTAAGGTCGAGCACGACAATAACAATGACAATAACAACAACCACAACAACAATAATAGTAGGAACAGTATCAACAAAAACAACAATAATAACAACAGCCACAATAACAGTAACAGCAGCAACAGTATCAACGAAAACAACACCAACAACTGTACCAGCGAAAAGAACAACAATGACACCGATAACTGTAATAGCGACCTTAGCACCACCAGTAAGACCAGTAGCGGCAGCAATAGTGGTGCTGATGAAAAAGGGACCACTTCTTTTGCAGGTGTCGCCCGAAATATCGAGACAGTGTTAGTCACAGAGGAGGAGGGCCATGGTGACAAGAAGCGCAAATAGAGTTTCCCTGAAACCTCCACCCGATTTTTTCAAGGACCAGCAGCTACGAACGGTGACTTACCGCACCGTAAGCAAAATCTCACATCGAGTGGAGAGAGCCACGGAGGCTCAAATCCAAAAGGCCTTGGGGTGCGTCTGGGCACGCAAAACCCACATCACCCGAGGCAGAAAGTACGCCACAGTAGACGTACTTTTCGCCACCCCCCAGGAAGCAAAGTCTCACTCTTTGGAAACCCTAAAGAGTGAGGAGTTAGTCTTGGTGCCCTCCTACTGCGGGCAGAACATTGTGAGGGTCAAAGTGACCCAGGTCCCACCGACGTGCCCATACCTTGGCTGGCCGCGTCTGTCCTTGCTGGAATTGAGAACAGAGCGACCATGCTGCAAGTAGAAAAAATAGGGAGAGAGAACTGGTCAGGTATAGGCATGCAAATGCTTATACAAACTGACCAGGAATGTATCGAGGCTATCCCGATATCATAGACTTTGAGGAAGGACTCCAACTCCCTATAAGTGTAGAAGGAAGACGGCCAAAATGTTATCTCTGTGGGTCGAAAGGTCACGTCAGGGCCTTTTTCCCGCAGAAGACACCGAAGAGGGCCCCTCTCCTTCCAATACCTGGTCCGCTGCTACCAAGAGCAGGACAGGCAACAAACGAAGAAGCCCCTTCCACGGTGAGTAGGAGGGCAACGTCCGTAGCACCCGTACCAAGGCCACGGATAATTAAAGCAGCATCATCAGTAGCGGCAACACCAATAGCTACATTTGAAATAGCTACACCAGCAACAACATTGCCGAAGTGGGCTCCACTACCACCACCAACAGCCGTGGAGCACATACTCCTCCCAGACGCCATAGAATCCGACATGGAGTTTGAGGCGGGAGTGACGTGGCAAACAGTCTGCCACAAAAAGGAAAAAAAGAAAAAAACCTTAGATTTACCCTCCAAAGGCGAAGGCATACAAAGAGGGGTAAAGGCAGCAACAAAACTTGCAGCAACAACACCACAAACACCAACAACGCAAACACAACAAGATACACACCAAACAGCAACAAGAAGAAAACGGCAACAAAATCACCCCTCCCCCCAAAAGTACACAGCCATAAACATAACAAAAAAAGAACTCATAAAATATATAAAGCAGCACACAGACATCACGAAAAAAATAACTACACCCTACCAACACCAAGAACTCTCCAGACAAACATAAGCATCATCGAAATCTCATTAGAACAATACAAACCTTTAAAACAAAAATTCCCCAACGCAGTTGGAGACTTCAGAGGGACGGTTACCAAGAGGATATACACTGACATCCTCTTGGAAACACCCATGACCAGCGAAAGGGACGGTTCTACTGTCCCTTCACCACACGAACAAGGTAAGTGACCCTTTCTCATTTGCCCCGTTTCTCATCCAACATGGCTGTACTCAGAATAGGCAGTATAAATGCACGTGGCCTGGGGTCATCTTGGAAGCAGGGTCACCTGCTCAATGACCTCAGGTCACTAAACATAGATGTGGTGGCCATCAGTGAAATCAGAATCTCCGAGGCACGGCCCTTCGCACCGATCTTCGGCGGCTACGATGTATACGCATCTCCCAGCCGTCCAGGATCGGAGGGAGGGGTTGTCGTCCTTTTTCGGAGAGGCTTGGATCTCGCGATACGGGCCATCTTCCTGGACCCAGAAGGTAAGTCGGTGGTGCTGGACGTGACCGGCAGCAAAGGCAATGCTTTCAGGCTAGTAGCCGTCTACGCCCCAACAGGGGCAGGACGGCCAGATTTCTTCAGACATCTAGAGACCTTTCTTGGAACGTCCGCTCTTTAGTGTTAGTGGGCGACTGGAACGGTATCTTGGATGCACGCTGGGATCGTGTGGGGCTAGTGGATAGGGGAGGAGGGTGCAAGAGCCTCACCAACCTGCTCAGACGTTTTGAACTGTCTGACAGGTATCGACTGGATCACCCGAAAGTGCCAATGTGGACATGGACAAACCGCATCGGGTCATCCAGATCGTATCTAGATAGGGTATTCTGCAGGGAACTAGATAAGGCTAGTATAAGTTGTCCACAATTTAAAATAGTCGACTACACAGACCACAAATTTGTGATCTGTGAGATCGACATAGACAGACTTCATAGACAAGGGCCTGGTTACTGGAAGCCGAACGCGTCTTTCCCGGCGCGCAAGGCCTACAGAGATCGGATTAGCGTATTAGTTAAGCGGGCGTTGACGGGAGCGGTCGTCAACAACAGGTGGTGGTTCGCCCTGAAAAGGGCAATTAAAGTAGAGTCGATTAGGTTTAGCAAAGGAGTAGTGATAGAGGAAAATAGAGTAGAGGGAGAGCTAGTCAGAAAGCTAGAAGAGGCGTTTAGGACAGGCATCGCAACCGACGTGCTTGCGGCGAGATTGGCACTCGACCAATTCTTCAACGCAAAACCGAAAGCTGCGTTGTCAGAGCTAGAGCGCGTGCTCTGAAACACGAGGGGACAAAAGCCGTCCAATGGGCCCGAGTGACAGAGGCGCGACGTGGCAATAAAGCCACAATTCGGTCTTTGTCTGACCAAAACGGGTACGTGATGCTCGAACCGGAGCGGATGTGTGAAGCTTTTCAGCAGCACTTTGCTGAACTGTTCGGGAGCGGCGGCGGCCCGGATCGGGACATGGAATTCAGTGCATACCTCGACGGACTGCCTCGGCTCTCGACGACCGCAGCACAGTGTTGCGAAAAGCCAATAACAGCCGGTGAAATACGGGAAGCGATGGCTAACTGCACAAGAGGTAAATCGCCAGGTTTAGATGGTCTGCCCTACGAGCTTTATGCATTTATGCCAGACTTGTTCGGTGACCTCTTGGCAGACGTCTACTGCAACTGGCAGCAGCACGGGAGCATTCCCAGTTTTGTGAGCCGGGGAACAGTGGCGCTGCTGAGAAAAGACCCGAACAAGGGGGATGTTATTGATAATTTCAGGCCCATAATTCTGCTAAACGCAGAGTTCAAGATTTTGGCCAAGGTGTTAGCAACGAAGTTGGCGCTTGTCGTCAAGGGTCTGGTGGGAGAGGCGCAGACATGCGCCATCCCGGACAGATCCATACACGACAACCTCCACCTCATGCGATACATCATAGAGAGGGTAGTTAAGGAACCTGGCAAGGGTGGGGCCGTGATCCACTTGGATCAATCCAAAGCATTCGATAAGGTCGACCATCGGTACCTGGCGGCCGTCCTCGAGGCAGCCGGTTTCGGGCCCGTTTTCAGGCGTTGGACCGCAGCAATGTACAGCGACATCTGCTTAGTTGTGAGGGTGAACGGTCACCTGTCGCAGCCGTTCAGCCTCATGCGCTCAGTCCGCCAGGGTTCTCCCCTCTCATCCCTCTTGTACGTATTGGCTCTCGAGCCATTACTGCACAAACTGGGGGCGATGAGGGGCGTCCCACGCGAACTAGCATGCGGGAAATCCGAGTCGGCTTACGCTGACGATGTCACCGTGGTGGTGTCGAGCACCAGACACGTCCAGATCTCGGCACCGCTCTCAAGGAATACGAAACGGTGACAGGAGCAAAGTTAAACCAGTAAAAGTCGGTGGGCTTGTAGCTAGGCACCTGGAGAGGCAAGTCCATGCCGTCCGACAGCGTTGTGGGGCGTTGACGGACGGACCGGTAAAATTGCTCGGGGTCTGGTTCGGACCGGACCTCCAGATGGAGAAAAACTGGAACGACGTGACGAGCAGGGTGGCCTCCTTCACCCAGAAATGGGCTGAGAGGAAGCTGTCCCTGAAAGGCCGAGCGGAAGTGGCGAATGCGTATATCGCATCCGTCATCTGCTACCGCCTCACCGTCGTCCCTTGCTCCAGCCCAACTCTCACCAAAATGGAGCGCCTCCTCTTCCGCTTTTTGTGGAAGGGACGCGCATCCATGGTCAGACGATCCATCTGCTCTCAACACCCGTTGCGTGGAGGACTGGGCATGCCATGGCTGATGATGCGCAAACATGCGCTGAGGCTGCGACATCTCTTGTGCTTCCTTGATGGTGAACGGGTGTGGTTGCCGTTCGCCAGGCACATTTTCCCACAGCTCGTCTCCTTGACGGAGCTGCAGTCCTGGGTCAGAAAAAGACCGAGGGATAGCGCTTGGAAACTGGAATGTCTCCAGGTGCTCACTGCCCTCTCCCAGTTGGGCACCAGTATCGGTGGAACATCCACCTCGGCGTTCTATAGAGGACTAGTGGAGGGGAAGAGCGACGACGTTCTCGGAGAGATCCTGGGCGTCGAAGAAGATCAGCTGCTTGCTCTCTTCCGGAGAACTTTCAGCCCGGGGCCTATGGATAACTTCCCAAAATCCCTGGCCTGGCAGTGCTACCGGGGAGCGCTGCCGGTTCGAGATAAGCTCTACAGGCACAGAAGTGCCGTCAGCCGAGCCTGTCCGAGATGCGCGCATAGCGACGAAACCGTTGTGCACGCACTCGTTCAGTGCCCGAGCATTGCCGACTTGTGGAGCTATGTCGAACAGTTGCTGTCACGTGTGGGACTGATCCGGTTGTCGACTGAGTCCATTGTGCAGATGGTCTAGCCGTCTTCCTTTGAGGAGAAAGGGCAGGCGGTTTTCATCTGCCTGGTGGCCATGGCGAAAGAGATTGTGTGGAGGACAAGGTTAAAAGGATTAAAGACAAACACTTTCCTCTTCGGCGAATCCCTGATTAACTTTTTCAAGTTTCACTTGAAGAGGAAAATCAGGGTGGAGAGGCAAGTGCTGCTTTCTAGCAAGTTTGTTGAAAGGTGGGTGAATGTAGCGAGAATGGTCCGAGTGAACGAGACCACTCTGAATATACGTCTGTAGTTTGGGAGATGGAAACATTGAGAGAGGGCGCTTGCCCTGGTAGTCAGGGTGGCCGTGGTCTTTTGTGTGGTTTTCGCCACGAGTAACCCTCGGAGGTTTCCCCCCTATTGGGGAATTTTTCATTGTTTCAATTTTCATTTTATTGTTTATATATATATATATATATATATATGTTTTATGTCTTTTTCTTTTCTTATATAAATAATAAAAATATTTACACGTACAAAACAAACATGGTACCGTCCTGTTCCGTCTGTGATGTTTTTCTTGATGTCAGCCCTTGTGGCCAATAAAGAAATCATTATTATTATGGCGCGGTGGATTGGCAGTATCGGTAGAGGGTCGGACGCTATGCTTTCCAGCATAGTTACGTCCCTTTACGATCTGAGTTCAAATCCCGCCGAGGTTGACTTTGCCTTTCATCCTTACGGGGTCGATGAAATAAAGTACCAGTAATGCACTGGTAAATTGTTGGCCTTGTGCCTAAAGTAGAAACAATTATTATTATTATTATTATTATTATTATTATTATTGAATGCCATGGTTGACGGATGCTCGGCTCTGTAAGGTATTGTAAATTTTGACCGCTATAACAATTGTAAATTGTTTAAAACTTTAACCAAATTGTAGACAAAAACACCCTCCTCCTCGTGAGAGGGGTCTTTCTGCACGTTATTTGGCCCTTCGGGGTTAAATAACCGCTATTGGGATTTTGTCCCCAATATTTATTTTAAACAAAAAAAAAATGGCCACGAAAAAGAATTTTCATAGGTCACTCCCACTCATTCCGTCTTCTTCTTCTTCCTCAATCGTCACTACAGCAGAGAGAAGATTGTCTCTCTCCCTCCCATCTCTAAATGTGACTCTCTCCCTCCCTTCTCTTTCGCAAGCGACGCCAGTCAAGAAAAATCACGTGAAAATCATGGAACATTTCTCCACGACGACGACAATGACGAAAAAGGTGTGCGGTAAATACGAAAACCCATTTCATTCGTATGACGTCATGAATAATAGCAGTAGTAGCCGTAATAACAGCAGCAGCAGCAACAGTGAGAAGAAAAACAACATCAGCAGCATAAACAACAACAGCATTAGCAGCAACAGCAACAAAAGCAGCAGCAGCAGCAGCAGCAGCAGCAACAACAACAACAACCACAGCAACAGCGGCGGCGGCAGTAGTCGTAGTACCTGCAGCAACAACAAAAGTAACAGCAGCTCTGACGACAACAACAACAACAACAACAACAAAGAAAAACCAATCTCGTTTGCAGGTATCGCAAAGAACCTGAAAACCATCCTCATAACAAATGAGGAATTACAGGAAGCGAAGAAGATGGTGACGAAAATCGGACACCGAGCAATATGCAAGGCAGCCGAAAAATTTTCGAAACCCAACAGCACTGTACGGTCACGTACCGCACAGTAAGCGCAAAATCCCGTAGGGTTGAAAGAGCCACAGAGGCTCAAATACAAAAAGCCTTAGGGTCTGTGTGGCAGCGTAAAACGCATATCACCCGTGGCAAGAAATATGCCACCGGAGACGTGCTTTTTGCCACACCCCAGGAGGCAAAGGCTCAATCCTTAGTGACCCTAAGGAGCGAGGATATGGTGTTGGTGCCCTCCTACTGCAGGAAAAAAGTTGTGAGGGTCAAACTGACCCACGCCCCCCCCCCCCGGGATGACCCCTTCTTGGCTGGCCGCGTCTGTCCTCGTCGGAATCGAGGACAAAACAACTGTACTGCAAATACAGAAAAAAGTAAGAGAAGATTGGGTCGGCACCTCCATTGAGATGTTAATCCAAATCAACCAGGAGTGGATCGAAGCTATCCCGGATGTGATAGACTTCGATAACGGCACTCAACTGCCCATAAGTGTTGAGGGCAAACGCCCGAAATGCTTTCGCTGTGGATTGAAGACTCACCTCAGGGTTTTCTGCAACGAGAAGACCCAGAGAAAGGAGAAAAACCCCTCCTTCCCAAACCGGCTCCACGGCTACCAGCAACAGGACAGGAAGCAACCAGAAACGATAGGTCCGTGGAACCCATACCCACGCCACGGAAATCAAGAACAGCAGCAGCAGTGGAAGTATTAACAACAACAACAGTAATACCAAATGCAGCTGCAACAGAGACTCCACTGCAAACATCACCAACAACAACAAGTGAAAGAGTGGAGCTGGTACCCCTCCCCGACCTCACAGAATCAGACATGGAGTGTGAGGTGGGAGAGGGATGGCAAAAGGTCGTAAGAAGGCACACGCAGAAGCAGCGCATCGTCATCTTCGAAAAGGGAGGAAAGAAATGAAAAAAGGGTAAAGGCTACTGCAAAGAGACTCACAGCAGCAACACCACCAACACCATCACCACCCACACTAGCACCACCATCACCACCGGCGACAACCCCGCCGCCAACAACAACAACAACTTCAACACCACCACCACAAGCACCAACATCGCAAACACAACAACAAAACACACGCACCCAGCAACAACGACAAGAAAATAGCAGAACGACACTCCACCCCCAGAAAAACAAATGCACGGCAATAAATACACACAACAAGAAACTAATAACTTACATAATTGAACACACAGACATTTCACAGCACGACTACATAATACCAGCACCAATCAAAACGCCAACGAACATAAGACTGGTAAAAATAGCACAGAAATAATACACAAACATTAAAACGAAATTCCCAATGCAGTTGGTGATTTCAGAGACCTAGGAGGGACTCTCAACCGGAGAGTATATTCGGACATACTCATAGAAGAGCCGACGACCAGCCGAAGGGACGATTCAACGGTCCTTTCACCAGGCGATCAAGTGAAAAGAGATGGAGAAACCATCCTTCCTCTACGAAAAGTACAATAAGTGGTCTTTCCCATCTTTTCCACTCCATTTTAAACATGACCTCACTCAGAATAGGCAGCATAAATGGGGTCGTCATGGAAGCAGGGTCAGCTGCTCAATGACCTCAGGTCACTAAACATAGATGTAGTGGCCATCAGCGAGACCAGAATCTCCGAAGCACGGGCCTTCGCACCGATCTTCGGCGGCTACGATGTGTACGCATCTCCCAGCCGTCCTGGATCGGGGGGGGGGGGGAAGTTGCTGTGCTTTTTCGGAGAGGTTTGGATCTCGGCATACGGGCCATCTTCCTGGACCCAGAGGGTAAGTTGGTGGTGCTGGACGTGACCAGCGGAGACGGGCAAGCATTCAGGCTAGTGGCCGTCTATGCCACGACAGGTGCAGGGTGGCCTGATTTCTTCCGGCGTCTGGAGACCTTTCTTGGAACGTCCAGCTCTTTAGTGTTAGTGGGCGACTGGAACGGGATCTTAGATGCACGCTGGGACTGTGTGGGATTAGCGGATAGGGGTGGAGGATACAAGAGCCTCACCAACCTGCTCAGGCGTTTTGAACTGTCTGACAGGTACCGATTGGATTTCCCGAATGTGCCAATGTGGACTTGGACAAATCGTATAGGGTCTTCCAGATCATATCTAGATAGAGTATTTTGTAGGGAAATAGATAGGTCTAGCATAGGCTGTCCACAATTCAAGATAGCCAGCTACACGGACCACAAATTCGTGATCTGTGTGCTTGACTTAGATAGGCTTCATAGACGAGGACCCGGCTACTGGAAGCTAAACGCGTCCTTACCAGCGCGCAAGGCCTACAGAGACCGGATTAGCGAACAAGTTAAGCGGGCGTTGACGGGGGCCATCGTCAACAAGAAGTGGTGGTTTGCTCTGAAAAGAGCAATTAGAATAGAGTCCATTAGGTTTAGTAACGCTTTAGCAATAGTGAAAAATAGAGCAGAGGGAGTACTAGTTAGAAAATTAGACGAGGCGCTTAGCAAATGAATCGCTACCGACGTGCTTGCGGCGAAATTGGTCCTTGACCAATTCTTCAATGTAAAGCACGAAGGCTGCGTTATCAGAGCTAGGGTGCGTGCTGTCAGACACGAGGGGACGAAAGCGGTTCAATGGGCCCGAGTGGCGGAGGAGCGTCGTGGCAACAAAGCCACGATCCGGTCTTTTGTGGACCACGACGGGCGCATGCTACTCGATCCCGGGCAAATGTGTGAAGCTTTCCAGCGACACTTCGCTCAGCTGTTCGGGGGCAGCGGTGGGCCGGGTCGAGGGATGGACTTTAGTGTCTACCTCGACGGACTGCCGCGGCTCTCGGCCACTGAGGCGGAGTGTTACGAAAAGCCGATAACAGCCGCTGAAGTACGGGAGCCAATGACTGGCTGCACAAGGGGTAAATCGCCTGGTTTGGATGGTCTGCCCTATAACTTTACGTACAGATGCCAGACTTGTTCGGAGGCCTCTTGGCGGACGTCTACTGCAACTGGCAACAGAACGGGAGAATTCCCAGCTCTGTGAGCCGAGGAGCTGTGGGACAGCTGAGAAAGGATCCGAACAAGGGGGATACCATAGATAATTTCCGGCCCATAACTCTGCTAAACACAGAGTTGAAGATTTTGGCCAAGATGCTAGCAAAGAGGTTCGCGCTTGTGGTTGGTGGTCTGGTGGGAGAGGCGCAGACATGCGCCATTCCCGACAGATCCATCCACGACAACCTCCACCTCATGCGATACATCGTAGAGAGGGTAGCTAGGGAACCTGGCACGGGTGGGTCTTTGATCAATTTAGATCAGTCGAAAGCTTTCGATAGGGTCGACCATCGTTACCTAGCGGCAGTGCTGAGGGCGGTTGGCTTTGGGCCCATCTTCAGAGGCTGGATCGCTGCCATGCACAGCGACATCTGCTCTGTGGTGAGAGTGAACGGTCACCTTTCGGTACCGTTCAACATCATGCGCTTGGCCCGCCAAGGATGTCCCCTCTCGTCCCTCTTGTACGTATTGACTCTCGAGCCATTACTGCACCAACTGGAGACGTTGAGGGGCGTCCCGCGTGAACTAGGATGCGGAAGATCCGTGTCAGCATATGCGGACGATGTCACTGTAGTGGTGTCGAACGCCAAACACATCGAGGCAATCGGCTATACACTAAGAGAATACGAAGCGGTGACAGGAGCAATGATCAACCAAGAAAAGTCAGTGGGCCTGCAGCTCGGCAGCTGGAGAGGCAGGTCCATGCCGTCCAACAGCGTCGTCGGACGCTGGACGGACGGACCGGTTAAATTGCTAGGGGTCTGGTTCGGTCCGGACCTCCAGACGGACAAACACTGGGACGAAGTGACGAGCAGAGTGGCTTTTCTCACCCAGAAATGGGCGGTGAGGAAGCTATCCCTGAAAGGTCGAGCGGAGGTGGCTAACACGTACATCGCGTCTGTCATCTGCTACCGCCTGACCGTCGTACCTTGTCCTAAGCCCCGTCTGACTGAGCTGGAGCGTTTGCTGTTTCGCTTTTTGTGGAAGGGACGCGCTCCGATGGTCAGGCGGTCCATCTGTTGTCAACACCCACTACGTGGAGGGCTGGGCATGCCGTGGCTGATGATGCGCAGACACGTGCTCAGGCTACGACATCTCCACCTCTTCCTCGACGGTGATAAGGTGTGGTTGCCGTTTGCTAGACACGTATTTCCCCAGCTCGTTTCCTTGACGGAGCTGCAGTCCTGGGTCAAGCGAAGACCGATAGGGAGCGCCTGGAGACTGGAATGTCTTCAGGCGCTCACAGCCCTAGACCAATCGGGCAATGTGATCGCTGGAAACTCCACCTCGGCGTTCTATAGAGGATTAGTGGAGGGGAAGAGCGACGACGTACTTGGGGTAACTCTAGGCGTCGACGAAAATCAACTAGCTAATCTCTTCGGAAGAACTTTCGGACCAGGGCCTATGGACAACTTCCAGAAATCTCTGGCCTGGCAGTGCTACCGTGGAGCCTTGCCAATTCGAGATAAACTCTACAGGCATGGAGGTGCCGTCAGTCGGGCATGTCCGAGATGCGCGCAGGGCGACGAAACTGTCCTGCATGCACTCGTCTAGTGTCCGAAAATTTCTGACTTGTGGGTTTATGTCGAACACCTGCTGTCGCATGTAGGACGGATCCGGCTATCATCTGAGTCCATCGTGAGGATTGCCCCGCCCTCTTCTTTTAGCCGGGAAGGCCAGGCAGTTTTTATCTGTCTGGTGGCCATGGCGAAAGAGATAGTATGGTGGACACGTTTGAAAGGGCTGAAGACGAGCACTTACCTCTTCGGTGATGCCCTGATTGACTTTTTCAAATTTCATTTGAGAAGGAAAATCAGAGTAGAGGGGGAAGTGCTCTCTTCCCATCATTTTGTTGAAAGATGGGTGAGAGAAGCAAGAATGGCTCGAGTGAATGGGCCTACTCTGAGTATGTATTTGTAAACTAAAGGTGGAAAACTGGGAGAGGGCACTTGCCCTGGTGGTCAGGGTCACTGTGGCCTTTAACTGGGCTTTCTCCACAAATGTCCCTCGGAAGTCTCCCCCTATTGGGAAATTTTTCATTGTTATTTTTGTTACATCCTCTGTTTTTGTTTTTTACACGCAGAAATGCCCACTTGTACTGTCCTGTATTGTCCTTCTCTGTCCTTAATGTCTACTTTATGTAAACCCTTGTGGTTAATAAAGAAATCATTCTTCTTCTTCTTCTTCTTCTTCTTCTTCTTCTTCTTCTTCTTCTTCTTCTTCTTCTTCTTCTTCTTCTTGTTGTCTCTTACGGCATATAGTAAATTAATTTGCCAACTTCCCTGCAACTACCTATTTTCCTCACTCATCTCCTTCATTATGTCGCTTTCTCTTTATTTCTCTCCACAAGTAAATTTCTTCCGCTTTACATTGACTCCCTTTAAGTGATAGATTTCCTTCAAATTTCTTGAAGCTCATATCTCTCTCGGACCAAGATATTCTTCATCAGCTGATGCACTTCTTCCTCATTTAGTTTATATATGTTACTTATATTGTACATTTAGAAAAATTACGTGGTCTGGCAGACACTCTTTACCTCTGTTATAATTTCTTTAAATAGAACTAATTGGAAAAGAACTTACTGGGTGAAATATCTGGCCATCTGTAACGAATTGCATTTACTTTAATGGAATACATACAAACATAAAGGTAGTTATCGTTCGAGAAGGAATTTTAGAAATGCGTAACGGTAATATTTGTGTTATATCTGTGTTATATATATACATTAAATTTATGTTAAATACGCACACACGCACGCACGCGCACGCACACGCACACTCACACACATACACACACACAGACATAGACACACACATACAGACACACACACATAAACACAGACACATACAAACATACATACATACATCATCAATGTGACCAGTCGCACATATTGACGTGGGAAACCATTCCTTAAATTTAAGACGAATATTATCTCCGTCAGTGAAGCCACAAATACCAGCGGTGTGGAATTACTGGATATTCTTCTAATTATATCCACTGAAGAGACTTTTTTGTTTGAATTTGTAGAGATATCCGACTAAATACACAATTCCTTTTGCAAGGATTTGCTTCAAGCAGCATGACTGAATACAACATCAACAATATTAGTGGAAAACGGAAGAAAAACAACAACGAGAAAGGTAAACAAAATTTCTTCAATTGTAGCTACAGAAGAAATCGACATTATAAACGGCATTTTTCTTGAGTGACAACAAAAGCAAACAGCATCAATGAAGATGCCCTTGAGACTGATAGGAAAACTCCAAGATAAGAAAACACCAGAAAGAGTCTTGGTTGTCGGCTGCTGGTACACAAAATTACCATTCTATCGGATGTGTCTTATCAACTTCTACCAGCAAGCTCTCAAGAGAGATGCACATATGCCAGGGTGGTTAACATTAACATAAACAATATTGGTTCCCAAGAACAAATACATCAACTTGACAAAAAACTACTGGCCCTTTGCATGCCAGAACCTAATGTATAAAATGTATACAACTTGCCTGAACCTATTTCTCCAAGATCACTACAACAGTAATAACATTATCACATATGAGCAAGCAGCTGGGAAGAAAGTTGTTTGAGAGTGTGCTGAACAGCTCCTAATTAACAAAACTGCGATGTCAGAGGTGCGGCATCATAGGTGGAATATGGTTACAGCCTGGCTGGACTACAGGAAAGCATTCGATAGAGCCCCCCTCCCCCCGACTTGCTAAAGTCACAGACACTATTATCAGAGTCATAGAGAACCTTTCTTCTTCTTGGGCTACTATCCTAAAGTTAAAAACAGAGAAGGAAGACTCTTTTCACTGATAAAATAAAATATATGGGAGACTATTTATTCTGTCATTAAACCTCTAGTCTATTCTGCTAAAAAATATGAAGGATACATAATTGGATCACAGGAGGACAGGAATACAAATCTAAGCCATAACTTCTTTGTGGATGACCAAAAATTCTATGCCAAGAACATAAGTGGGGTGAAGAAAAACCTTGACCTGGTTACTTCGTTCTCGAAAGATGTAGGAATCGAGTTTGGTCAGGATAAATGTTCATATATGATTGTAAAGTGAGGAAAAACTACAAAGCAATCTAGCAATATTTTTAACAATGACCTAACTGTATCACCGACATCTGACGAGGACTGCTACTCGATTGGACGATAGATGAAATCCGAGCCATTGACGTTAAAACCCGAACATTCCTACACAAAATCGGAAACCTCCATATCACCAGTGATATAGAGCGCCTCTACCAGAAACGTACAACAACCGCTAAATTGGCTCTCACTTTGCAATCCAAAACAAGAAATCAATACAAAATACCTAATTCAGAAAAGAAATAGGGATGCGGGTAATACACCTAGATGTGACAACAAAGAGGATATCACCCATGTAAGGAGCAGCTGTCCAAAGATGTCATCACGGCATTATCTATCTATGGGGTATGATGTAGAGGCCAACACACTGTAAAATGCAATCCGTAGAAAAGATAACACCGATAATAAACATATTAAAAGTTACAGTAATGTGTAAGACGTGCATATAATTTGAAAGACAACTGATGGAATGCTCCAATCAAAACCCCAATAAAATGCGAAGATAGCAGATCAGATATAATGATGTGGGACAGGGAAAAGAAGGCATGTACTGAAGAAGTCAGCTGCCCATCAGATGCCAATATAATGTTAAAGATTAGTGGAAAGGATTTTTGCAGAACAAATGAGGAATGCCTGACAGATTTCGGATTTACATACACTAAAAGTTATGCCAGCATTATGAAATACCAATAGAAAATGTGCATGCCCATGAAAGGTGTCAGGGAGTGACAAAGCAACAATACTCTGGATTACACACATACAAACAGATCAAGTATACTCGTTCTGATATTGTTCTCAAAGACCATTAGGAAACAAAATGTCTTCCAATCAACGCACCTACCCAAACAGATGATAATGTATATCTCAAGAAATGGAGAAATTATCTAGATATAAAGATATGGGAATAGAAATAGAAATAATCCTAATAGGTTCTCTGAAGATAGAAACAATCACCGTAATAATTGTTGCCACCATGATGAAACACAGCTTGAGAAATACATAACACAAATTCTAACTCTTACATATATATATACAACACATAGCGTAACTAGACACTGCTTACAGTTTATGTAATAGCAACAATAACACCAAAATATAACATTGCATATATCCAATGTTATTCAACCCCGGCAGAATGGAAGGGAAAGTTGACCTCAAACAGTAATGAACCAGATTAAATGCCACAAAACCTTTTTTCCTGACACTTTGGCGATTCTACCGATCAACCAGCATCTTTAAAAAAGATGAGAGAACCATGCTTCTATTCTAATATAAGGTAACTGCATAGGCTCTGACGATCTGATAAGGAGAGGATGCGGTCATTAGATCTTTCTGTTGTTGATACAATCTGCCGGACGCCTATCTGGCAGAAAGAAGTGGCATTTGAACTCAAAACCCACAGAATCGGATCGGATCCTGGAAAGCATTTTGTCCAACTCTTAAACACTTCCGTCAATCATCAGCCACTGGATTGATACATTATTTTATCGACCTCTGAAGGATTAAAACCTAAGATGATTTTGGCAGGATTTGAACTCAGAACGTAAAATAGCCGGAGAAAATACTGCTCTAACGCTTTTGTTCATGTCACACATCAACGTTCTATATATCACAGCATTTACAACAACACCAACGATAAAACAAAAACCATCATCACCAGCAGCTGCAATAACAACAGTGACGTCTAACAACCGTAATAGTGGGAATAGTAGCAGCAGAAACAGTAATATAGAAGCAACAATAGAAACAAAGGGAATCTATAAAGTAACATCACATCTCCGCCGTCTTCAGTTTTGTGTTAAATTCATATGTAACGATTATAGTTTGATGGTCTCCAATGACTTGGCAAGTTGTAGGAAACTGTTATTAGAATTGCATTGTTTTTGATGACTGTTGAATATAATTGATGCGTTCACTAGAACCTTCTTTGCCAGATTCTGTCCACGTCTCATGTGTCATTTATCATATATTGTTATTATATTATTTATTTAGTTCATTTAGCTTTCTTAACATTTTCCTAATTTCATGTGAGGCGAGTATTTCTTCTTCTTCTTCTTCTTCTTCTTCTTCTTCTTCTTCTTCTTCTTCTTCTTCTTCTTCTTCTTCTTCTTCTTCTTCTTCTTCTAACAGAGATGCGTCAGTGACAGAGTGATAACAAGAGTGGGAAAGAGATAGAGGTAAAAACGAATTTATACATACGTACACTTGTACACTCTTACACACACTGAAATATGTGAGTGTGTGTGGTGTGTGTGATGTGATGTGTGTGTGTGTGTGTGTGTGTGTGTGTGTGTGTGTGTGTGTGTGTGTGTGCGTGCGCGCGCGTGTATGTGTACACGAAAGTTTGATTAAGAGGCTTTGGAAGGAAACACTGTTTGGTTGTCAGACAACGAGCTCGGAATGAACGACCGATGTGGCGGACATGCGTAACGGAGAGAGAGAGAGAAAGAGAGTGAGTGAGTGAGTGAGTGGTGAGTGAGTGAATGAGTGATAGAGAGAGAGAGAGAGAGAGAGAGAGAGAGAGAGAGAGAGAGAGAGAGAAAGAGAGAGTAGGGTAGGTGGGCATATATATATATATAGTAATCAAAGCGAGAAAAGTAAAGTAAAAAGTGAAACAAGTGATTGATTAGATGAGCTAAAAGAAAGAAACCATATATTTCGAATAAAAATAATTTCTAAAGGATTAGCACTGTTTTTTCGGTTGATATCATCTGGAAAGACCTGATAATTCCGACCGTGTGAAACTAGAATTTCTGCAGGAGTCATTTGAATCCGAAATAAATGATGTACCTTCTCTAGTTATTTTACTGTGGTGTCTGTTTCCCTACGGAAAACCATTCACCTAGACTATCATGGTACCTAATCTATCAACGTTCGTTAGAAGCAAATTAGACTGGAACATAACCATCAGTAGGTTTTCTTCCCACGAACTGCGAACGAATTCGCTAGCTTGGTCTGTGTGCTGCTACTGAAGTAATCTAGTGGCAGTACAGAAAAACGTCGTCAAATAAAGGCTGGTCATTTTAGTGGTTGTGATGAAACTCATTGCAGCCATTCCATAGTTTTCTTATGCGCTAGGGACCTAAGATCCCATTATCCAACGTAACCTTTTCTAAGTCGATAGGGCATGAATCGATGGAGATTTGGCGCAGTTGTTTGTAGCATGTTGAGCAGCCATGTATAGACTCCCTCGTTTCATGTTAATGGATTTGTTGTTTATTCTCAGGTATTTCCATTTTTTTTCTATGTGCTATGTTGAAGCAGCATGGTAGAATATTTAAGAAATCCGCTTCGCAGCCATTCAAAGGGCCAGCATCGGCACATATTATGTTACGCTGATGCCTCCTGAGATCTACGTAATGGTACACGTTTTTGTGCAATGTTCAGGCACCTTCACGTTAATTCACGTGCGGGTCATTCTATTGAAGGAGCGATTATTCGGACACTCTTCTTCAAAACGCATGGAGTTTCATTGCATGTACTAGGAACCCAACATTACATTATCTAATGTGTGCTTTGCTACAACAAGTAGGGCGTAACTCTCCAATTGTTTAGCTAAATCAGACGCTCAACTCTTGGCCCGCTAGAAAGAGAAATAGAGCCAAATCCAAAAAAATTTCGCAATATTAGTGTCAATGCAATGACAACGAATAGGAATAAATGGAGGAAATATGTTCATTACTGTAAGCTGACATAATGATTAAAAAAGAAGTTATTTAAAGGAGATTAGGCTGCTAATTTTACTAGGTCCTGCAAACATACGGAATCCTCTCACGAGGTGCTTCTATCAAATGGGTGTATCATACTTCCGTTCAATCGCTCCTGTGAATCAGTGATCACAGATTAAGAGGGAGTGGAAGAATCGGAAACAAGATCAGATTGCAGGTAATTTTTCGAAGCTAGTTTCTTATTTATAATTGTTCGCTAAAAACAGTTAATAGGAAAACTGAGATAGTCTAGCAATTATCTCAGCAAATAATTTCTCATAACAGAAAAATGCGAACACATATACACACACACAAATACACAAATGCACTCAACATATACACACATGCACACTCACACTAATATATATATATATATATATATATATATATATATATATATATATATATATATATATACCTGTGTGTGTGTGCGTGTGCATGTATATATAAATGTGTGTGTATGCATATATATATGTGTGCGTGCACGTGTGCAATTATATACATACAAACACACTTGTATTTGTATATATATATATATATATATATATATATATATATATATATATATATATATATATACACAAATACAAGAGTGTTTGTATGTATATAATTGCACACGTGCACGCACACATACATAGTCACAGACTTGCGCACGGGTACATATATACGCGCAGACAGAAACACACACGCAATTAAATATCACCTTTCCCCTGTTACACACTCCTTCAAGCAGCTTATAAAGTTATTAGTTAATCATATCTCTTAGCATTGCTTAGCTCGACTTTCTCCTTGGAAATTTCATCTTAAAATCATCAGCTAAGAAGCACATAAGAAAAAGAAAATAGAACACTTCAAAAGAAAACAACAACAACACCAAAACTCAAACTAACCAAAATATCGAACTCATTAATAAAACTAATTATTTTCTCCCAAATATACCTCCAGTCTCCGTTAACTATTTAGCGATGTAAACAACTATAACAACAAGAACAAAAGCAGCTAGAGCAACAACAGCCATTACAGCAGTAGTAACAAACAGAACAGTAATACAAGTGCTAAGATATATAAAAAAAATAATAATAAAACGATTAAAACACAAACGAACCAACAAAATAAAATAAAATAACTACCAGCAATATAAGAATAACTATGATGGCGGCGGCGGCGATACAAAAGTGATATGAAAAATCAAGAAATATGAAGAAAATTTTAGTAATATGGTTGCGAAACCTCCACATTCAACCACCACCCCCAACAACAACTACCACCACCACCACCAACAACAACAACGATCACCACCACCACCACCACCAACAATAACAACAACTACCACCACCACCACCACCACCACCACCACCAGTAGCAGCAGCAGCAACAGCAGCAGAGTAAACGAATAAAAAAGAAAGGGATAAAAATATGAATGACAAATAAAAGCTAATAAATGAAAGGGAAAGAAATATTTCGCAATTTATTATATGAGTCTGAAAGAACCACTGAGGTGTTTTATAAAAATAGTAGAACGATTGAAATAAAAATAAAAGTAAACAAATCTAAATAAAATGGGAGTGAGAGAGTGAGAGAGTGAAGAGAGGTAAGAGAGAAGAAAGAGTGGAGAAAGACAGAGTAAAATAACAGTAAAGAGCAAGAAATTATTATCCTACTTTATATTACATCAATAAATATTAATAAAAACGCAATCTCAACCTTGTATGCACACATGGAAGCATAAGCACACTACCACGCACGCACATAATACACACACACACACATATATATATATATGTAAATATATATTCATGGAAATTTGGGACTTGACTCGTTCTTCCTCACTTTTCGTTGCTTCACCATCTTTGTTTGTTTACACTCCCGCTGTTCCCTTTATTTACGTGTCCCGACGACATTTTTAGCCGTTGCTCGCACCAACCGGAGGTATATGGTCTTTAAAGCGAAGAAATACCAATGATGGTTGGAAGATCACTGATGAAGGACCACTTTATTCATATATATATATATATATATATATATATACAATAGTACAGCATATTCGAAGGAAGTTCGATCAGCAGCTAAGCCAACGAATGCCTTCAGCAGTGCAGCCTAGCACACAACAAGGAATAGACCTCAGAGTAATCACATACAGTTTAAAGGGCTTTGCAAATTGTAAATATCGACCTCTATTTCAGCCGCGTGATTTGTAGCAACGAAAGAACTGACTAGTGAGAAAAGGAAATACACACACACACATATATATATACATATAAAAATATACATACATACATACATATATGTACATATCTGTATATATAACATACCTGGACCGCACTTGGAAATTACTGAATATCCAAGTGAGGTTTCTGTAAATCCGAAATCAGCAAAATCCGCTTGTGGTGTTAAAAAGTTAGGTTTCTGGAAGATCGAACAGAGGAATTTACTTTCTCAACAGGCTTTCGTTCTAACCCCAAACCAGATGGGAAGCACATGTTACTCTAAAGGGAGGTAACCCCGGTTTCAGCCGGTCAATTCAAAAATTATGGGCAATGGAAAAAATTCCATACACAAACTGAATTAATTGAATATATAAATATATATATGTATATATATATATATATATATATATATATATATATATATATATATATATATATATATATATATATATATATATATATATATGTATGTATGTATATATATATATATATATACATACATGCAAAACATACAATAGGGTCTGATATGTGTAATATGTTGAGTAGAAAAATAATCATGATTAACTTAGATTATCCATGATATTAGTAGAGGAAAATGTTCCTCTCTGTAACCACGATGAAGGGAAATAAATGCAATACAATAAATTATTTTGAAATTTATGATAATATAGAAAATGCAGTATGGGAGTGGAACTCCTCTTGCCGTCTGATGTAATAAACTGTGTATTTTGGTCATGTTTCGAGCTTTTAAGCAAGGAAAATTCTACTCAGATGGTAAGATGTCGAAGTTATAAATGAATAAAAATGATAAATGAATGGAGTAACGGTGATTATGAATGTCAACAATACGGCTTAGGGAAATTTCCTCAATGGAGGATTTTTGCATACAAAATATCCGATAAGGTCACACATGCAATGCAATGAGTTGGCAAACATCGAAAGTCGACTAAAACTAAAAGCAAGCTAGGAACAATAAAGTAAATGGCATTTTGGGAAATATTAAAAATGTAATTTTGGAATGTATTTCGTCTTTTAGTATTTTCTATATTTCTAA
Source organism: Eledone cirrhosa (assembly GCA_964016885.1). Taxonomy (NCBI): domain Eukaryota; kingdom Metazoa; phylum Mollusca; class Cephalopoda; order Octopoda; family Eledonidae; genus Eledone; species Eledone cirrhosa. The sequence continues at coordinate 367,095,360 of OZ024740.1, forward strand.
AACTTTCAATTAATTGATTGCTTTGGAATTCTCTCCCTTATTGTTATACATTTCAAACACCTAGAGGGGGCATCTTTATATCAGTTGTATGGATGGTCTTAGTTTGCAACTAAATTTATTACACATAGACTCTACAGTATTTATGTGAATATATTTAATATGCAGTACATTACCCTGTGGTATTTCCACTGAAGCATGTATGTATATATGTTTATATGTATGTATGTCACCTAACACTGAAAAGGAAGGTGAAGAAAAGAGACTGTTCTGAACTGCCTGTTGTTGACATCATCTGGTTTGCCAGCACTGTGGTCCAGTCTGCCAGAGCAAAGCTTATTTGATCAGTCACGAACAATGTCATATCAGTAGACCTCATGTAGATTATGATCTAAAAAGGTGTAAGGAATGTAGCAAGGAATATGCAAGCATGGGTTGTCTTAAAAGGCACACGAGAACTCTCAGTCAGAACAAAGCAATGAAAAGTCTCAGAAGAGCCTACAGTTGCCATGTGTGTGACAGAGGATACAAGTCTTTGGCTGGTTTAAAGAGCCACATTCGTGCCTCATATTTTTGAGCATATTATGGGGCGATGGCAATGCTCGAACACAAGTTTGCAGCCATCATATATGTATGTATGTTTGTATGTATGTATGTCGGGTCACTCTTGAGTGCTACTGGTAACATGTAACCCAGTACAACCTGTCGCATGGTCGGGATGTCGGCGACTAAACCGGCAACCCCACCAAGTTTACTTGGCGAGGAGGGTGATTTTGGACACTCTGCAGGACAAAAAACAAAACCTGACAAAGGGCGGAAGAACTCATAAGAGTCAACAGCCATCCCAAAGTGTGTAAATATGTATATACACATGTACCGCGCGGTTAAACCACTGGGAATGAAGGACCCTAGCCTTTGTCAGGGCATTCTTCTAGGAGAAGGCAACTCAGGAAACTGGGATAACTCCGATATAAAACCTGCGGCTCAGTAGTTACCGATAAGGTTGATTTTTTCTTCTTTTCGGATTACAGCTAGTGTCGCTCAGAGAGTGCGATTGGCTCAGTGCACAGTCTTTCCTCACTTTAAAAAATACCTTCACGCACAGGCATTGCACGATAGAATTAATTAATAATTATAAATAATAGTGTCATGCAATGCCCATACTCGATAACGAGGAGGCAGCCATCATGTATGTATACATATTGCTTCAATACAATAAATCAGCATTCTAATGGTCCCATTTTCTTTCTATTTTTAAGCTATAACATTCAACTCTGCATCTTTCTCCTGATACACTTTTCTTTATATTACTATTTTCTTTCTCAACATTTCCTTCTCCTATCTCCAGTCAGCCCTTGCTTAAAATATATAATCTATGATATCACCATTAGATTGTATCCCTAAGCATGAATGTTAAATTTTCTGTGAAATTAAATCTTAATTATTTTGAAATAATTTATGGTTTCCATTGAACATTGCTCACCATTGCCGCTAGATTGTTGTTCATATTCATCAACGATGAGACAAAATTCACTTAATTTTACATTTTTTTTTACATCACCATCTACAGACCGACCTGCCTGCATATTGGAATTATTTAATTTCATGCAATTGGCGCAGTTTCTGTAATTGTGAAAATTATACTGGCAAAAATCCTTCATAAATCTTTTCCTACTTGTAAAATTATATTTGATAAAATTGAGAAGACTGTTAAAATGTTGAGCTGAAGCAAGTCTCCTCCAACTTCTCTGTTGATAGAGACAAGATTGTATTCTAACAATAAACTTTCAGTTTTATGTGAGATTAATTAGCATTGATAGTCTGAAAGAAACCTAGATTTGTATGCATTATTAATGATGCAGTGTCAATCACTAACAAGTATTAATCCTGTAGAATTATGTTGTGTGATTTATGTCATTTTATTAGATATGTATTGTATAGGTTGTGTGATGTGGCATAGAGATTGCACTGTTTTAGTTGCAACATTGAATCAATATCTTTTACAGGATATGGGGTGTTCCTAGAATAGATATTGTGTAACTTTATGAACCCTTTTATTTCATCATAAATGATCAACTTATTATAAACACATTTTAAACCGTCATAACCTACATTATGTTTATTTCGATTTAGACTATGTTGAACGATTGAATACCCGAGGTATCGATTAATCTGGCTAGTGGAAAGAAATGTATTAGGCTGGAGTCTAAATCAGTATAGTTTTCTAACATTCACCTCACGAAAATGTATATAAGCTATTGCTTATACTTGTCATAGTACCGAATGAGTAAATGTCAGCAATTATGGTTAGATATCACAAACGACGTATCTATCGTTCGCGCACGATTATTGAGATACCTGTGACATGATCACAACTTAAATTATCCATAGGTAGACTTATAAATGTATTATACATAAACGTATTTTATATGCCTTTATATACGCTTCTAACGCTTTTATTATATACTAGCAGAATGGCTCGGCGTTGCTCGGGATTTGCTCTAGGGTTCTTATATATTTGATATATATTTATCCTTATCGAGGCCCGTGAAATAAATACGTTTGTTTATATTTTGTTATTGTGTATGCAAATATATAATTATATATATATATTAAAATAACAGTTTAAAGTTTAAGCAAAGAATCGCTGCTTTCACCCTTAATAGGATCTTCTGAAACTAAAAAAATCAATCTGTGAACGCAGAAGTAAATATTTCGAAAAACGTTACACACTATTTATATATATACACACACTATATATACATATATATATACACACACATATAGCGTCATAATGTCGTAATGCAGACAGGCAGATATACAGACAGATATCATAAGGGCGCAACGTTATATGTATGTATCTATCTAAAAAGAAAGGCTAAGAATTATAGAGAGAGATCGCTAAATCGCATAATGCAGTCCCTAGGGCATTGAAAAGTTGAAATATCTTTTGCTCAAAACACTCACAGGACCATAAGTATTACATGTGTAAAGTTTGAAAACAATCGGTTGGGTGGTTCTCGAGTTTTAGGGAGTCAGACAGACAGATAGACAGACATTCTCTGTTTTATATATATAGATGTACTAATTGATATATATAATTAGAAAACATATGTTAATAGGGAACCATAACCTATAGTTTATGATATATTTTGTTATTCAATTTGCTCCACTATGATGGTTTTCTTTTTAATTTAGTGACAAGTTATGTTTTTTTAAATGGATTTGATTCTTTCTGGAGCACGGAACATACGTGATCTTTGAATCAATATAAAATAAATCTTCAACACACTGCCTCCTAGAAATAAACTGTTTTTGGTTTTAGATGCAATGTTTCAGTATCATGTTTTCAAAATCAATATGAGAGAGAACAATTAAGCCCCCCCCCCCCCGGTTACATTTTAATTCAGAAACCTTTCATTGAATCTACATAACAACATTCAAATAAGATTATTTATGAAATAAAAAAAAACAAATGTTTAGATATTCAATTTTGATGTGGAATTAAATTTCATTAGTTAATGTATATCGACTCCTAAGAGTATAGCTAAGTTTCCCGATTCATAGCTTAGCATGGTTCGTTTATTATCTATTGATATCGGTCATGCTAGTTCCTCTATGGTTGGGTAATTCTAACCAACAGATCAATGCCCTATATATATATGGTTCTAAGTCACAATATCGATCTATTTCAGTTTGAATCATAGAATAATGAAGCAGTCGTGTTTGAAAACATAATTCTCTGATAAAGAATGGATATTTCCGTGATAATGCTTTAATTTTTTTCCGGGAAGTTATCATTGGCTTTTCGTATAGTTTTATCTATGATGTAATACGTGAGTGCCATGACAAACTTCCAGGGGGATCTATTTATCATATCATACGATATTTTGAACTTCAGGTGAGCAAAATATTCTTCAACAAACTTACAGTGCTGACACGGATCATAGTGATGAATTGTTCATGTTTAAACAATTTTTCTTCTACCAAATTATCTGGATCAATACATTTTGTGTAACTTGTTCACGGACAAAGAACCACGCTGCTGATAGGATAACAATTGTCCACACTTTATTAACACAACATGATACGATCCACTGTATTGTTTCACTGTTTTATTATTCGAGATTGAATTTAATTTATCGTTGTCTGTTAAACGCCCCTGCCGACATTATTATGTTGATAAGAAGTACATTTTATCAGTCGTTTAATGCAAGCCAACATTCCGGCTTGATATCGTACATTAGATTGTATCTCAGGTAATATCTAATTGGGAGACATTGGTCCTAGACCGAAATTGTTAGGTCATCAGTTTCTCCTTTCAGGTGCATGTATGTATGTATGTATGTATGTATGTATGTATGTATGTATGTATGTATGTATGTATGTATGCATGTATGCATGTATGTATGTATGTATGTATGTATGTATGTATGTATGTATGTATGTATAAGTCTAACCGATCGCACGGTTAAACCACTAGGAGAGAAGGACCCCTAGCCTTTGTCAGGGCATTCTTCTAGGAGAAGGCAACTCAGGAAACTGGGACAATTCCAACATAAAACCTGCGGCTCAGTAGTTACCGATGATGTTGACCTTTTCTTCTTTTCGGGTTATAGCTACTGTCGCTCAGTATGTATGTATGTATGTATGTATGTATGTATGTATGTATGTATGTATGTATGTATGTATGTATGTATGTACCTATGTGTGTATTAGTCTATGTATGTATGTATGTATGTATGTATGTATGTATGTATGTATGTATGTATGTATGGAAGTATGTGTCCGTATTTCGGGACTAACAGTGATTGCAGAGATGTCGGTTTGTTAGGCGGGTTAGTGCTCTAGCGTGTAAATAATTTCATCTGTTAGTTACGGGAATAGGTATGGTTGGTGTAGATTATTACACAACGGGATTGTAGTCACCGCACATAACAATAAATATTGTATATCATTATACAGAAACTGAGTAATATGGCAGCTGCAAATTGAAATATCTGTCCCTTTCATATTGGTATCTATAGCGGGTTGGTTAATGGAATATGAGTCAGAAAGAAATGATGATATTTGAAGTAGTAATGATGGATGGTGTCTTGGATTTAGCAAAAAACATTTAATTTGTCATTAACTTTGTTTTAATGTATTAAATGTATTAGTTACAGGTTTGGGATTATTTATTATTGACTTACTTTTCGGAGTGTATTATTTGCATATAGGGCGGTGGATTGGCAGTATCGGTAGAGGGTCGGACGCCATGCTTTACAGCATAGTTACGTCCCTTTACGATCTGAGTTCAAATCCCGCCGAGCTTGACTTTGCCTTTCATCCTTACGGGGTCGATAAAATAAAGTACCAGTAATGCACTCGGTAATTGCTGGCCTTGTGCCTAAAGTAGAAACAATTATTTGCATATAGGGACATTTAAAGATTACATTTCATTTCTTCTAGGTGTATCTATATTCAGATTTATGTATTTGACGGTTTTATTTGCTTATTTACACCAACACACATACACACAAATGCAGACACACATGCACACACATACACACACACACATACACATGCATATACAAACAGATACACACACACATACGCACAAACATATATATAGTTCATCACTGGCAGAAAATATTCATTAAACAACTTTCTTTTGATATATATATATTGTTATACTTTGGGAGGGTCATGTTGCGAATAAGAAACACACGCACCAGTGAAAGCAACTGGTGCGTGTGTTTCTTATTGGCAACATGACCCTCCCAAAGTATAACAATATCGGTTTCAACACACGTTTTCAGATAAAGAATCTTGCTAAACAAATTCAGAAACGAAATATATATATATATATATATATATATATATATATACACATCCATATAGGAAAAGAGCAGGACCCGGACGGATGAGCTCCGGCCATTTCGACAGCCACTGGTGGCTTAATTCGGATCTAGCTGTCGAAACGGCCGGAGCTCAGCCGTCGGGTCCTGACTCTTTTCCTATTACCCACGCTAATAACCTAAGTATTGAGTCCTCCGGTGCGCTATGGTCCACCTGGTATCCTATCACACCCTCTTTGTTATATATATATATATATATATATATATATATATATATATATATATATATATATATATATATATATATATATATATATATATATATACATATATATATATATGTGTGTGTGTGTGTGTGAGTGTGTGTATTCAAGGGAGAGTTTTTTTAATGAATATGTTCTGCCGGTGACGAATTATGGAAGTGAGACATGGACACTTAGCACCACCACTGCAGAGACATTTGCAGCGATCCATTGTAAAATCGAACGAATCATATTCGGCATCATCTTACGGGACAGGAAGAGTAACATCTTGATTCAACAAAAGATTGGAGTGAAGGACCTAATTGACACTAGGGAAACCATAGTTGCGCTGGCCACGATCTGATCCGATACCACTTTACCACATAACCAGTATGAACTCAGATATGAAGCTCTGGAGGTCAACCAGTCAAGGGTTCCTCCAACAGGAGTGAGAACGCCCTGGATTTGAGTTTCAATATATATGAATACATACATGCATAAATGTATGTTTGTCAATATGCACTCATACACGTATATATATACGTGTATATAGTTAGCTCCACAACAAATTAGCAAACCATACTCGAGGAAGCGCGTTTCACCGAAGGGATTTTATCCCAGGTCTTTCTAATTACGCAATACAAACTTCAAAGCGTTGGAACAGCGATTAAACCCCCGTTCTTGATTTAAGGCAAGTACTATTATGTAACCTCTTCAAGATATTCACTCTTTCACAAATACACAGCTTATATATATATAGCGTTAGTTCCACAATATATATATATATATATATATATATATATATATATATATATATATATATACAACGGAAAACAACTGAAAACAACTTGTTTTTAGCCGATTTCAGGTAATTTCTATTGTTTGGGTGCATAAGGATGCTGTGACGAGGTGGATAAAGGGCACCTTCCAATAAACTTTTTACTTCTTTCTTCTTTATTGATATGTTTCTGTCACTATGCCGCGTTCATGCTCGACACTGCCATTGATATCTGAAGTATTGATGAAAGAAACAATAAGATCAAACATGCAGTAAAATCGGAATATTTTAAGATGTTGGCCATTATCATTTTTCACTGGCATATATGGAAGATAATTACAATTTTTCTTCTTCCTATGAGAATTTCAGCGGAAGCATAATCTCTTGTACGTGCCAAAGTGTTCGCGATTGAATCGCTAAGTATATATGGGGGATTGCTTATTTGTTGATATTGAGAGAGAATTGTTTGAACATTAACCAATTCGTTTGCATGATAAATGATAGGTGAGTAAAAATATTTTTATATGCTTGAAATATTGATTTCTAACATTCACAAATCTCTCTCCCTCTCATCCGTTCCTCTCTATCTCTATCTATCTGCCTATATAGCTACCTACTCAACTATGTCTCTCTCTCCATCTCTCTCAATATATATATTTGTTATTCATCTTTCTCTCTCTATATATATAGTTTGATGATCCCACATTAAAAGGGGCATACGTCATGAGCAGCAGATATTTCGTCTGCCAAACAACCAGTAGCACGAGCCACCCCTTTAACAGCAATGAAATAACATTTGCTTATATATTAAAATACATTAATAACACTTGATTTCTACCAAATATCAAATGTTCTCAAGCTTTCAAATTGTTTCATTCGCTTCAATGTATCCACTAGTGTATATAAATGTGTGCAGACAATGTGTTTTTATCTAAGTTTCTTTTAAATTTTTACTCATACGAGGGTCGGCTGAAAAGTTCATAGACTGAGCAAGATACTCTCATGGAATGTGACTAAAGGAGGTTTATTTTTCAACATAGTCTCGCTTGCAGTCCACACACTTCATCTATCGCTATTGCAGTATTTGGATCTCATTGGTGGAGAAGCCTTCATGCTGTTGGTCAAAAACGTTATCAAAAGCAGATATGAAATCATTATCACTGTGATCCTGGTTCCCAGCCAAGTTTTTTTATGTTGGGGAAGAGATGATGATCAGATGGGGCCAGATCAGGAGAATATGGAGGGTGATCAACCAGTTTAAAGCCACAGTCACGCACAGAAGCCATTGAAATCAATGACTTGTGTACTGGAAAACAAAACCCATTTCGTCAGTTTTCCTGGATGTTTGGCGTTGATAACCTTTCGTAACTGCCACAAGAAGTTGGCATAGTTCACTCCGTTATTGGTGTATTATTTTAAACACGATGCATTTTGCTTTCCCCAAAGTTGAGGCCATCACCTTCCCTGCAAATGAAACGACATTGGTCTGGGTCTCCCCCAAACAATGTCAGATTTTCCCGTGAGATAATCAGCTTGGTGCACTTTTGATCAGGTGTCAGATAATGTGCCCCCCCCCCCCCCCCCATGGAGCAGAATCTTCGTTATGCCCAGTTCATTGTGCAGAGTATTCTCCACTTTCTCTCTGGATATGCTAATAGCATTGGCTATCTGATTTATAGTCAACCGCCTGTCATCTGTCACCATGTGGTGAACACAATCAATGGTTTCCTCAGTGATGGCTATTGCAGGACGTCCAGACACTGGGTCATTTTCAAGACTCTCCCTTCCCCTCCTAAATTCAGCTGCCCACTTTTGCATTGATGACAAAGCTGAAACGTCATTCTCTAATGTAGCAACCATGTCAGCAGGAATGTCTTTAGAGGTTAAAACCTTTTTCTGTAGGTATTTGATAACACCGCGATGCCAAATGTTGTCCATTTTCGAGAGAATAACTATTAGGTACATTCGAAATTTTCTTTGAACAGTCAGATGTTTATTTTACCTGAAAAGAATCAAGGTAGTTATTAAAAAGAAGATTGAAATTAATACATGAAAGATTTCACAGCTCTAGCATTACTCCTTTATAGTCATCCTATGAACGTTTCAGCCGACCCTCGTATTTAATTACTCTATCTGTTCATATTCTTTATATTTCTATAATAATACCTAGATGCAACTGCCATTATATCTATATTCTTAGAATTATGTTATTGATATAGGTTGAAATCAGAAGTTTCAACCTTAAGTTTCTTTTTATATCAGCTAGTAATACTTTAGATATGTGTACAGTTGTATTCTCTACAGAACAGTACACGACTGGGCTATGTGCCCTGCAAAACGTAGCTATACTATTTTATGGAATTAATTTAGATCACGGTTGGAGTGTTTTTTACATTTTGTTGAATCAAAAACGATATATTAAAATAAATAACAGTAATGTACTGGTTCGATTTATTTGACTATATATTAATCATTTGTGGCCTTGTAATAATGTTAGATATCAGTAGTTTAATTTTGTGAATTCTCTCTGCAGGCTACCCAGAAGCGAGACATTTTCAATTTAACTCTTTAAAAATGCCATTCAAGACGTGTGGAAATGGCACTGACATAAATATTACATTCTGCATTAGTTTTACGTTAATTCGTACTTCAGTATTATTTTACCTTAAGCTTGTTCCGTGGTATTCATATGTTCGTTTATAAAATTAATGTTATTATATATTATTTTGATGTTGTGGATCAATATATTATTCAAATATATTATGTCTCAAGTAACATTTTATCCATAGATGTCGACATAATATAAATGACTTTAAAAAGTATAGTTTATTAAATATTTTATGAATATATCCATTTCATAGAAAATGCTAGTCATTCTTTTATATCTTTATCGTAACTAGATATCTTTTGAATGCCACGAAGAAATTTTCATCTGATGTAATTACAATGAATTATAATTAAAAGACTTATGTTTGATGCACAATAATTAGAATATGAAAGAAGAATCTTTGCAACTCATTTCATTCCAATTTAACCACTGACAAAAGTGTGCAGAATAACAAATAATGGAGTCTAACAATAAAAGACTGGTCAGCTGGAACTATAACAGGAAGTAAATTGGCAATAATTGACCCTTGAATGCTTAAAGAAGCGCTTCGCAACTATTGGCTAATTTGATAAAATTGCATTGCAGAACTCCCCGAGTTAAATAGCTATAATTTAAAATCATCATTCTGCATCAGATTTCACGTCACTCTTTTTTTCTTGAGAATCTCCCACACTTGACAATTCCTTTTATTTCCTTCTATTAGCTAAACACTAAGTAGATTTGAGATCTAATAGGAGATGTACATATATGAATGAATTTGATTTTAATAATACCAACATTAATAATGTCAGATCTAATGGCGAAATGAAAGGGGCGTTACTGTGTGGGAGACATTAAGATATGTATCTATCACAAAACATATTCTAAAATCTGAACGGTAAAGTAATATATATATATATACATTGGTGGCAAGTGGTAGACGCATGATTTTTGTTGCTCGTAAAAATTCTCTTTAAAGCACTAACTTCATTGTTTAAAATTCATTTATATTTGTAAGGACCAAGTTCAAAAGTGGGTATGAATGTTTTAATGGCTCTCGTATATTTTTCACGTGCGTATTTGTACTTAAGATCCAAACCAACATGGCAAATGTTACTAACTACAAGGTAAACACTAATTTTATCATTATTTCTCGGACGTCATGCTTTGCAGCCTAGAGCTACGGCCCTTTACGGTCTGAGTTCAAATCCCACCGAGGTTAACTTTGCCTTTGATCTTTACGGCGTCGATAAAATAAAGTACCAGTAATGCACTGGGGGTAATGGCTGGCCGTGTGCCAAAAGTAGAAACAATTATTTTTCACTACTTTAACGTTTGAAAAAGTTAATTTCTATTTAAAATCGGCAACACTTATTTATTTATTTATTTATTTAATTTTCGAAGCCCAATGATGACTATTTTCATTATTTTGAATGACAATTCTTATCTATTTATTTAAAATCGCTGGATGTATATATATGTGTATGTATTCGCTGGATATATATGTATATATGTATGTGTATTCGCTGGATATATATGTATATATGTATATGTATTCGCTGGATATATATGTATATATGTATGTGTATTCGCGCCTATACTCTCATGAATCCAGAAATGTAATTGCTGAATTGTATCCTCAAGGAAGAGGAGAACAAACCGAAAAAGATAAAGAAAATATACAAGTCACAAACGGCCAACGGAAACCTAGAAATATTTGAAGGTCGCCGGGAGTGAGATGGATTGCAATGAAGACGGTGCCAATGGAGACCTGCCAAGTAAACAAAATGAAACACTAGAATTCAGCAATAATAAAATAAGGAGCCACCAAGCTGACCACAATAAAGAAGAAACGAATAAACAGAGAGGAAGTGATCAGAGGACAAATGTTAAAAAAAACGGAGAACTGAACTAGGGGAAAGAGAGACCACATGAAAAAGAAAGCCCATGTAATCTGTAAGCTTTTCAAGAAGGGGATCTGCTGGCACGAAAAAGAGGGAAAGGTTGAAGATTCGCTCAACCCTGTCCCACCACGTGAGCTGCACCCAGCATGCTCATCCTAAATACTCTAGCCGAAACCAAGACATATAACCCAGAACACTGGGTTATTGCCAACGAAATAAGCTGATGTTGCACGAACTGCTCCGAAGAAGAGGGGGCAGTATACAGAGATAGTACAGACTATAGCAGCGGAACAACAATCATTGTTAACCATGGCAGAAAAGTAACATGGCTACATGAGACACAGAGTCAAAGTCACTCACACCAACATTCAAGATCACCAGAAATAAAAGATCCAGAGTGTCCGAATATAATACCAGTGTCCATTGCTGACACCCAAAGTGTCACAACAGCCGCTAAATGTCAGAGGCCTGGTAAAACCAATGAGAGAACTAGCCACAAACAGTCAAGCAATATGCATGGCACTATCTGAAATGCACCTGATAACTAGCATAACAGATTCGGATATACACATAATAAAGAATGTTGTAATTTGTACTGGCATGCAGGAAAGAACTCATGGTGAGTTGATTTATACAACCGTGAAGATGTCTCATCCTTAATGCATTTGTCATATCCCAGCTCAGTCTGTGACACACTTGTAGTACACATAAATCAACTCAAAATGTAAATGTTTCATATATCGACCACCAGACAGTCCTAGTGATGAGATAAGCTCGAAAATAACCTTCGAAATAGGTTATATGTTACATTGTGAGATAGAGCTATATATTTTTGGAGTTTCAGTTCAATGCCCACTATATAACCTCTTTTAGCGTAACATGAACAGTAGTGAGTCTTTCGTAGATTCTAATTGCTTAAATGATATATCAATGCATAGTGAGAACCCCTGATACAAATACAGTTTATATAGATCCCACAGCTATCCATTCGCAAGCCAAATAGGAAAGCCTGAAAATTAAAAGTATCTCACATCCAATGATTTCAAATAGTAAATTGTAAAAACGTGCTTAAACAAATTGAAGAGATAGAAAAATATTGTAGTTTTTGTACCGAAAAAGCTAATCAACCACTATTTCCGCACGCCACTGTATTAAATAAGTTGTCTGAATTGATAACGTCATATTACCACACAAAATGTTCATAACTAATAACTATCAGAATTAGATTAAATTAAGCTTCCTTCACTACTTCTTTACTCTTCTATTGTTGCATTTTATAGTATTCTTGCTTCTTCCTTCTAATGCAGGGTATTCAATCTATGCATATATTTATAATGAAATAATTAAATTAATTCATATTCTTCTGCCGCTTTAAAAACACTGCGTTTCTTTGTTCACTCAACTATAGCCTTGATTTCCAAACAAATTGGCTTTCTTACCTAATTCCCTTTAATATCTTTTATGTTTCTTATTTTATTCTCCATATCTATAGTACTCACCTTGATATTATTCTCTTATACTTGTACGTAATATACAATATTATCACCTCTTCTATTTATCATCTTTTTGTTTACTATTTTGTTATACTCTTTACTCTAAACATTTAAAAATCCTATTTACTCTAAACATATTTAAAATTCCTATTTAGTTTGCCCTCACTTTGTACTTTGGACATTTACATATACCCTTCAAACGGGGATAACCATAAAACAATGCCCCCAAATGAAGAAAAATGAAGAAATTTTACATAATTGTTTCTACTTTAGGCACAAGGCCAGCAATTAGCTAGTGCATTACTGGTACTTTATTTTATCGACCCGGTAAGGATGAAAGGCAAAGTCAACCTCGGCGGGATTTGAACTCAGATCGTAAAGGGACGTAACTATGCTGAAAAGCATGGCGTCCGACCCTCTACTGATACTGCCAATCCACCGCCCTAATGAAAACTATACCAATTTTCACAAGTGAAGACATCTCTCACCCACCCCAAAGTGGGTAAGAGATCTCCCCGTCCGACGGGGAATAAAGAAATACCACATGGTACTTTTCCCAATATTCAAGCAATTCCACCAATCCAGCTTACTTGCCTGCTACTTTATTTTGTCGACTGTGGAAACAGGAAAGACAAAGTTACCCCGATGGGAACTAAATACAGAATATAAGACCAAAACAATAATTACCAAAATACTTTTTTTTATCTCTCCCCACCTCACTACTCTCTCCCTCTCTCTCTCTCTCTCTCTCTCTCTCTCTCTCTCTCTCTCTCTCTCTCTCTTTCCCCCTCTCATAAACATGTATCTAGGAGTACCTAAGAAAACACAGATATACATGTAAAAACACACAGATTACACCAGCAGCTATCAATATACATTTATAGGTAAACACATTTCTTTTATCTGTCGTTCTATCTTTTGTCCACGTCTGCTAGACATAGACAAAAGGCAAGGAAGCGTAGCCTTGAATCTATATATTCTATACAAGGCACTTCAAATTAGATAAAAGGAAACAAAAAGTAGCCATATTTTGTTCATATGCTTCAAATCCAGTAGAAAATATTTCAGACTGTCAGCTCGAGGCCTGACAATATTAGAACAGCTTTGATTATGTATAAGAGGGTTCGTTTCGTACTAAAGTGCTGATGAATGTTTGATTGTCTGTTTGTTGTTGTTGTTGTTATTGCTGCTGCTACTATTGTAGTTGTCATTGCTGTTGTTTATCTTGTTCATACGCTCTCATATTTATCTTCAGGTAAGTAGGATATTGCTGGTTATCTCAAGTTTTCTATTATGAAGAAGTGATAAACATGAATAACTTGGAAAATGAGTAGATGGAGGAAAAAACAGAGAAAAAGTTATAAACTACTACTACTACTACTACAAATAATAATTGTTTCTACTTTTGGCACAAGGCCAGCAATTACCTAGTGCTTTTATATTATCGATCCCATAAGGATACTTCGCAAAGCTAACCTCGGCGGGATTTGAATTCAGAACGTAAAGGGCCATAACTCTATGATCAAAGCATGGTGTCTGACGCTCTACGGACACTGCCAATCCAATGACTGCTACAACTAATAATAATTGTTTCTACTATAGGCACAAGGCCAGCAATTTGGGGGGAAGGGAAAGTCGATAAAATCGACCCCAGTGCGTTACAGGTACTTTATTTTGTCTACCATGTAAGGATGAAAGGCAAAGCTAGCCTCGGTGGAATTTGAACTCGGAGAGTAAAGGGCCGTGACTCTATGCTGAAAAGCATGGTGTCCGACGCACTACTGCCAATCCCCTGTCAATAATAATAATAATAATAATAATAATAATGATTTCATTTATTGGCCACAAGGGCCGACATATAGGGGACAATACAAAAGACTGGGACAATGGGTGGGGTTTTACAGAGAAATCGAGTAAACAATATGAATAAACAAAGTAACAATAACAAAGAAACAATAAAGTAACAATAAAATTACAACAAGAAAAAATTCCCCAATAGGGGGGATGACCAACTAGGGTTCGCTCAGGTACCCCACCAGTCATGAACGACCCGACGCTTCGAGAGCACTCTGGAAGGGCACCCCTCTCCTCTTCAAATTTACCTACCTACAGCCGCATGACCAGAGTAGGCCCACTCACACGGCCCATTCTCGCCACATTCACCCACCTTTCAGCAAATGTACTCGGGGGCAGCACTTCTCTCTCCACCCTCACCTTCCTTTGAAACTTGAAAAAGTTGATGATGGATTGGCCGAAGAGAAAAGTGTCTGTCTTCAGTCCTTTCAACCTCGTCCACCATACAACCTCCATCGCTACTGCCACCAGACAGAGGAAAATTGCCTGCCCTTCCTGGCCAAAAGAAAGCGGCGGGTCGATCTTCACTATGGACTCGTCCGATAGCCGGATCCGTTCTACACGCGACAACAGCTGTTCAACATAACTCCACAAGTCAGTAATGCACGGACACTGGACGAGTGCGTGCAGAACGGTTTCGTCGCTCTGCGCGCATCTCGGGCAGGTCCGTCTGACAGCACTTCCGTGCCTGTAGAGTTTATCTCGAACCGGCAGTGCCCACCGGTAGCACTGCCAAGCGAGGGATTTTTGGAAATTATCCATCGTCCCCGGCCCGAAAGTCCTCCGGTACAGACTGGTTAATTCAACTTCGTTGACTCCCAGAGCCTCTCCGAGTGCGTCGTCACACTTGCCCACCACTAATCCTCTATAGAAATCGAGAGTGGAAGTTCCACTGACCGCATTGCCCGCCTGGTAGAGGGCAGTGAGTGCCTGGCAACATTCCAGATGCCAGTCACCCAGTCTCGGTCTCTTCTTGACCCAGGACTGCAACTCAGTCAAAGAAACGAGCTGCGTAAAGGCCCGTCTGACAAACGGCGACCACACCTGTTCACCGTTTAGGCAGAATATCTGGAGATGTCGCAGCCTCAGCGCGTGCCTGCGCATCATTAGCCACGGCATGCCCAGCCCTCCAAGTAGAGGGTGCTGGCAGCAGATGGACCGCCTCACCAGCGGAACCTGACCCCTCCACAAGAATTTGAAGAGGAGCCGCTCCAAGATGGCGAGATGCGAACGGGGGCAAGGGACGACAGTCAGACGGTAGTAGATGACGGACGCGATGTACGCGTTCGCCACCTCCGCCGACCTTTCAGTGATAGCTTCATCCCAGCCCATTTCTGGGTGAGACTGACTACCCTGCCCGTCACCTCGTCCCAATTCTTATCCACCTGGAGGTCTGGCCCGAACCAAACCCCTAGCAACTTTACCGGTCCGTCCGTCCAGCGCCTAACGACGCTGTTGGACGGCTTGGACTTGCCTCTCCAGGTGCCGAGTTGCAAGCCTACTGACTTTTCCGGGTTAAGTTTTGCTCCCGTCAACCTTTCATATTCCTCCAATAAATTGCCGACCACCTCGATTTCTCAGGTGTCCGACACCATCACAGTGATGTCGTCCGCATAAGCCGACACAGCCTTTCCGCGTCCCGGTTCGAGCGGGATGCCCTGCAACAGCTCCAGCTTCCGCAGTAAAGGCTCGAGAGTCAATACGTACAGAGGTGACGGACCGATCGGGAGACCTGAAACGGTTCCGAGAGGGGGCCATTAATTTTGACCATCGAGCAGGTGCCGCTGTGCATTGCAGCGATCCAGCTTCTGAAGACAGGGCCGAAGCCAGCCGCCTTGAGGACAGCCACCAGGCACCGATGGTCGACCCTATCGAATGCTTTCGATTGATCTAAATTGATCAGAGCCCCACCGAAGCCAGGTTTACACCCTACCCTCTCTATGATGTATGGCGGTTGAGGTGGCGGTTGTCGTGTATGAACCTGGTTGGGATTGCGCAAGTTTGCGCCTCCCCAACCAAATTCCCGACGACAAGCGCCAACCTCTTCGCTAACACCCTGGCCAAAATCTTAAACTCTGTATTGAGCAGAGTTATGGGCCTGAAATTGTCTAATGTGTCCCTCTTGTTCTCATCTTTCCTTATCAACGTCACTACGCCCCGGCTCACAGAACAGGGAATACTCCCGTTTAGCTGCCAGTTGCAGTAGAGGGCTTCGAGGAGATTGGAGAACAAGTCTGGCATATTTACGTAAAGCTCGTAGGGCAGACCATCCAAACCGGGTGACTTGCGCCTCATGCAGCCTACAAGGGCATCTTGAATCTCGGCTGAAGTAATTGGCCTTTCACAGCCATCAGCGTCAGCCGTCGAGAGTTGCGGCAAGCCATCGAGGTAGGGACTGAAGTCCGCCACCATCTCTGACCCGCCACTTCCCCCGAACAAGTGAGCAAAATGATGGCGAAAGGCCTCACACATCCTCTTGGAATCGCTCAGCTCGAGCCCGTCTCGGTCCGTCAAGGACCGAATCGTGGTTTTATTACCACGCTGCGCCTCTGCCACGCGGGCCCATCGAACAGCTTTGGTTCCCTCGTTTCTCAGAGCACGCGCCTTAGCTCTGACAATGAAACCTTCGTGTTTCGCATTGAAGAAATGGTCTAATGCCATTCTCGCCGCTAGCACATCAGTTGCAATGCCACTACCAATAGCCTCGTCTAACTTATCTACCAACTCTCCCTCCTTTCTATTTTTCTCTAATGCTACTTCTTTGCTAAACTCTATCGACATTACTCTAATCTCTCTTTTGATAGCCCCCACCATCTATTGTTGACGACTCCCCTTGTCAACGTTTTCTTAACTAAATTGTTGACCTGGTCCCTGTAAGCCTTACGTGCCGGAAATGACATGTTTAGCTTCTAGTAACCAGGTCCTAACCTACGCGTCTTATCTAGGTCGTCCATACAGATCACAAACTTGTGATGTGAATAGGCGACCGTTTCAAAACGAGGACAGCTTACACTATTTCTGTCTATTTTCCGAATGAATATCCTGTCTATATCCGATCTAGATGACCCTATGCGGTTAGCCCAGGTCCACACTGGCGCATTAGGGAAATCTAGTCGGTATTGTCAGACAGTTGGAACTGGCTGATCAGGTTCTTAAGACTTTTGCACCCCCCGCTCCTATCGGATACTCCCACACAGTCGCAGCGTGCGTCTAAGATGCCGTTCCAGTCCCCCGCTAACAGTAAAGGGCGAGACGTACCCAGAAAGGCTTCCAGGCGTCTAAAGAAGTCCGGCCGTCCTGCCCAAGTAGGAGCATAGACGGTCACCAGTCTAAAGGCACCACCTTCATTATTGTTCACGTCCAGGACCACCAACATCCTGTCCGGGTCCCGGAAGATCGACTTTACCTCGAGATCTAGGCCTTTCCTAAACATCACTGCCACCCTGCCTCCCATTCCCGGCTGGCTAACAGATGCAAAGATCTGATAGTCGTCTAAAATGGGGGCTAGTGCGCGCGTGTCGGAAATCCTGGTCTCGCTGACTGCAATTACATCCATTTCTATAGACCTGAGGTGACCCTGCTTCCAGGACGATCCCAGGCCTCGAACATTTAAACATCCTACTCTTAATACGGCCATGTTGGCAGGTTAAACAGAGAGAGAGGAAGGTTTACTTACCTTCCGGGCTCTTGTGAAGGTCGGATTGTTCGACCTCCATAGTTAGTGGGGTTTCTTTTGGGAACCCCTTTAAAAGTCTTGAAGTGGGTTTTACGTTCGGGGTTCCTACGTCCCGAGGAAAGCTGTCTCGTATTTCTTTGAATATGTCGAGCGACATTCGCACCAGAACCAAATCTTCCGGCACGCGAAATGTGCTCGATTTCAACATTTCCACCTCTTTTTGTATATTTTCACTTCGTGCTACGAGGGCCATCAGTTCCTTGTTGGCCCTCCTGACGAGCACAAAGTTTTGTATGTTTTGTTGGTGTGATTTTATTTGTTTGCGTGGCTGTGGTGGTGATGGTTTTGGTGGTGTTGTTTCGGTTGTATCTGTGTTTGTTGTGAGTGCGATGTCTGTGGTTTCAGATGTTTGTGTGTATATTTGTTCTTGCGTCTGTTTCGGTTGTTTGCGTTTGGGGGATTCTGGTGATGGTGATGGTGGTGTTGATGTTGGTGTTATTGGAGAGATGTTTGCGTGGGTGGTGTCTGCGTTTTTTATTGTGGGTGCTTTTGTGCTTTGTTGAGTTTTTTTTTTCTTTTTGTGTTTCCTTTTTTGTATTTTGGGGGATTTTGGATTTCCCTCATTGTCACTACTGGTAGATGAGGGGTCTGTTTCTGTAAGTGTGTCTGTATGTATGTTTAAGGTTTTATTGGTGTGTGTATTTTTTTGGGGGGGGGAGGGGGAATTTGACAACTTTCCTCGTTTCCCCCCTGGGTGGTCAATGTTGGTGGTGGTATTTCTATTGGTGTTGTTGTTGTTGGTTTTGCCGGTGCAGGTGTTGGTTGTGGTCCTCGCCCTGGCGTCGGCAGCAGTGGAGCCTTTTGGCCCCTTGCCTCTTTCAGCAGTTGAGGGCAGAAGGCTCGCAAATGGGTTTTTTCCCCACAAACAAAACACTGCGGCCTTTAGCCTTCGGTCATAATGTGAATGACAGTCACATTCTGAAGGCGGATGTGGTCCGGTATTGTCTTCACATTCTCGGGCCTGATCTGGAGAAGGATCTCCAGGTCAACCCTGGACCAGTCCTCTCTGGCCGTTCTGGTCACTTCTATAGGGACTGTATCCGTCCCCTCCACTATCACACATCCCAGAAGCCACCACATGTCAAGTCCTGGTGGGATTCTGGGAATGCGGAGACGGGCCGTTCTTTTTCCCATGTGGGAGGGGTACATTATGACCTTGCTGGTTTTGCAAGGAGTCATGGCGTGTTTCATCGCGAGGGCTTCTGACTTGAACAACACCGAAATGGTGCCGTACTGTCTGCTCCTCTCTATGTACTGGGTGTCTTCTCTGATGCACCTCAGCGCGACTTCGATATCTTCCTGTGGGATTAACGCTGCCCTTTTGGTTTGTGCTGAGATGCATCTATAATGCACCGTTTTGCGCTCCACTGCCTCAATAGCTTCTACCGGGACAGTTAAGATGGCCCAAGTTTGCTCTTGCTTGATGAGCTTCCATGCCTGGGCCAACTTTTCATCTTTGTTTGAGAGGTCCATGTTGAAGCATGACTCAGCCATGTTTTTTTTTCTTCGTAAATTTTTTAACATGTAAAAAAAATTCAAATATTTGAACCAAAAGGCCCAAATATTATACTTTCCCCTTCACGGGGCAAAGTCTAAGGGCCTATATCCCTTAGACAACAAGAAATATTTAACAACAAATAATTTAAACAGGCAAATAAAGCGACTTACTGTGAGCGAGCAAAATACGTCCGCTTAGACCAATAATAATAATAATAATGCTTTCTTTATTAAACACAAGGGTTTACATAAAGTAGACATTAAGGACAGTACAGGACAATACAGGACGGTGCAAATGGGCATTTATGCGTGTAAAAAAAAACAGAGGATGTAATAAAAAAAAACAATGAAAAATTCCCCAATAGGGGGAGGCTTCCGAGGGACATTTGTGGAGAAAGCCCATTAAAAGGCCACAGTGACCCTGATCACCAGGGCAAGTGCCCTCTCCCAGTTTTCCACCTTTAATTTACAGACACATACTCAGAGTAGGCCCGTTCACTCGGGCCATACTTACTTCTCTCACCCATCTTTCAACAAAATGCTGGGAAGAGAGCACTTCCCTCTCTACCCTGATTTTCCTTTTCAAATGAAATTTGAAAAAGTTAATCAGGGCATCACCGAAGAGGCAAGTGCTCGTCTGCAGCCCTTTCAAACGTGTCCACCATACTATCTCTTTCGCCATAGCCACCAGACAGATAAAAACTGCCTGGCCTTCCTGGCTAAAGGAAGAGGGCGGGGCAATCCTCACGATGGACTCAGCTGATAGCTGGATCCATCCTACACGTGACAGCAGGTGTTCGACATAAACCCACAAGACAGCAATGCTCGGACACTGGACGAGTGCGTGCAGGACGGTTTCGTCGCCCTGCGCGCAGCTCGGACATGCCCGACTGACTGCACCTCCATGCTTGTAGGGTTTATCCCGAACTGGCAAAGCTCCTCGGTAGCACTGCCAGGCCAGGGATTTCTGGAAGTTGTCCATAGACCCCGGCCTGAAAGTCCTTCCGAAGAGATTGGCTAGTTGATTTTCGTCGACGCCTAGAGTTTCTCTAAGTACGTCGTCGCTCTTTCCCTCCACTAATCCTCTATAGAATGCCAAATGGAGTTTTCACCGATTGGTCGAGGGCTGTGAGCGCCTGAAGACATTCCAGTCTCCAATCGCTCCCTCTCGGTCTTCCCTTGACCCAGGACTGCAGCTCCGTCAAGGAGACGAGCTTGGGAAAGACGTGTCTAGCAAACGGCGACCACACCTGATCACCGTCGAGGAAGAGGTGGAGATGTCGTAGCCTGAGCGCGTGTCTGCGCATCATCAGCCACAGCATGCCCTGCCCTCCACGTAGCGGGGGTTGACAGCAGATGGACCGCCTGACCATCGGAGCGCGTCCCTTCCACAAAAAGCGAAACAGCAAACGCTCCAGCGCAGTCAGGCGGGGCTGAGGACAAGGTACAACGGTCAGGCGGTAGCAGATGACAGACGCGATGTACGTGTTAGCCACCTCCGCTCGACCTTTCAGGGATAGCTTCCTCTCAGTCCATTTCTGGGTGAGAGAAGACACCCTGCTCGTCACATCGTCCCAGATTTTGTCCGTCTGGAGGTGCGGACCGAACCAGACCCATAGCAATTTAACCGGTCCGTCCGTCCAGCGCCCGACGACGCTGTTGGACGCCATGGACCTGCCTCTCCAGCTGCCGAGCTGCAAGCCCACTGACTTTTCCTGGTTGATCATTGCTCCTGTCACCGCTTCGTATTCTCTTAGTGTAGTGCCGATTGCCTCGATGTGTTTGGCGTTCGACACCACTACGGTGACATCGTCCGCATATGCTGACACGGATCTTCCGCATCCTAGTTTGCGCGGGACCCCCTCAACGTCTTCAGTTTGTGCAGTAATGGCTCGAGAGTCAATACGTACAAGAGGGACGAGAGAGGACATCGTTGGCGGACCGAGCGCATGATGTTGAACGGTTCCGAAAGGTGACCGTTCAGTCTCACCACAGAGCAGATGTCGCTGTGCATGGCAGCGATCCAGCCTCTGAAGACGGGCCCAAAGCCAGCCGCCCTCAGGACTGCCGCTAGGTAACGATGGTCGACCCTATCGAAAGCTTTCGACTGATCTAAATTGATCAAGGACCCACCCGTGCCAGGTTCCCTAGCTACCCTCTCTACGATGTATCGCATGAGGTGGATGTTGTCGTGGATGGATCTGTCGGGAATGGTGCATGTCTGCGCCTCTCTCACCATACCACCAACGACAAGCGCCAACCTCTTTGCTAGCACCTTGGCCAAAATCTTGAACTCTGTGTTTAGCAGAGCTATGGGCCTGAAATTATCTATGTTATCCCCCTTGTTCGGATCCTTTCTCACCAGCGCCACAGTTCCTCGGCTCACAGAGCTGGGAATTCTCCCGTTCTGTTGCCAGTTGCAGTAGACGTCCGCCAAGAGGCCTCCGAACAAGTCTGGCATATGTACGTAAAGTTCATAGGGCAGACCATCCAAACCAGGCGATTTACCCCTTGTGCAGCCAGTCATTGCCTCCCGTACTTCAGCGGCTGTTATCGGCTTTTCGCAACACTCCGCCTCACTGGCCGAGAGCCGCGGAGGTCCGTCGAGGTAGACACTAAAGTCCATCCCTCGATTCGGCCCGCCGCTGCCGCTGAACAGCTGGGCGAAGTGTCGCTGGAAAGCTTCACACATTTACCCGGGATCGAGTAGCATGCGCCCGTCGTGTTTCACCAAAGACCGGATCGTAGCTTTGTTGCCACGACGCGCCTTCGCCATTCGGGCCCATTGAACGACTTTCGTCTCCTCGTGTCTGAGAGCTCGCACCCTAGCTCTGACAACGCAGTTTTCGTGCTTTGCATTGAAGAATTGGTCAAGGGCCAATTTCGCCGCAAGTACGTCGGTCGCGATGCCTTTCCTAAGCGCCTCGTCTAATTTTCTAACTAATTCTTCCTCTGCTCTATTTTTCTCTATTGCTAAAGCCTTACTAAACCTAATGGACTCTATTCTAATTTCACTTTTTAGAGCAAACCACCACTTCTTGTTGACGATGGCCCTCGTCAACGCCCGCTTAACTAGTTCGCTAATCCGGTCTCTGTAGGCCATGCGCGCTGGAAAGGACGCGTTTAGCTTCCAGTAGCCGGGTCCTCGTCTATGAAGCCTATCTAAGTCAAGCACACAGATCACGAATTTTTGGTCCGTGTAGCTGACTATCTTGAATTGTGGACAGCCTATGCTAGACTTATCTATTTCCCTACAAAATACTCTATATAGATATGATCTGGATGACCCTATGCGATTTGTCCAAGTCCACACTGGCACATTCAAGAAAGCCAATTGGTACCTATCAGACAGTTCAAAACGCCTGAGCAGGTTGGTGAGGCTCTTGTATCCTCCACCCCTATCTGCTAATCCCACACAGTCCCAACGTGCATCTAAGATCCCGTTCCACTAACACTAAAGAGCGGGACGTTCCAAGAAAGGTCTCCAGACGCCGGAAGAAATCAGGCCACTCTGCTCCTGTCGTGGCATAGACGGCCACTAGCCTGAATGCTTGACCGTCTCCACTGGTCAAGTCCAGCACCACCAACTTACCTTTTGGGTCCAGGAAGATGGCCCGTATGGCGAGATCCAAACCTCTCCGAAAAAGCACAGCAACTCCTCCCTCCGATCCCGGACGGCTGGGAGATGCGTACACATCGTAGCCGCCGAAGATCGGTGCGAAGGCCCGTGCTTCGGAGATTCTGGTCTCGCTGATGGCCACTACATCTATGTTTAGTGACCTGAGGTCGTTGAGCAGGTGGCCCTGCTTCCATGACGACCACAAGCCACGCACATTTATGCTGCCTATTCTGAGTGAGGTCATGTTGAAATGGAGTGGAAAAGATGGGAAAGACCACTTACCTTACTTCTCGTAGAGGAAGGATGGTTTCTCCATCCCTTTTCACTTGATCGTCTGCTGAAGGGACCGTTGAATCGTCCCTTCGGCTGGTCGTCGGCTCTTCTCTGAGTATATCAGAATATACTCTCCGGTTGAGTGTCCCTCCTAGGTCTCTGAAATCACCAACTGCGTTGGGGAATTTCGTTTTAATGATGGTGTGTTGCTTCTGTGCTATTCTTACCAGTCTTATGTTAGTTGGTGTTTTGATTGGTTCTGGTATTATGTAGTCGTGCTGTGAAATGTCTGTGTGTTCAATTATGTAAGTCATTAGTTTCTTGTTGTGTGTATTTATTGCTGTGCATTTGTTTTTCTGGGGGTGGAGTGTGGTTCTGCTATTTTCTTGTCGTTGTTGCAGGGAGTGTGTGTTTTGTTGTAGTGTTTGCGATGTTGGTGCTTGTGGTGGTAGTGTCGAAGGTGTTGTTGTTGTTTGCGGTGGGTTGCCGTCGGTGGTGATGGTGGTGCTAGTGTGGGTGGTGATGGTGTTGGTGGTGTTGCTGCTGTAAGTCTCTTTGCAGTAGCCTTTACCCTTTTTCATTTCTTTCCTCCATTTTCGAAGGCGACGATGCGCTGCTTCTGCGTTTGTGCCTTCTTGTGACCTTTTGCCATCCCTCTCCCACCTCACATTCCATGTCCGATTCTGTGAGGTCGGGGAGCGGTACCAGCTCCACTCTTTCACTTGTTGTTGTTGGTGATGTTTGCAGTGGAGTCTCTGTTGCAGCTGCAGTTGGTATTACTGTTGTTGTTGTTAATACGTCAACTGCTACTGCTGTTCTTGATTTCCGTGGCGTGGGTATGGGTGCCACGGACCTATCGTTTCTGGTTGCTTCCTGTCCTGTTGCTGGTAGGAGTGGAGCCGGTTTCGGAAGGAGGGAGGTTTTCTCCTTTCTCAGGGTCTTCTCATTGCAGAAGGCCCTGAGGTGAGTCTTCGATTCACACCGAAATCATTTCGGGCGTTTGCCCTCAACACTTATGGGCAGTTGAGTGCCGTTATCGAAGTCTATCACACCCGGGATAGCTTCGATGCACTCCTGGTTGGTTTGGATTAATATCTCAATGGAGGTGCCGACACAATCTTCTCATAATTTTTCTGTACTTGCAGTACAGTTGTTTTTTCCTCGATTCCGACGAGGACAGACGCAGCCAGCCAAGAAGGGGCCATCCCAGTTGGGACGTGGGTCAGTTTGATCCTCACAATTTTTTGTCCGCAGTAGGAGGGCACCAACACCATATCCTCGCTCCTTAGGGTCACTAAGGATTGAGCCTTTGCCTCCTGGGGTGTGGCAAAAAGCACGTCTCCGGTGGCATATTTCTTGCCACGGGTGATATGCGTTTTACGCTGCCACACAGACCCTGAGGCTTTTTGTATTTGAGCCTCTGTGGGTCTTTAAACCCTACGGGATTTTGTGCTTACTGTACGATAAGTGACCGTACAGTGCTGTTGGGTTTCGAAATATTTTCCGGCTGCCTTGCAGATTACTCGGTGTGAGGTTTTCGTCACCATCTTCTTTGCTTCCTGTAATTCCTCATTTGTTATAAGGATGGTTTCCAGGTTCTTTGCGATACCTGCAAACGAGATTGGTTTTTCTTTGTTGTTGTTGTTGTTGTTGTCGTCAGAGCTGCTGTTACTTTTGTTGTTGCTGCTGGTACTACGACTGCCGCCGCCGCTGTTGCTGTGGTTGTTGTTGCTGTTGCTGCTGCTGCTGTTGTTGCTTATGCTGCTGCTGATGCTGTTGCGGCTGCAACTATTGTTTTCCTTGTCACTATTGCTGCTGCTATTATTCATGACGTCAGACGAATGAAATGGCCTTCCGTATTTACCGCACACATTTTTCGTCGTTGTCGTCGTCGTGGAGAAATGTTACACGGTATGCACGTGCTCTTGGAAACTATCAGAAAGTATATTTTCTTTTTCTTTACTGACGTCGCTTGCGAAAGAGAAAGGAGGGAGAGAAACACATTTAGAGAAGGGAGGGAGAGAGACAATCTTCTCTCTGATGTAGTGACGATTGAGGAAGAAGAAGACGGAATGAGTGGGAGTGACTTGTGAAAATTCTTTTTTGTAACCATGTTTTTTTTTGGTTTAAAATGAATATTGGGCACAAAACCCCAACAAGCGGTTATTTAACCCCGAAGGGCCAAATAATGGGCAGAAAGACCCCTCTCACGAGGAGGAGGGTGTTTTTATTTACAATTTGGTTAAAGTTTTAAAGAATTTACAATTGTTATAGCGGTTAAAAATTACTTTACCTTACAGAGCCGAGCCTCCGTCAACCATGGCATTCAATAATAATAATAATAATAATAATAATAATAATAATAATAATAATAATAATAAACTAAAACAATGCCAGTGGTTGTAGGCGCTCTAGGAATGATACTTAAGGGGTCTAATGATTACTTATCGCAAATCCCAGGAAACCCGCGTATAGGAGAAATACAAAAGATAATACTAATAGGAACTGCCCATATACTAAGGAAGATTCTGTCAATATAAGTACATCACAAGTCTAAACACCTAAAGATGCATGTGTGTATGTATGTTCTTTCTTGAACATGGCGGACCTTGTTGTCTCTTGAGGTTACTGGTTGTGACTCGGTGATAACTCGTATGAACATAAAGCAAAATAAATGCAACTATAATAATAATAATAATAATAATAATAATAATAATAATGATTTCTTTATTAACCACAAGGGTTTACATAAAGTAAGACATTAAGGACAATACAGGACAATAGAGGACAATACAGGACGGTACAAATGGGCATTTCTGCGTGTAAAAAAAAAAAAAACAGAGGATGTAACAAAGAAAAATGAAACAATGAAAAATTCCCCAATAGGGGAAGACTTCCGACGGACGTTCGTGGAGAAAGCCCATTAAAAAAGCCACGGTGACCCTGACCACCAAGGAAAGTTCCCTCTCCAAGTTTTCCACCTTCAATTTACAGACACATACTCAGAGTAGGCCCATTAACACGGGCCATTCTTGCCTCTCTCACCCATCTTTCAACAAAATGCTGGGAAGAGAGCACTTCCCTCTTTACCCTGATATTCCTTTTCAAATGAAATTTGAAAAAGTCAATCAGGGCATCACCGAAGAGGTAAGTGCTCGTCTTCAGCCCTTTCAAACGCGTCCACCATACTATCTCTTTCGTCATGGGCACCAGACAGATAAAAACTTCCTGCCCTTCTCGGCTAAAGGAAGAGGGTGGGGCAATCCTGGCGATGGACTCAGCAGATGGCCAGATCCGTCCTACACGCGACAGCACGTGTTCGACATAAACCCCCAAGTCAGCAATGCTCGGACACTGGACGAGTGCGTGCAGGACGGTTTCGTCGCCCTGCGCGCATCTTGGACATGCCCGGCTGATGGCACCTCCATGCCTATAGAGTTTATCCCGAACTGGCAAAGCTCCTCGGTAGCACTACCAGGCCAGGGATTTCTGGAAGTTGTCCATAGACCCCGGCCTGAAAGTTCTTCCGAAGAGACTGGCTAGTTGATTTTCGTCGACGCCTAGAGTTTCCCCAAGTACATCGTCGCTCTTCGCCTCCACTAATCCTCTATAGAACGCCAAGGTGGAGTTTTCACCGATCACATTGCCCGACTGGTCGAGGACTGTGAGTGCCTGAAGATATTCCAATCTACATGCGCTCTCTCTTTACCCTGATATTCCAGAGCGTGTGTCTGCGCATCATCAGCCATGGCATACCCAGCCCTCCAGTAGCGGGTGTTATACATATATATATATATATATATATATATATATATATATGTGTGTGTGTGTGTGTGTGTGTGTGTGTGTGTGTGTGTGTGTAAAAGGTAAACAGAAATAACAACACAATCGGTACAGTATATGGAAGGAATATATTAGGTTAACGCTTGATATAGCAGAAGAGGGTCTTAACGTTTCGGACGCTATTCCTTCGTCATATATATATATATATATATATATATATATATATATATATATATATACATATATATATATATATATATATATATATATAAAAATATATACAAATATATATACACATATATGTAGGAATATATACATGTGTGTCTGAGTGTGTATTTTCAGTTAGAAGAAGAACAAGTTCAGCGACTATTGATGAAAATGCATTGATAGAGAAGCGCAAAGTATTGTAAAGATCTCCACATATGACTGTGAATATCCAGCGCTAACACCAGTATATCTCATAATATATTATCGACACTGTAAATATCTGTCTAATTAACATATCGCACATAATTTGGCTAATTTCATCTGTTACATATATATTCCATAACAATTATGTTACGGAATAATGTCTATTCCGTAACATGTCTATAGAAATATATATGTTTGTGTGTAAGTGTATAAATATATATATGTGTGTAAGTGTATAAATATATATATATGTGTGTAAGTGTATAAATATATATCTATAATAATTTAACTTTGGCACAAGTCCAGCAATTACTGGTGCTTTATTTTATCGAGCCCGTAAGGATGAAAGGCAAAGTTAACCTCGGCGTGATTTGAACTCAGACCATAATGGGCGTAGCAAAAATCCACATCTTCATCATCATTGATGATTAAGCATATTTTTATTGCGTGGTGTCACCGTATTGCCGAGCACGACGTTGTGGGTATTATTATTATAGGGCTTGTTTCTGTTTTCGGCATTTATATTCATGTT
>OZ024740.1:367128905-367133905 GCA_964016885.1 Eledone cirrhosa
CTCTAAGTATCATTCCACGTGAGATACCACCGAAACAGTCATGCCGTTGATAGAGATATTGCTAGACTGGATGGTAGTTTTCCCTCGACTAACAATCGTATATGAGTATTTGTGGGGATCAAACTTCATCCCTATATCTTTTATGAATGTCGGAACTAGATAAAGGATTTACTTCATACCATTTATATTCTTAGTATACATTTCTACACAGAAGCTGTGTATAAGGTTAGTGTGTCTGGCTTCCTATTAGCCAATTATTTACCTTTCATATTCCTTTGCATAAAAGACAAGGAGTTTACTGATAGAATGAATAGCATCACAGAGATACCGTATTCTGTCAATGATTATATAGTCCTTCTCTGCATGTAATTGCAGGACAGAGATCTAAGAAGATATGTTTTCTATGTCCCTAATTATTGTATCTGGGACTTATTGAATGGCTTGTAACATCGAAAGGTGGGAATCAATGCATGTTTGTAATCTATTCAGACTGTATCGAATTTCTTGCTATGTCGCTGTTCCTCTGACATCACAGTTTTGTTAATTAAGACATTCAGCCCGTTCCGAAACACCTTTCTATTCGGCTGCTTGCCCCTCTGTGATGATATTGTTATTGTTACAGTGGTCATGCAAGAATATATTCAGACAGGTAGTGTATAGTGATATCGGTCAGTAGTCCTTTTTTGCCAAGCAAGCTTCTTTATTCTTTGTGGACCAATCCTTTCTCTGCTTGGTATATGTATATCTTTTTTGAGAGATTGCATGCGGAGGCTGATAAGATACCCCCAGCAGAGAGTAAATTTCAAGTACTAATAGCAGACAATGCAGTCTCTTCCTGGTACTTTCTAAACACGAAGTTTTCCTATCACAGTATCGAGGATACTGTTTAATTTTGGTGAAATGCAGGGATAATAGTTCCTTCGGATTTCTTTCAGCCACATAGAATCTTGCTTAAAATTCTTTTCTTTACTCCATGTTTTTCTCCAGAAATAATCTTTGTCTTTCTGGGATGATGGCTCAGTGGCATTTAATCCTCATACTTCTATAAACCGAGGATAGGCATCAACGAAATATTTAAAAACTATTTTTCTGTCAACTACTCTATTCTGATACCAGAGCTTTGACAACTTTTAACTTGTTTGAGGGTAATCAATCTATATTCGAGACTTCTTTCATTACTATCACTAAGCGTCGTTTCTATTTTATATTTCAGTCTTTGTAGTTGAGTGCGGTGTAGTTGAGCGCGCAAAGTCTGTTTATCTGGTTTTTGTTTAATATCGTCAGGTTCTGTCTGTTAACTGCAGTTTTAAATATAAATAAAGCTAGTTTTGAAACATTTCACTATGTAGACATTTCATTGTTTGCAAGCTTCACCTTTTCCAGCTAGCAGTACACTTATCATGGGCAGCATTTTGATGTTCATAGTTATCTTGACTACTGGATAACATAATAGTCAGAGTAAAATTTGCTGTGACACGTGATGCTAAATCTATTTTAAGAGAATAATACTGTGTGGTTGTTTGATGTTGATGGTCAGCCTGACTGCAGTAAAGAAGTAGCAGGAGGGCTGATTGTTGTATGTGTTGATTGCATGTCTGACCAAGAAGAATGTTCGTATTATATTATTAACGGTGGATTGGCAGTACCGGTAGAAGGTCGAACTCCATGCTTTGCAGCATAGAGTTACGTACCTTTACTGACTGAGTTGAAATTCCGCCGAGGTTAACTTTGTCTTTCATCCTGACAGGGTCGATAAAATAAAGTACCAGTAATGTACTGGTGAATTGCTGGCCTTGTGCCAAAAGTAGAAACAATTATATTATTATTTGTGGAGATGTCACATTTTTGGGTATGAACTTATACCCATCATTGTTTTGATTCATATTATCTTCACGTTCGATAAGCGTTGCTTATTGGTGCAATTGATTTGCTGTGAAATTATTTTGACTTTAGTGAACTTCATCCCTGTTTAACTTTATTCAGTGCATGCTGCCAACAGAGGGATCTCTCCTTAACATTTCCCAACAATTAAATATATCATTATTTTGTTCGTAACTCCAAGAAAAAAAAATATAGTTTCAGTTTCTTCTGTAGGAAAAACTAAAAAAATTGCTTATCTTTCCCGAAGTTGCTTTTCCTTGATTCTTCACGAGTGTTGTTGATGTTGCAGTGTTCATCTATGCTGTTTGTAGTAAATTTTCGTATGGTAATTGTAATTTTAAGAGGAATATCTCAAGAATTTTCAATAGAAAGTGTCTTCAATGAATGTGATTAGAAGAATATCCTGTTATCTAACACGTCTGGTAGTTGTAGCATTACTGTCGGAGATAGTCTTTACTTAACATGTAATGAATAATCTCCCACGCTATATGTGTGTCTTTTCGTGTCAAAAATGTGTAAATGTGTAAATATGTATTTACATATGTATGTATATGCGCGGGGACAGAAATAATAGAGCTGGATACCCGATCACATGGTTAATCCACTGGGAGTGAAGGACCCTAGTCTTTGTCAGAGCATTGATCTAGGAGAAGGCAACTCAGGAAACAGGGATAACTCCTGCGGCTCAGTAGTTACCGATGATGTTGATCTTTTCTTCTTTTCTGGTTATAGCTACTGTCGCTCAGAGAGGGGGACTGGCTCAATGCACAGTTTTTCTTCACTTTAAAAAAATCTTCACGCACAGGCATTGAACGATAGAATTAATTAATAATTATTAATAGTGTTATGTCATGCAATGGCCATACTCGATAACGAGGGGGCAGCCATCATGTATGTATGTATGTATGTATGTATGTATGTATGTATGTATGTATGTATGTATGTATTGGTAAATATCATTTTGGTTAAGAGAGTGGGACTGGCTTTGTGCAGTGCCTTTGTTCACTATAAAAGCTTCACGGCACAGGCATTGCTTTATATCTGGAGATCTCTCTGCACTTGTCGTCACATGGTACCATGGGCCCAGCACTATGTGTCAATAATTGTCACAAGTGTAGTGTTTGTACCAGAGTTTTCAAGTCACTGGCTGGACTAAAAATTCACACTCGTTCAGCGCATCGGTAGGGATTCTCCTACATGGATATAAAGTAGTGGCCGTACTCGAAAAAGAGTTGGCAGCTACCATGTATGTATGTATGTGTGTGTGTTTGTGCGTGTGTATGCATGTGTTTGCGTGAGTGAGTGTATGATTGCGTGCGTGCGTACATATGTGTGGCTTAGTGGATAGAGTATTCGGCTCCCGATCATAAGGTCGTTGTGTCCTTGAATAAGACACTTTATTTCACGTATTTCCAGTTCACTCAGCTGGTAATTCAAGGGGCCAGCCTTGTCACACACTGCTCAGTGTGGATCGTCCCGAGAAGTACGTTATTTGTGAACGTGTCTGTAGAATGTTCAGTCACTTACACGTTAATTTTATTAGCAGACAATTCTGTTGGTGGAATCAGCTAGAACACTTGTCATCGGAATCGACGGAGGGTTAACGACAATATGTATGAAGGATAATTTAAAAAAAATACGGTTATGAGAATACAAAGATTAACTTCACAGCTTGTTTTAGAAATATCCCCCAGACAATTATATTCCCTTATTATTGGAAACGTAACAGACACGAGAGTTGTTTAGTTTATGTTACCCTAAAAACATCGGAGTCTTAATTAAAGCCTGCATACCTAGTTAATTGCGTGCTTTACTTATTGCCCTTACATACACTCACATCCAATTACAAACAGACACACAGACACATTCACACACACTGACACGCACACACATGTATATATATATACATTAGGAATCTTCTGTCTATCTAGAAAGGCAGCACGAATTGACTTATCTGCAATACATACACACATACACACACACATACACACGCACACGCACACATATATATATATATACCTTGCAATACCTTTGCAATATTCTTGATAAGAAATCCTGTGCTGAAACCGATATTTTTATATTTAGGATGGTCTTGTTGCCATTATTGCCGTTAAAAAAAAACAGACGCACTATATGTTTTACCCTTTTCATTTTATCTTTATCACTAGTTATTCCTTAATTCGCTAGAATTCTTTCGCCACACATACTGTGACCTCCACAATGACACAGAATGTGTGACGAAAGATCGTTGACAAACTAACAAAAACCAAGTGATAAAGATATAGTGAAAAAATGAACATCGTATGGTCCGTCTGTTTCTTTTTATTGGCAATACTGGCAACATGACTATCACCAAATATAACAATATTTTTAATGCCTGACTGAATACGCCCGTGTGTTTTTTTTCTCCTTTCTGTTCCTTCTTCTTTTTACCTATTATCTTTTTATTTCATCTTCTATTTCTCCTTCTATCCTCTGATGAAGTACTAGTGTCCGAAACGTCAGAACTTCTATTATTTCAAGCATTAAACTAATACATTACTTCATAGGAAAGTGTCGTTTACTGCGTTATTTCTATTTACTTTTTGCACACACACACATACACGCGCGCACACACGCGCACACACACACACACACACACACACATACACACACACATATATATATATATATATATATATATATATATATATATATATATATATATATATATATATATATATATATATATATTTATATTTACACAAGAGTACCTGAACACACCGATCACGCACCGATTCACGTACGCGTGTGCAAGCGTGTACACACAGAAACACACAGCATTTTATCGAATGATTGCTTTTAGCTGGCATGGAGCTGGAATAATGAATCTGTAAAATCTTGAATAATATCGTAATAATAAATATGGAATTCTGTTCAATCTGCTCATTAGTCACACATTGAAATTATTTGCATGCGTTTTGCTTTTGTCAGTGTTGATTTATTTAACCTCAGCGAAGATCCAGAACAACTATGATCGTTGACAATCATGTTTTTCGGGGAAGGAAGGATGAATTTAGGATTACGATATCCAAAGTATTCTATACTATTTGGAGACATTAGTTGCTACTTAATAAGGA
>OZ024740.1:367138905-367141405 GCA_964016885.1 Eledone cirrhosa
AAATTAGAAATTGGAATAAATGCTCTGAAATAGCGATATATATGTGAATATAGACATAGAATATTCGAAAATATTCTGTATGTTTATAATAAACATTTTGAAGACCTAATCGCTATAGAATAGAATACGTCACGTATTACAATTAGATTCTCGATAAAAGCAAGGGAAGTAATCTACGCGTTTCATTCTTATTAGAAATCTTCAGGACCACATATCCAGTGCTTTTATCGAGAATGACACAGCTAGAGACTTATAGAATACTTAGCTGTGTACAGGAACTGGTTTGAAAGAGCGGTTGCCGGTCCGGCAGAAATTAGAAATTGGAATAAATGCTCTGAAATAGCGATATATATGTGAATATAGACATAGAATATTCGAAAATATTCTGTATGTTTATAATAAACATTTTGAAGACCTAATCGCTATAGAATAGAATACGTCACGTATTACAATTAGATTCTCGATAAAAGCAAGGGAAGTAATCTACGCGTTTCATTCTTATTAGAAATCTTCAGGACCACATATCCAGTGCTTTTATCGAGAATGACACAGCTAGAGACTTATAGAATACTTAGCTGTGTACAGGAACTGGTTTGAAAGAGCGGTTGCCGGTCCGGCAGAAATTAGAAATAAGAATGAAACGCGTAGATTACTTCCCTTGCTTTTATCGAGAATCTAATTGTAATACGTGACGTATTCTATTCTATAGCGATTAGGTCTTCAAAATGTTTATTATAAACATACAGAATATTTTCGAATATTCTATGTCTATATTCACATATATATCGCTATTTCAGAGCATTTATTCCAATTTCTAATTTCTGCCGGACCGGCAACCGCTCTTTCAAACCAGTTCCTGTACACAGCTAAGTATTCTATAAGTCTCTAGCTGTGTCATTCTCGATAAAAGCACTGGATATGTGGTCCTGAAGATTTCTAATAAGAATGAAACGCGTAGATTACTTCCCTTGCTTTTATCGAGAATCTAATTGTAATACGTGACGTATTCTATTCTATAGCGATTAGGTCTTCAAAATGTTTATTATAAACATACAGAATATTTTCGAATATTCTATGTCTATATTCACATATATATCGCTATTTCAGAGCATTTATTCCAATTTCTAATTTCTGCCGGACCGGCAACCGCTCTTTCAAACCAGTTCCTGTACACAGCTAAGTATTCTATAAGTCTCTAGCTGTGTCATTCTCGATAAAAGCACTGGATATGTGGTCCTGAAGATTTCTAATAAGAATGAAACGCGTAGATTACTTCCCTTGCTTTTATCGAGAATCTAATTGTAATACGTGACGTATTCTATTCTATAGCGATTAGGTCTTCAAAATGTTTATTATAAACATACAGAATATTTTCGAATATTCTATGTCTATATTCACATATATATCGCTATTTCAGAGCATTTATTCCAATTTCTAATTTCTGCCGGACCGGCAACCGCTCTTTCAAACCAGTTCCTGTACACAGCTAAGTATTCTATAAGTCTCTAGCTGTGTCATTCTCGATAAAAGCACTGGATATGTGGTCCTGAAGATTTCTAATAAGAATGAAACGCGTAGATTACTTCCCTTGCTTTTATCGAGAATCTAATTGTAATACGTGACGTATTCTATTCTATAGCGATTAGGTCTTCAAAATGTTTATTATAAACATACAGAATATTTTCGAATATTCTATGTCTATATTCACATATATATCGCTATTTCAGAGCATTTATTCCAATTTCTAATTTCTGCCGGACCGGCAACCGCTCTTTCAAACCAGTTCCTGTACACAGCTAAGTATTCTATAAGTCTCTAGCTGTGTCATTCTCGATAAAAGCACTGGATATGTGGTCCTGAAGATTTCTAATAAGAATGAAACGCGTAGATTACTTCCCTTGCTTTTATCGAGAATCTAATTGTAATACGTGACGTATTCTATTCTATAGCGATTAGGTCTTCAAAATGTTTATTATAAACATACAGAATATTTTCGAATATTCTATGTCTATATTCACATATATATCGCTATTTCAGAGCATTTATTCCAATTTCTAATTTCTGCCGGACCGGCAACCGCTCTTTCAAACCAGTTCCTGTACACAGCTAAGTATTCTATAAGTCTCTAGCTGTGTCATTCTCGATAAAAGCACTGGATATGTGGTCCTGAAGATTTCTAATAAGAATGAAACGCGTAGATTACTTCCCTTGCTTTTATCGAGAATCTAATTGTAATACGTGACGTATTCTATTCTATAGCGATTAGGTCTTCAAAATGTTTATTATAAACATACAGAATATTTTCGAATATTCTATGTCTATATTCACATATATATCGCTATTTCAGAGCATTTATTCCAATTTCTAATTTCTGCCGGACCGGCAACCGCTCTTTCAAACCAGTTCCTGTACACAGCTAAGTATTCTATAAGTCTCTAGCTGTGTCATTCTCGATAAAAGCACTGGATATGTGGTCCTGAAGATTTCTAATAAGAATGAA
>OZ024740.1:367146405-367188905 GCA_964016885.1 Eledone cirrhosa
ATATATATACATACATACACACACACACGCACACACACACACACACACACACACGCACACACACACACACACACACACACACACACACACATATATATATATAAATATATATATATATATATATATATATATATATATATATATATATATATATATATATATATATAAATATATATATGTGTGTGTGTGTGTGTGTATCATTTGACAGAGTTATGATAGTTTAAACAATAAAGGAATTCACTTCATTCACTGCTTTGACCAGTGAAGTAATATGTATAACAGAATTAACATTATCTGTTGCCAACTGTGTTATAACGTTTGCGGTGTCACAGTCTAGAGGTTTTCAAAAGATTATGTATTGATTAACAATTAAGGCTGTGAGCGATTGTAGGAACAAATATTGGTTTGCAGGAATATGGTATTTGACTGATGAAAAGGGAACTGGCATCATATTGTATTTCTCTATTTCTGAATATAAACCGGATTTGAAACTTAATACATAACCATGCCTGACTGCAAATACCAAAGAGTGGGAAAGAGGTAGAGAAGGATGGCAAGACTGAGAGAGAGAGATAGATAGATAGATAGATAGAGAGAGAGAGAGAGAGAGAGAGAGAGAGAGAGAGAGAGAGAGAGAGAGAGAGAGAGAGAGAGAGAGAATGAAAGAGAGAGGATGTAGATAGAGAGGATTGGGAAGGAGAAAGAAAATGTGTTCAATATTTGACGAATTCAAGTGAAATTATTATATCTCTCATACAAGAATAGAAATTTCAAACTGAAGTAAGAATTATGAACTAAGAGGCTGACAGAGAAAAAGACGAATTGAGAAGGGGAGAGAAGAACATATGAATAAATCGATTAATGATAATAATGATTTATATTATAGGCTCAAGGCCAGTAATTTGGGGGAGGGGGGGGAGGAGAAAGTCAATTAAAGCTACACCAGTACGTTACTGGTACTTTATTTTATCGAAACCATAAGGATGAAAGGCAAAGTTAACCTCGGCGGGATTTGAACTCAGACCGTAAAGGGCCGTAATCCTATGCTGCAAACCATGGTGTCCGACTCTCTACCGATACTGCCAATAATAATGATTGCACCTAAACATAGACATGAACCAAAAATTTGGTTTTTGAGGTGCGGTTAGTTACATTGGTAATCCTATTTAATAGTACTTTATTTGATCGACTACTAAAGAATGAAAGCCAAAATTACATTCAGGTAACATTTCGGAACGATGCTCTAAACAATATTTTCTAATTGAGGCACCGATCATAAATTTAGAGCTGTGTAGTTAATTTATCCGAACCAGTAAATTGCTAATACACATAGTATATAAGACCACAGCCCAGAGTGGCGCATGTTTCATATTTTATACGGCAGTATCTATTTAGTCAGGTCACTCTTGAGTGCTACTGGTAACATGTAAACCAGTACAACCTATCGCATGGTCGGGTCGTCGGCGACTAAACTAGCAACCCCACCAAGTTTACTTGGCGAGGAGGGTGATTTTGGACACCCGATAGGCAAGAGGCGGAGGTAACAGGTGGAGGTAACCTCTGGGAGTTGCCAGTCTGACTCCGGTCTCTTCCCCTGCCCTACTGTTCCCGGACCTGCAAGTCAAGGATCGGCCTCCACAGCCACCTTCGTGCTCACGGCAGACGGGAACAACAATAAAGATATCATCATCGTTTACGATAGACAACCAAGAAGAGATATATTTATAATAATGTGAATTGGACTGATTTTTTGTTAAATCTGCTTGCCATGGATTAAGTGGAATGTCAAGAATAGGTTACTTTTCGGTTTGTTGGGCACAGTGAACAACGATCACTACAACAATTGGCTCAATAATCTTAAGTAACAGACACAAAGAAAAGAATAGAAAAATATGTTCTAGGCAACAGATACGCAATATCTTCATTCTCCCTCTTTTACTACTACTATCATATAACTTCAACTTCTGATAATTAGTTAGTTGAATATACCTGTAGCTCTGATCTACCCAATGCAGTTCTCGTTCATCTTCCTGTCATCTTTACCATATCTCATTCACCAAGCACCAATCTACACACTTTGCTCAATATAAATAATATCTCAAACATATTTCTGCCCACATCTTGTTTTTGCTAATTTTTTAGTTTGAGCCTATTCAGTAGACGTATTATTAAAAGTTATCTAGTCATCGCTATTCAAGTATCAGTAGGTGAAGACTTATTAGACTAATTAAATCGTAAGACAAAATGTGGTAATAGTTCCAGCTCTATGGGATTCTGAGTTCAAATCACCCTAAAATGAACTTTTCCTTTTTTCCTTTCGAGATTGAATTGATAAAAATAAATTGCAGTTAGAGCTTCATTCAAGTTTAATCCAGTTCTTTGCGTTTTGAAGTTTTGTATGGTAAACTTAACCCGACACTTGCTTTAGCAAAGTCACATGTCTCTTAAAAGATTTTACTGGAATTCACATTGTTCATTAGCAAGCGTGTTTCATTATCATCTTCATCACTTCCTTTTCCTTTTCTTCATTATCACGCGGCTCCTTCATTTTCTTGTTTTCTTTTAGGTACCTATTCTCACCTAACAATCACTGCCGTGATTGTTGTTTTTCTCTTTCCTCCTGCCCCTCCTCCTCCAGCTCCTCTTTCTCCTCCTCCTCCTCCTCCTCCTCCTCCTCATTTATTTATTCATTTGTTTTTCTTGCAATACGCGCTGAGGCCCAAAGCTCTGTCTGTATATATCAGAATCGTTTTCTGAACAATTGCCATTGTGTTATGCGTTCTTGTGTTTATTTTTGTTTTTCCATTTTTTTTTCGTATTCGTATGTATCTTTGAACCCAGAAGTTAAGTAAAATCATCTGTGAAAATAAACAGCTACACGCACATATACGCACGCACACACACACACACACACACACATAGAGACAGGCAGGATGATGAATTGACAAACAAATGAGAAACAATATATAATGAAATATTCAATACAAGACATAAACGAACAAAAAAATGTAAATTGCCAAAGATTGACATTTACAAATATTTGTAACAATGATGCAAACAAATACACGCACACACACACACACACACACACACACACACACACACACACACACACACACACACACACACACACACACACACACACACACACACACACACACACACACACACTCACACACACACACACACACACACACTCACACACACACACACACACACACACACACACACTTACCCCCCCCACATATATATATATACTAATAAATTTACGAAATCACACAAGATCCTTTTTGCACCAATGGCTGTTTAACAGTATGCGACACACACTATCTTGTTCAATAATAACTGAAATACAGATTTAGTTGTGTGATGGCAATATACATAAATATTAATTAGGGTTATCAATAAAATTAATACAACTAATATTAACCAATTAATAATAATAATAATAATATATATATATACAATGATATTAAATAAATGGAAACTGTATTTATAAAACCATATTTATTTTAATATATATATTTCAAGGGCAATCTAGAAAACATTGGTACGCTTTCATCAGATAAAATACTATCTATATTTATAAAACAAACTTTGTATTTTATCTGATGAAAGCGTACCAATGTTTTCTAGATTGCCCTTGAAATATATATATATATATATTAAAATAAATATGGTTTTATAAATACAGTTTCCATTTATTTAATATCATTGAATATTTACTCCAGTAAATTGTTGAGTGCTGTAAATCAGTTATAAACATTTATGTTTGTCGGACTTCCAACAAATTAAATACAACTTCTACTTATATATATATATATATATATATATATATATTGCTTGTATCGTTTGCACATTATTACCTTAAAGAATATCTTTATATATAATATGCTCAATATTTCACTTTTCAGCATTGCCCCTTATACTGTGATTTCTGTAGCATAACATCTTTTTGTAACTCCTGCGTTTCTATATGATGTCACTCACACTGTCAATAGTTATGTATCTATATAAATGTCCTGAAGACTAGGATTTTAATTACCTGTTTAAACATTGTGTAAGCTCCGATGATTCCTGATATTCGTCTGGAAGAAACAATGGTCAGTAATTAAATGTATTAAACTAAGATTTGATTGTTTTATATTTTGTATATATATATATATATATATATATTCATTTTATTAAGGCTGATTAAATTCCTGACAACGGAAAGTATGAATAATGACTATCGGTTTAAGAACCTTTCTTGTTATCGCTGACCACTTTCAACAGAAGCACGGTGTTCTACCGATGTCCCAGATTTGAGCAACGTTACCTTCTGCTAGCACTGTGCGTATCAAGATAATATTCTTGAACAAAATGCTGAGCGAAGCGACGAGCAAGAACATTAGTCTGTCATGCTACTATCCTCATATCCTGAAGGCCTTTGATTCGATCCTTCATGCTTTGGTCGTCCATTACTACAACGATTACTGAAAGTACGGGGAAAGAAGTCGAGGAACTCATTACTAGTTATAAACAGTCTAAACTCTAAAGTAACAAGACTTACTATTTAGTCTTAATAAAATGAATATTAAAACTCTACTTCCCTATTGAGTACCATTTTCTCTCACCCATTAAATACCTACAAGTACACACACACACATACGCACACACACACACACACACACACACACACACACACACACACATATATATATATATATAATTCACAATCTGGCGTAATACATATTTATGGCACTCAAGATTACACAATGCAATCATCACGCAACCACCAACCCGACATCATCTCGCATCATCGCATCATCTTAAGTAATAAAATTATCTTCTTTCAGATGTAGAAGTGGGGTATTTTATCGTGACACCAACACATGAGAGGTTGTTGGTCATTGACTGGACTGAAGAGAATTCTCTGATTCAAAGGGTATACGATGGAGTTAGCATGAATATGTATGACACCATTGGTAAGTGATAATAGTTGACATAGTAAATATAGTTGATATAATAAAAAAGAGATTTCACAGGCTTTCACAGATTCATCCACAGGGAGAAGTCCCCTCAAACCCTATATTGAAATGGTTCTATCACCAACACTGTAGCTACTGGTCTCCCACCACGCTTACTTTCAGTCACCCTGTGGCTGTACTGGTTGAACGGCTTTTTGTAGTATGGTATATCACCAATCAGCTCGGTCCTTCGTGAGGTTCAGCTTCTTGAGCTCATTCTTCACCCTTAAAGTGCCTTTCTTGATCTAGCTCTTTATGTCCCCTGAATTCATTTCTATATAGATATTTCTAATAAATATAATTCTTTGATAAAATAACACAATGTAAAAAGCTTATCTTCTGTCCCAGCAGAATTACATATATATATATTTCCCTACTCCTCGACGACCTATAAAAAATTGTATTTTCATTATATCCGTTTGTTCTGTCTAGACAAAAATGGTGCTGAATTTTCATCGTAATTTAATTTTATAGACTGTAAAATTAATAGCTTTTGAAATGACATTAATGACAGGAAATCAAATATAATTCAAAATTTCTAATGAAAACGATAACTATCATGTTTTTGTAGTATTATTTTTGATAATGAAATTCATAATTTCTTTGGGGAAGGGGTGTTGCTGGTGGGGTGGGTTGGGGATAGGATTTTAGAGGAAAAATGATTATCTTTTTGGAGGAAAGGGAATCTTTAGGTTATTGATTCATAGCTTGAACCTCTCTATTCATTGTTATCGAGCCACAGTTGACTACCTCGGAGTTGGAATAGCTATTTCAACGCATCTCCCTCGCTATCTTCTTGGATAACAGCTTTTATTCTAAATACTACATCTAATGGAAGCAGAATAAGTCAGGTTCATACAACAGCAAACATATCAAGAATAACCAATGTCGCAAGAAAGCGACGCGATATCGTTTGGTATACACTTTAGCACAGGATGAACAAACTTGTAGCTGCAGAGAAATGGATATTTTTGATTGAATCCTCACCAGTGAGATTATTTTATAGAATCTAAAAGATTTACAAAAAAATAATGTTAAACTCGATGGAATTTGATGTTCTTAGTAACGGACATGGCAAATTGTATGAACCATCGATTGTTCGGCTGGTAAGGCGTCATAAAGTCAATTCAGTCAGATGCATTTATAATAAAAAGAAATAAATTTAGATTCTATTCCAACACGCGTATCTTTCAAAACATTTGGATGATGCTTAAAGTAAATATATATCAAAATGATAAATCCCAAACACCAAGTAATAAAGATAGTTTTATGACCCATATTTGGTTATCCTTCGCTCTCCCACTTCATATTTATCTCTCTTTACCACCCCAATTTCTCTCTTTCTCTCTCTCTATACCCCTCTCTCTCGTTCTCTCTCTCTCTCTCTCTCTCTCTCTCTCTCTCTCTCTCTCTCTCTCTCTCTCTCTTTCTCTCTCTCTCTCTCTCTCTCTCCTCATATCTCTTACTCTTTCTCAGACGATATTTCTGTACATGAATAATTTTGGAGTCGATTGAAGTGAAGCTCCAAATATTTGTAAATATTTGATAGACTCGAGTATTGGTCAATTATATTATAATATGGAGGGCAAATTGTCATGTATGCTTTCATAAGATAATGGAAAAATACTCGACAAATCCCGCTCATAATATAATTTCAAAATCTCCGTCAGTTTTAGATGTTGACTACGGTTCAGCGCTACGTATCCTGTTCTATGTAGGGCGGAAGACCTCATAAGAGTCAACGGCCATCCAAAAGTGTGTAAATATGTATATACACATGTACATATGTATGTATATGTATATGTGTATATACATGGGTGCATGTGTATGTATATGAGCGGGGACAGAGAAATAGTCAGGCTGGACACCCGATCGCGCGGTTAAACCACTGGGAGTGAAGGACCCCAAACATTTGTCAGGGCATTTTTCTAGGAGAAGGCAACTCAGGAAACTGGGATAACTGCGATATAAAGCCTGCAGCTCAGTAGTTACCGATGATGTTGATCTTTTCTTCTTTTCGGGTTATAGCTACTGTCGCTCATAGAGTGGGATTGGCTCAGTGCACAGTCTTTCCACACTTTAAAAAATATCTTCATGCACAGGCAGTGCACGATAGAATTAATTAATAATTATTAATAATGGTATATCGTGCAATGGCCATAATCGATAACGAGGAGGCAGCCATCATGTATGTATGTAGGCATTCATGCATACATGTATGCATATACGTGCGTATGTGTACGTATATATGTATGAATGTATTTATGTATGTATGCATATATGTATGTATGTATGAATGTATGTATGCATGTATGTATGCATCTATGCTTTTGCACGAGTGTATATATATATATATATATACGAAAAGAGTCAGGTCCCGACGGTTGAGCTCCGGCCGTTTCGACAGCTAGACCTGAACTAACCCACTAGTGTTCCCTGTATTACCCACTCTACTACCCTAAGTATCGAATACTCTGGTGCGTTATGGTACACACACACACATATATATATATAAACGTTTGTATATGTATAATAAAGCCAAAACAATGCAGGTATGGACATAGAATAAAGAATGCAAATGCAAAAGATATTGTTGACAATTAGTCTTTTACCTTAGATTTATTTAAATGTCCTTAATTTTCGAGATAATATCTCTTCTTCAGAGGGAAGTAAAGCTGTTAATCCAGTGTTCCAAATAGCTTGCCAAGTCATGCTGACAGGAAATGGTATAGAGTTCTATCTCTAATGTCATTAGAGATAGAACAGGTAAAAGACTAATTGTCAACAATATCTTTTGCATTTGCATTCTTTATTCTATGTCCATACCTGCATTGTTTTGGCTTTATTATACATATACAAACGTTTATACCTCATTACACAATGCTTCAAGTGAACTATAACCTCCTCCATATATATATATATATATATATACACCTATACGAAAAGTGTATAACATATAGAAAAGTATATAACACATACTATATATCAGATTTTTCAGTTTTTATCCCCATATGATTATACTTTGTATTATTTTCTCGTATCTTTTCTAACATTGTCATTTATATGTAATCCAGATTAATAATGAATTACATTATATGAGATAGTCTATAATCTTTGAAACGAGGTACTAACACGAGTGCAGACATACT
Source organism: Eledone cirrhosa (assembly GCA_964016885.1). Lineage (NCBI taxonomy): Eukaryota > Metazoa > Mollusca > Cephalopoda > Octopoda > Eledonidae > Eledone > Eledone cirrhosa. Next base: position 367,154,564 of record OZ024740.1, read on the forward strand.
TGCATGAAAATATATATAAATATACCTACATTGAGCCAATGAAAACATCTCTATAAAGACGCCCGAGCAACTAAAAAATACTAGCCTAATGTATCTCAAATCGCAACTGACTATCTTAAATACAGAATACATTAGATATACTAGATAGCGTAGTCCCTGAAGTACATACAAAAAGATGTGAGGCTTAAATTTGGTGTGTCTTTATTCATTAAGCATCTTGAAGAAGGTTGACAACACTATGAAGTGCTAGTAAACAACGTGAAGGGTTGTTCACTCAATTGTTCTATAGATAGTAAAAACGTAACAAAAATAATGTAGTATTAGATAGTTCTATGATATGGATTCTAATATCAGCGACGTATGTTAGTTCTTCTTCATCCAGCCGTAACCATTCCCAAGAGTCCATAATCTTATATGGTCTTCCCTTTGATTGTGAGACAAGCAATCAAATCAGCAAATGGGGTATTTCTAATTAATAACTAAAAATTGTTGTGTAAGAAAAAACAATATGTATGGATTTCAACAGCATATTCTGGTTAATTATACAATGGCCAAGTATCCATAAATTTTTTGTAGCTTAACCGAGAGAAAGGTGTTGCATACATCACTTTATTATTAACCACCTGAGTGTGCTGAGATTCATATAGTTTATTTTCAGTTTGAAGATCCATAAGTCATCCTCTGTGTAATATTCTTTATAAGAGTGTTAAATCCAAAGAACTATTTATCCCAGGAGAAAGAATTGGGCGATTAGGTGTGATGCGCTTGTTAGGTAGTTTTGGGGGATTGGCTAAACGATAAAAGACGCAAAATGAGGGCAAGGCATATGCTGATTAATGACCCTGTACTGGTAGACGATCTTCTTTTGATGTTGGTATAGTACATTATTGTGGATCTTACGAGATTAATGTAGAATGTCATTAATTGATCAGAACTGAAGTATTTTCTGCTACGTCACTGGAGGACGTAGAGGATTACGCATTAGCGCCTGTTGAAGCTATTAGGATTGACTTGTAAGTATGCATTTTAGTCATTTAATTATAACTATGTGAAATGACACAATGTAGAACTAGTGGCAAGATGCAAATTACCGAGGATTCGGCTTCTGGACAAACTTATTTATCATCTCAACCATCTACCAGGTACAAATTCATTGTTGATAAATACATTTAACATACGACATAATATACGAAAATTATTTTCCAAATTTCATTAATCTCCTCTGCCTAGTTTAAAAAATAATAATCTGTAGTTATCATTATATTCAAAGTTCAGGAAAATATCCCAATAACGGAGAATATCTTATTTTCCATTGGTTAAGGAAAACATAGTAGTATTACATATATATTTATTTTCTAGTTATATTTATCTTGTATATTTCATGCTTGTATAGAAATACATTGTAATAAGAAAAGAACACAACAATATAAACTGATAACATATTCTATCTCATTCTTGTATACTTTTGACAAGAGATTTGATATAATGTGTTAAAACATATTGTTGAATTGTAGTTCATGTTATTTGTTAAATACACAAACACATATATACTATTGTATTCACGTCTTTATTCCTTTACATCATTAAATATATAAAACAAATAGAGTAAATGTGGTTTTGTGTACTACACACCTAACAACAGAGTAAGAGACAAAACATGGGCTTTATTCATTGTAAATATAACTACTATAGCCGTCAATCGCAATCCGGTATGATATGGTAAAACGTGCCATGCTTTTGTTAATTGTTTTAGGTGCATTCGTGAGCAGACAGAGACAACGTCTATATTCTTCCTCCCCTGATTTAGCGGAATATTAGGGATGTGACAGCTGAAAGAAGAAAGGACTGCATCAGAACTGGGCTGATGCTTTCTTTATCGACTCCGAAAGTATGAAAGCCAGAGTGGTCCTCAGCAGGATTTTAACTCAGAATGTAGAGAGCCGTAACAAATATCCAACGCTCTACAGACATTAACTAATAACATGCAGAACAATTCTTTTCAAAAGAAAAACGAAAGATAAAGCTGAAGTGTTCGTATTGTCTCTTTAGGTCGCTGAATTCGCAACATTTTTTAGGAATTCTGAGAAAATTACCGGCAGCATTTAATTATTTCACTCTATGGTTTCCGTTTTAAATCCACCAACACTAACCTTTCTTCATTCTATGGGCAATGGCAAAAAATGAGTACTGGTCGAATACAATATCTCTGTAATCGACTGTTTCATCAACAAGGAAAACAATAAGAATGATCACCATTTGGTGATTACCACTGACTATCAAAAGGTCAAGCTAATTTACTCGTTAACAAATCCATGTAATTAGTATAATCCAAACCAGTGAATATTTCCACGCATTAGATTGTATTATTATGCAATACGAGAATAACGTACTGTAATTATTATTTTGATATAGTCATAAATGTTTAAATATGGGAATATTGCTGTTAGTGGACCTTCGTCGTTTTCGACGATAAGTGTTCCAGTTCAACGGAAATATTTGTTCGCAAAATTAATGTGTAAGTGGCTGAGCATCCAGCATGAAACAATTGTTCACAAAGGTGAACACTTGGAATACAGTTACAACTCAATTTTGCCAGCTGAGTGGATAAAACACACTTGATTTCTTGTCTTAATCAAGGACACGTCGCATCATCTAGTCCGACAATTACTCACAAATATACGACCGTGAGCCCAGCACCATAACCGCTACGCCACGCGCCTTCACAATATCCGGATCCGGAAATAGAAATATAAAAACAGATATAAAACTATGAATATAAATATAGTTAGGATTTCATATTACGTAAACTTCTGTCATTAAGTAGATAGATTTTTTTTTGTGCCTCACAAACATTTATTTACAATAGTTTATAACTTTGACTATTAATCCGTATGGTGAGCAAATGGGGTCCCACGAGCTGGCCTTCCCACAGCCCTGGCGGACAGGATGGAGAAGGCGTTTCCCCGGAGGATGGTAAGGGAGATGCGCTGGAAGAGCCATTCTAACTCGTAAGGCTCACACCTGCGGCGGACTAGCTCAGCACCTATGGTGGTGAATAGGGAGGTAGCCCTAGGGCCATGGACATCAGAAGTCTCCACTGCCAAGGGCACGACCGCGAACCTGCCGGAGAGTGGCCGGTACTTGTAGAATTTGGCCTCCTCAGCCCGACGTGCAGCAGTACCTGGGTTAGTTGCAGACTGCACCAGGTTGCGGTGGGAGAAAGTGTCGCTGCAAGTGGCATACCAGACGAGGGGTTTGCCACCGCGGAACGGGAAGATGGTCTATAGACAGATTGAAAAACCCCCCAAAAAACGGAAGTTATAATTTTTGACTTTGAAGTTATAAGTTTTGAATTTCTTACTTATATGCCATTTGTTTTAGCACACACACTAAATTTTTTATAAATAAACATATTCCATTGCACACTTCGACATTTAACAGATGAGAGTTTAACAAATCTACAGTAAATGGGCTATTTTAACAGGATCTTTGTTTCCTGTGAAAATAGCCCATTTACTGTAGATTTATTAAACTCTCATCTGTTAAATGTCGAAGTGTGCAATGGAATATGTTTATATATAACAAATTTAGTGCGTGTGTTAAAACAAATGGATATAAGTAAGAAATTAAAAACTAGGTATCTTTGGTTTCTCATTTTATGCTATCATTTCTATTTGTCTACGTTAGAAATATGTTCTTCGGTCCATTTTAGATTACTCCTCAACATTTTAGACAGTGTGAATGATTTTTATTCACGTGACTTGTACACACACATGATTTATTTAGATACACATATCAAATAGACTATACATTGTTTTAGAAAATTAGTAAAGATGTATTAATTCCTATTTAAATAGTCTAATAATCTCGATGTTTACTAAAAAAACTCAAAAGCAAAATTGACAATGAAACCCAAACTATTGATACATTAAGAAAATGAATATAGCAATTAACTCTACGTAGATAAATGTTATAAATAAATCGACTGCCAAGTAAAGTTGTTTAATACAAAGTAGGTACTTTGTGTAAATCTTAATATTATCACCAATTTCTCAGAATCGAGAACTGTTTAGGAATATCACTGTAATTTTCATGTTTGTGAATATATCCAGTATATGTTTACAGGAATCTGAAATCATTTGCAAAACATTTACTACCAATCAATCTTTACTTATCAAGTTTTTCTTTTTAAATGTGTTCATAGAACATTACAGGGGTGTTTAAGAAAGAACAAATTCTATTTTCTGTAACAAAAGTAGTCTCTGACAGCATTCTGTAAACATATTTTTCTTTTAGTTTCACTGCACTGTTATTTCTTTTAACTGACAGTAAATATGCATACGTTTATTTCCACCCCAGGTAATTTAGAATATCAAATGTCAAACATTTTAAGCCTTGTTATTTTCAAATAACATGCTGATCTCCAAAAGACTCCAGTCAGGTATGACAGCCAATTCTCAATATATATTTAATATCAGGTTGTCACTAGATAAAATATCCTTACAAAGAAAAACAAAAAAAAATTGAGAACTTAAGAAAAAATTACATATGATGGTGACTTGTAAAATTGAGAAATATCTAATCAAACTGCCATAGGTTGACAGAATTTCTTCTGAAAATGAAGTTAATTCAGCCCTACTGCCAACAGATTTGAAAATACGTAATGTATTCACAAAATGGTTAAATAGTCTGTCTATTCGTTGCTCTTAATCAATAGATTCGCGTATAGCACTGGTCTTATTTCACTTCACAGCAATAGCTATTACCTTCATATCATATGCAACTGCACATAATCGTACATTGAAAGGTCGATCATTCATATATAATTCAACATTTCGTTTCTAGATTCTTTCATGTGAAAGATATTAAAAACATATTCCAAGCATAACTACATTGAAGTCATGTCAAGAAAACAGCTCTCTCATAATCAGGTAGAAGTAGACGCCTAATCTCCTCACATAGTCAGTCAAGCTGAAGTTAAGTTGCATCATAGACAGTTACTATCGGAATAGTTTTCTTAAAATCAAAATGGGAAAAAATGCACAACCTAAGTAGTAAACAAGTGGTATAAAATATCTATTTTGAGAATGCTGTAAGCCATGTCATTAATGAAGAGAAATGTAACGCAAGTGCAAAGTTTCATGCAATTCATATAACATTTTTTTTAGAAAAGCCTATAAGATAAAAATTTAAAGATAATAAAATCAAGTACAAAATGGATCTTCGTGAGTTTGGGGCGTTGTTGACTATTGAGACAGAGTACTGTCTTCCACATTTTCTCAGTTTAATTAGACGAATGGGAAACAAACGAGGAGTTTGTCCCAGGAAATTTTTATTCCTTTTCTCTTAATGCGTTATAAATAGATTTGAGCATCATCTATTTATATAAAATAGTTTGTGTCTCTGTCTGTATGTATGTATGTCTGTTCCTATGCATTCCTATGGACCAAATCAAATCAAATTTTACAAGGTAATAGTATTAGACCCCAGGAGTGTCAACACGTAATTTTTATTTTCATTTGGATTAAAACAATATAATATTTTATTTTAAATAACATTTCTATAGTGAACAATAGTAAACCACCACCACCGCGACAATGACGACGAGTCACATTTTTAATATAAGTGTGTATGTTTCTGTGAGTGTGGGTATGTTTGCGAGTTTGGTACTATATAAGTTGCATACACATTATCTTCACACACAGACAATTAAATACACACACACACACACACATCTACACATACAGATACATGTGATGACAGACAGGTGTGCGTGAAGTATGTCTGTGTGTGTCTGTCTTAGTATATGTATGTGAGAGTGTATGTGTGTGTGAGTGCATGTGTGTGTGAGTGTATGTAAGAGTGTATGTGTGTGTGCGTTTATGTGTGTGTCGGTGGATGTGTGTGCGAGTATGTGTGTGAGTGTAAGTGTGTGTGAGTGTATATGTAATAATTTTTATTTTCATTTGCATTAAAACAATAGAAAACAACACACCGATGTCACATTTTGTATATGAATATGTATGTGTCTGTGAGTGTGTGTGTGCGCGTTCATTAGGTACACACACACCTACACATATGTAGCAACTGACGAAAATTGAGGTGAAAAGCTATGCGTGTGTCTGCGTGAATTGAAGTCTGTGTGTGTCTGTCTTAGTATATGTATATGAGAGTGTATGTGTGTAAGTGTTTAGCAACAATTTATTTATTTATTTGGACACCAACAAAATATTACACAATGAATATTGTTTACCCTAAGGTGCTTCAAGATTAACAGATTTTAATTTTTAAATTATATTATCATTACAATTTTGATATTTAAAAAAATAAAATATAGATATTTTGAAATAACTATGAGAAAAAAAAAATCTTCATATTTATTGTTTTCTAATCTGAAAAAGAACAGCAGTAACCCGGGCAACGCCGGGTAATTCAGCTAGTTCTTATATATAATTGTAAGTCACGAAAGAATTTGAAACTAAATAAATATTTATCAATTTTGTTTCAAAATAGAGTCTATCTTACATATTGTTAGGGATATAATGTCGGTATAACAACCTACTATGTTATATAAAGTTAATCGTTAAATAAAATTCCTTAGAGAATAAATGTTTTGATATAAAGCCCTATACTAATCGGATAAGGAAAACATATGTTGTTTATACGCATCTTTAAAACCAGTATACGCATAAATAAAATGAAAAGGTATAATCGATAAGTGAATTAGTTTATCATTTTCTCTCGTAACTTCCTGCAATACCATGAGATGTTTTTGCAGAGCTAGACGAATGATAGTGTGTTAAAAGTCATGTCTATCTATTTCAAAGTAAAAAGAAATCAAATTATATGAAGGTGTTATTCGGGGAGATGACGTCTGCCAATCTACTAATAATAGTCTAAAGAATCTCAAATTATTTCGCTACTTTAATAGAATGTAAATTATTTACTTTAATTTTGAGCTCAAATAAAATTTGCTGTCCATAATAAGTATTACATGAACTAAGTTAATACTTACAGTTATACCCCACTATATATATATATATAACGAAGGAGGTGGGGTAAGGAACCAGATGGGCCATAACGCAGTAGAGTATTCAATATTTATGGTTATGGAGTGGGTAATAGGAAAATCTTAGTGGGTCTAACATTTTCCTATATATATATATATATATATATATATATATATATATATATATATAGGTAAATGTTTGACCCACTGATATTTTCCTATTACCCATTCTACTACCCTAAGCATTGACTGCTCTGGTGCGTTATGGCCTATCTGGTTCCTTATCACACCTCCTTCGTTATATATATAAATATATATATATATATATATGTATATATATATATATATATATATATATATATATATATATATATATATATATATATATATATATATATATATATATATATATATATATATATATATACATACATATATATATATGTATATATATATATATATATATATGTTGGCTGCCAACTCGTTTTCGAGTATGGCCACTACTTTATATCCATGTAGGAGAACTCCTACCGATGCGCTGAACGAGTGTGACTTTTTAGTCCAGCCAGCGACTTGAAAACTCTGGTACAAGCACTACACGTGTGACAATTATTGACACATAGTGCTGGGCCAATGGTACCTTGTGACGACAAGTGCCGAGAGATCTCCAGATATAAAACAATGCCTGTGCTGGACATCCTGAAGGACTAAAAACAAAACCTGTCAAGGGGAAAAGGAGCTCTTAAGAGTCAATGGCCATCCAAAATCAGCGGGAGAGATGAACCCTTAGCCTTTGTCAAGTCAGAATTCTAGGAGAAGGAAAACTTTCATATAACACCTGCAACTCTGATGGTATCCAATGATGTTGACTTGTTCTTCTTTTTGGTAAATATCATCTTGGTTAAGACAGTGGGGCTGGCTTTGTGCAGTGCCTTTGCTCACTATAGAAGCTTCATATATATATATATATATATATATATATATAGGAAAAAGTATGACCCCACTCTATTACCCTAAGTATTGAGTAGTCTGGGGCGTTATGATCCATCTGATTCCTTACCACAATTCCTTCGTTATATATATATATATATATATATATATATATATATATATATATATGAATGTATATATAGTGTATTTTGCAATACACTGTATGCTTAATTAAAAGCATTTCGAAGACCTTATGCTATTGTTTTAGAGTAGTGACAGACTCACTTACTTTAATTTTCAGCAAACAGAGGAGATAAAGATGACAGGGCCCTGTTTCGCATTTATTGATGCTTATCAAAGCCAACTACTCCTCCTGTTTGCTGAAATCATGGATGTTTGGTTCTTATAGAATTCTAGTAAATAATCAGGAACTGATTATACAGACCGGTTGCCGGTGAAGCAGGAATTGAAAATTAGAATTGGTGCTCTGAAATAGCTATATTTATATATGAATGTATATATAGTGTGTTTTGCAATACACAGTTTGCTGAAAATTAAAGTGAGTTTTTCACTACTCTAGAACAATAGCATAAGGTCTTCGAAATGCTTTTAATTAAGCATACAGTGTATTGAAAACTACACTATATATATATATATATATATATATATATATATATATATATATATATATATATATATATATATATATATATACAGATATATATATATATACATATAATTGGAAATTTAGTAAAATCGAATCTTTGGCGGTTTGCAAGCAAATTCGGCCTACTTATATGAAATGATGAGTTAGAAAATATATATATAGATACATATATGCAAACATATATATATATATATATATATATATATATATATATATATATATATATATATATATATATATATATATATATACATACATACATATATATATAGTGGGGTATAACTGTAAGTATTTAGGGATTGATTGAAAAGACACCTGATTTCGTTCTTCCGTTATTTTGAAATGACCTCTATATTTAAATTATATATATGTATATAAACTACAAATTGATTGACCTATATATATATCTAAAATAGACACATGAATCAATCACAGGGATAATTTGTAAAGTGTGTAAGCACTCACAACTAGGTAGGTAACTAATTAAAGTTTAACTAGAAATTCATATATGGATACCTTTTAAAATGATTAATCTTCCTTGTATATGTTTCATTAAAGAAATATATTTCACCATTAATCCGTAAAATCACAGTAGTCAAATCGGATTTTCAACAAGGGAGAAGATTTAACTATCTGTATTTACACAGCAAATACAAATCTGTGAATGACCCGTCGCACGTGTTGCATTTGTAAAAATACACACATCGTACCAGCGTCATCCCAGTGGCGTGAATAGGATTATCGACAGCTAGAAATAGCAGCCGAGTCCTTTCAACTGAGTTAGCTCTACAATTAAGGGGCCGTATATATACCCAACATTAAATTAAGGATGTCATGTTCGAGAGACATGCACCATATCCACTGTAGAATAAGCTCAAAGATTCCAATGAATAGATCGAGCATTTTATATCAACTAGAAATTGATTGACACACACACACACATATATATATATATATATATATATATATATATATATATATATATATATATATATATATATATATATATATATATATATATATATATATATATATATATATATATATATATATATATATATATAAGAAGTTAATATCGCCACAGGTACTAAGTACCCCTGGAAATATATAGGGTGTCTATGATACAATGGTTGTTCAATGGTATTAATTTGACATACCAGAACTATAAAATTGAGGTAAGGGGAGCAAGTAAAATTCAAACAATTTTTTAAAATAAATAAAAAAATATAATTTAAATATTTACCTATTCCAATTGCTTTTACCGAACGGTTTCACTTCACAAAAGATTGGAGATTCCTAGGAATCTCCAATAGAAAAGTTTAAATCACCAGAAAGCATTTTCCTTTCCTAGAACAAAAAGTCCCGGGAAAGGCAAAATATAATGCCATCTGCCAGCTAGCACAGGATCGAATGGGGCCGAACATTTGACCTATGCATGAACCAGCCCCTAGTAGAAGCGGAAGTAAACATAGACGTGTTGTCTATCTCGCCACTAATAATTGTTTCTACTTTTGGCACAAGGCCATCAATTACCCAGTACATTACTGGTACTTTATTTTATCGACCCCGTAAGGATGAAAGGCAAAGTTAACCTCGGCGGGATTTGAACTCAGACTGTAAAGGGAGGACGTAACTATGCTGGAAAGCATGGCGTCCGACCCTCTACCGATACTGCCAATCCACACACTAATAATAGCAGCTAAATAGAACAACAGATTTGTTCTCTACATAACGGAGTATATTAAAAGAAGTTAATATCGCCACAGGTACTAAGTACCCCTGGAAATATATAGTGTGTCTATGATACAATGGTTGTTCAATGGTATTAATTTGACATACCATAACTATAAAATTAAAGTAAATATTCTCCGTTATGTAGAGAACAAATCTGTTGTTCTATTTAGCTGCTATTTTTAGTGGTGAGATAGACAACACGTCTATGTTTACTTCCGCTTCTACTAAGGGCTGGTTCATGCATAGGTCAACTTTTCGGCCCCATTCGATCCTGTGCTAGCTGGCAGATGGCAATATATTTTGCCGTTCCCAGGACTTTTTGTCCTAGGAAAGGAAAATGCTTTCTGATGATCTAAACTTTTCTATTGGAGATTCCTAGGAATCTCCAATCTTTTGTGAAGTGAAACCGTTCGGTAAAAGCAATTGGAATAGGTAAATATTTAAATTATATTTTTTAATTTATTTTTAAAAGTTGTTTGAATTTTGCTTGCTCCGCTTACCTCAATTTTATATATATATATATATATATATATATATATATATAAAACAAACACATTGCGCATGTCTCTCGGACATAAGACCCTTAATTTAACTTTGGATATATATATATTGTTATACTTGGGGAGGGTCATATTGTTGTAATAATATTAGCAGAAATAATAACAGAACATACTCACTGTTTGGTTGGTTTTCGCTTCTGCCTCTTTTATATCTCCCTAGTTAATTTATTTGGCAATCAAAGTTATATATATATATATATATATATATATATATGTATAATTTATTTGGCAATCAATGTTATATATATATTAGTATTTAGGGAGTAAAATCTTTCATATTCGTTAACTTTAAAGGAACCAGTATTTTCAATTATATTTGAAAAAGAAATGACTATTCTTAAATGCACAAATGTCGCTGTGGATCCACAGTAGACTGCTTCGGCCCTATCCACGATCCTGCGCTCACACAGCGAGGTAATAAATCATGGCTTTAATGCTGCAGGCTTCCCCTCCCAGATCGAGCTGGTGGGGCTGGAAGAAGGGAACGGCAAAAGGCAAGATGGCATGACCGTCTTCCTGTTCCGCGGTGGTAAACCGCTCATCTGGTATGCCTCATACAGTGATATACTCTCCAGTGGCAACATGGGGCAGTCTGCAACTAATACAGGCTCTGCTACACCTCGGGCCGAGGAGGGTAAATTATCTAAGTATCGGTCACTCTTCGAAAAGTTTGCAGTCGAACCCGAAGCATTGGAAACTTCTGGTGTGCTAGGCCCTAGGACCACCTCCCAACTCCCAACCATCGACACAGAGTTGGCTACCCGCAGGAGGGAGCCCATTGAGCGTCACCTTCACCATACTCTGGGGAAACGCTTTCTCTATTTTGTCCACTGGGATCATGGGGTGGCCAATGCGTGGGCTCCCATTTGCTCATAATAGTGAAAGATGGGGAGAGCGGCAGAGACGGATGCAGTGACAGTGGTAATTTGGTTCCATTGTGTTTGGACCTGGTGTATATGTATATATTTATTTACCACACTACATCTTATTCACAGTTGTATATTGAACAGTCGAATAGGAATTAATGTATTCTATTTTTTTATTAATAGATGTCTTCGCAGGAATGAAAAATAATTGATTAATATCTCCTTACCCAAAGGGATATATACACAGACACACAGACAAGTTTAATTGTTATAAATAGTGGAAACAGCCATGTTTGATGTTAATGATACGGTTTCCGTCATCTTTGGCAGCACTGCTAAGCTAACCAATATTCACAATGAATCACGTTTGTCAGTTTCGAAGTTTCTCTGTTTGTAGTTCATAGGTTAGAATACCATTTTAACAGAATGTCTGAACCGGGTTGGAAGGTGCAAAACAAAACTTATTGAATATATTATTTTCCTCGGATCTTCCAAAATTAGGCTGTGCATTGAGAATTGTGAGGGCGTCGGGTAATCTGCTTTGTGGTTTTAGATGCAGCTCTTTACATTATGAGGTCAATCCTGTTAAAATCCTCCGGAGTGTTTTCACTATAATCAAAGGAGCACTGTTGTACGTCAATCTGTCACCAAATCTATTAGAAGAAATCCGATAATGTGTGGTATCATCGGTTTCTCATTCTTAAATATGGTTTCTCTTTACTTACATGCTCGCTCACTCTCTCTCTCTCCTCTCTCTCTCTCTCTCTCTCTCTCTCTCTCTCTCTCTCTCTCTCTCTCTCTCTCTCTCTCACACATACACATATATATGAATGTATATATATATATACACACATACATATATATATATATATATATATATATATATATATACACATATATATATATATAAAACCCGCTATCTCAATTTTACTTTTGATAATCATAAGAACTGTGAAACCAGTAAAGTAAATAAATATTGCATTTTCAAATTGTTTTCCTTATATATATATATATATATATATATATATATATATATATATATACATATATATATATATGTGTGTGTGTGTGTGTGTGTGTGTGTGTGTGTGTGTGTGTGCGCGTGCGTGCGTGCGCGTGTGTGTGTATGTATATGTGTGTGTGTGTGTGTGTGTGTGTGCGTGTGTGCATACTTCGTTCAGTCACAGATTAGAAACTGATATTTTAAACGCATGTTTCAGTAATATTAAAAGGCATACACATTTTAATGCCTATATACCCCATATGATAAACGAATGTACAAAACAAGCCCACTTTGGCATTAAGTTTTCCTGGAAATGATTTTGGATGGGCAGAATTGTTAGAGAGTCGGATAAAATGGTACTGCGGTATTTGCTCTGGATCTTTACATTCTAAATTCAAATCTTGCTGAAGTCAACATTTCATTTATCTTTTCGGGGTTCGATAAAATAAAGTAGCTGCTTCGTAATGGGGTTGGTTTTATCAATATTGCCGTTCTCTCCATAATTGCAGGCATTGTGTCAATGTTAGAAAGAATTATGTGTTTCGGAAAAATGTTGATTTCGTCATTTAATCCATGTCTCTTTCTTGGGAAAAAATGTCGCGAGTAATCTCCCACGTGCAAATTAACCGATCCGGGGTATTATGGCGAAATAGCAAAGGCAGCTTGATATAGATATATAGTTATATATATGTACACACACGCATATATATGTACACACACGCATGCAAATACACACACACACACACACACACACACACGCACACACACATATATATACATATATATATATATTTACTGTAGAAGAGAGAGTGAGAGAATTAGAGTGAAAAGAATCGACTCTAGCTCTTAAATGTTACTGAATTTATCGACCACAGAAATACAAGAGACGAAATTGACCTCGGCGAGAACAAAAACAGCAAGACATTCTATTTGATGTGTGATCGAATCTGCCAATTCAACGTTTATTTAAATGTAACGACCATTACCGACTCAATATACCAAATTTAAACAGGGCATTTATGTAATTACCTAAAGTAAACAAACAAACAAAAAAAAACCTTAAAACGTAAAAATAAAATTTTCGCCAGTTTGAGCGAACTCTACCTCTTTTGGATTCTTTAAATAAAAGTGGCTTAATTTATCTTATTTCAACATCCGTTGCTATAGATAAGAAATAATTCATTAAAATATTTACCATAACAGTCTGCTATAAGTTAGAAAGTATATGATGATGCATAAATAAAAATACCCACCCCTCTAAAAAAAAAAAAAAAAAAAATCAAATGAAAAAGAAGCAATGATATTTTTATTTCTGACCTTAAAAATATGATAAAAATAAATGCATGAATAATTATGCTGAAATAATGATATAAAATATAAAAATGAAAAAAAAAAAAAAAAAAGTCTAATGAATAGTTTTATTTATTTGTTAAGATTTTGGTGGTGATAGAGATGAGGAATGAGAAAAATAAGAAGAGAAACAGAGATAAAGGGAGACAGAAAGTGAGAAGAAATATGGGGGAAAACATAGAAAACAAAGAGAGGCGATTTAGAGAGAAAGAGACATAGAGATACAGATAATAGGAAAGACTCTTGAGAAATATTTATAATCATGGATGGACACAGAGATGGTTATGTATTGACACTTCTGAGGAGTGGTTACACGTAAATTCATTTTTGGTGCCAAGTCTATTGGAATAATCAATTTAATGCTTGCTGAATTCCTCATGATACCAAGAAATATAGAAACAAATAAAGAAATGAGAAAAATGAAAGTAAAATAAAGAAATATAGAAAGAGAGAAAGAAAGAAAAAAAGTTAAGCTGTAAATAAGCGAATAAACAACTCTGACAGTATGATATTAAAAATTAGACACATATAAAATCAGACATAAACACACACACATATATACACATGCGCGCGCACACACACACACTCACACACAAACAAGCACATATATATGTATATGTATGAACATTTTAAGTTTTTATCAGGTAAGTGGGTATATATGTATATATATATATATATATATATATATATATATATATGAGTATGTGTGTGTGTGTGTGTGTGCCTGTATATACGTATGTATGCGTTTAATATATATATATATTATATATATATATTGTTATATTTTGGGAGGGTCATGTTGCCAATAAGAAACACACGCACCAGTTGTTTCACTTCAATTTATTATAAATTAAATTTATAAATTTAGGAATTTATAAATTTCCGGATGGTTGGTTGGTTCCACAACCAGACGATTGTTCATATATTGTCAAAGTTCTTTCGTCACACAGTATGTGACCTCTTCAGTGACAGGGGATTCTTTTCTTTGTTTCTGTGTCTCTCCTTTGTTCTGTCCTACGCCATCGTGTTTTTGTGTGTGTTGTGTGCTTAGTTTACGCTTCTGTTACATCCGGGTGTCTGTGTGTGTTTATATTTGTTTATTTATTTGTTTATTTACATGTTACTGGTTGGTTGTTTGTTCTATGTGTATGTGTGTGTGTTTTCATTTTGTCCCTAATTGTAAGTTGTGATGTTGCTATTCCATTCATGCTTTCTATTTAATGTAAATTAAATTAAATTAAATAGAAAGCATGAATGGAATAGCAACATCACAACTTACAATTAAGGACAAAATGAAAACACACACACACACACATAGAACAAACAACCAACCAGTAACATGTAAATAAACAAATAAATAAACAAATTTAAACACACACAGACACCCGGATGTAACACATGCGCAAACTAAGCACCCAGCACACACACAAACAAGATGGCGTAGGACAGAACAAAGGAGAGGCACAAAAACAAAGAAAAGAATCCCCAGTCACTGAAGAGGTCACAGAATGTGTGAGGAAAGAACTTTGACAATATATGAACAATCGTCTGGTTGAGGAACAACCAACGAACCGGAAATTTATAAATTCCTAAATTTATAAATTTAATTTATAATAAATTGAAGTAAAAGCAACTGGTGCGTGTGTTTCTTATTGACGACATGACCCTCCCAAAGTATAACAATATCGGTTTCAACACACGTTTTCAGATAAAGAATCTTGCTAATCAAATTCAGAAACGATATATATATATATATATACGCGTGTGTGTGTGTGTGTGTGTGTGTGTGTGTGTGTGTGTGTGTGTGTGTGTGTGTGTGTGTGTGTGTGTGTGTGTGTATGTATATGTGTGTGTGTGTGTGTGTGTGCGTGTGCGTGCGTGCGCGTGCATATAGGTAATTAAATGTTTAATCTCAAGTAGTTATGCATTTAAAGCGGATTCTGTATCAATGGAAACCGGTTGTTGTTAGTGTCGTCGAAACTTATATAATTTTTGTTGTTATTTATGAATATAGTGCATTCATACTTATATTCATGCATAAATGCATACGTACACACACACACACACACACACATATATATAAATATGTATATATATATCAGGATCGAAAGGGTCGAAGCTCAGCCGTCGGGGTCCTGACTATTTTCCTATTACCCACTCTATTACCCTAAGTATTGAGTACTCTGGTATGTTATGGTCTACCTGGTATCTTGCCACACCTTTGTTTATATATATATATATATATATATATATATATATATATATATATATATATATATATATATATATATATATATATATATGTATGATGTATATATGTCTGTGTGTGTATGTATGTATACACACACACCCTTATATATATATATACATATATATATACGTTTAGAGGCTGAATTCTGTATCAGACTGCTGTCTGTATCAAAGTTGGACCCGAAGTTTGTTTTAGTGAGATATAGGCACTCTTCTCGTGTATAAGGAATGTATTTCATGTTCACGGTATCCGAAGTTTTTTTTTACAGTGATACGATTATGTGAAATAGCTCAAATATTCTTAACCACAACTAAAATATATCACTAGGCACCAACTTTTCAATTTATGCTCAATATATTACTTTAGCCATCTCCACCTCAACCAATTACAAACAAATAAAATCTGCTGGTGAATTGGCAGTATCGGTAGAGGGTTGGACGCCATGCTTTGATGCATAGAGTTACGGTCTTTGCCATTCTGAGTTCAAATCCCGCCTTGGTTAACTTTGCCTTTCTTCCTTACGGGGTCGATAAAATAAAGTACCAGTAATGCACTAGGATAATTGCTGGCCTTGTGCCAAAAGTTTTAAACAATTATATTTAAAATACGGGTTCCAAACATAACTTTCATTTTCTTTTATCACCTCTAGTCTTGGGCTATCGTGTACCTCGCTATATAGTGATGGATTCACCAGGGAACTAGTGAACCACAGTCACACCTTATGTTTTGGTTTCTTAGAATTTGATTCCGAACATAGCACCAGGTTTTCCTCATCATCAATCTTAACGGTTTCTAATTTTGGCATAAGGTCAGCCATTTTGGAGGTTAAATAGTTGACCGGTTCATTATTTTATCGACCTCGGAATGATGGAAAGGAAAGCTTGGCCGATGGCTTAAGCTGATGGAGTGTTAATATCCGTATTAATGCTATCAATATTTTACATTATTAAATCAATGTTATTCTACAAAAATTCTTTGTTATATAAATCTAGAAATAAAAGATAACGGGGAGGCTCGTCCCGTCAGAAATAGCTGCCAAATCTCCCACACGCCACATCATACCAAATAAGATATGATAATGAGGTTATAGATATACTGTTTGAATTTCCAAAAGAATGACGGGTCAAGTCAGGCTACAATTTTCGCAATGAAGTATTTTCTGGAGTTAAACAACGAACAAAACAATAACGAAACATATTTTGAATTAAATGTCTATTTTCAAACACATGATAATAGTTGAGACGAGAGTAAAGTTATAGCAATCCATTATACGAAAAACTGCTGCAGTAAAAACTCGAGGCTATTTGTGCCTCAGACGTAAAGTTTGTTGCCAGAACACGAAGTTCCAAGTTAATTTAACCAACAGCAACTATAACAACAACTACCACAACACATATAACAACAATAGTAACAAAGACTAAACCAGTAACAACAACATCGTTAAACTAACCAGTGAAAGAAAGCAAACAAAGTGTAAGTTCACTATTTGCCAAGTAAAGAAGAAAAAATATAACTGGGAGAAAATGAGGTTGGAATTTGCCCAACTATAAGAGTCACTTCTAACCTTCATTTCTAATTCTATTTTCGAAACAAATTTTCACTATTATCTAGATCGACACCAACAAAGTCTCATTTATTTCCACTTTTTCACATTAAAAACTTTTTTTGTTTGTGAAATTCAAATATTAAGTATAATTTTAAGTATAATTTTTGTTTCATTACCTCAAAACCTACACATTACATTATTGATACTATTATTACATATTGTAATAATTGTTTCTACTTTAGGCACAAGGCCAGAAATTATCCAGTGCATTACTGGTACTTTATTTTATCGGCCCCGTAAGGATGAAAGGCAAAGTCAACCTCGGCGGGATTTGAACTCGTATTATTGTAAATGTTTCATTGCAGGAGGATATTTATAACGCATTGCAGGAGGATATTTATAACGCATAACTTCCATGTATGGTGGATATGACGTTGCTGTTGGGTGTTTAGACACGGATAAGTACTGGTCAAGCATATAAATATGATAACATGCATTCCAGATGTATTCACACAATATATCAAAGAACGTATTCTTTATGTCAATCTTTACGAGCATTTTTATACAAACATGTCAAGTGACATCATAAAACCTCTCGTATAGTTGCAATGCTACATCCTTATAGAGGACACTTAACTCTATGTGCTCCTGTTCAACCCGATATTAAACAAGAAATAACATGTATCACGTATTGATAATTTGGAATAATGTTACACATCTCTACACCAGGTATTTTCCACATACCAAGAAATGCAACTTTTGTTTCACTTCAGTTAAATATACAGACGAAGAAGAATGAGGTGTAGAAAAGATAAGAAGGGAGAATAGAGAAGAATAGCCTGGGTGGATGATGTCTATTATATGATAGATTCAATATAGGCTCACATAACTAAGATTTTAGAATATAAATTCAGAATAGGACAAACACAAAGAGGAGAAAAAACAACAACGGAAAGACGGACAGTCACATCTCTTCAGTATATATATAGAGGTTGATCTATTCTGCCTCACTATAGTACATATGCTGAATGTCGCTTCTTCACAGAAGTCCATCCCTTCAATGTTTTGTAATGAGCACCCGTGGGTACGGATGTGGCTCTCCTGTACAGCTTCTATTTTGTAAGTTTTGTTGTGTATGCGACAAACAGAAACTTGCCTTCTCTTGGACTATATCGGTGCAAATGGAGAACTGGCATACAGAAACACCTGCCTGTCTTCCACAAAAACAAAAACACCTTCCCCAGGTTTGTGTCTCGGGGCAGGGGGTGCATTCGTGCACTTGGTCATTTGTGAATAAAAAATGAATCTTAAGACCGTCGAAACCCGACAATGAGCGCCATTATATTTGTATATAAATGCACGAAGTAAACAAAAAAAACAAAAAACACACAGCAAACGATACAGTACAATAACAAAACACACAGCAAACGATACAGTACAATAAAAAATATATTAGTTTAACGCGAGATATAGTAGCAAAATAGTGTTACGGTTTCGGATGTTAGACCTTCATCAGAAGATAGATTAGAAAATAAAAGAAATAAGTGTGTGTATGTATGTGTGTGTGTGTGTGTGTTTGAGTGTGTGTGAAAATCTGTAAATGAACCCACCACACAAAAACACACTTATACAAATATGTATATGCATGCATACATACATACACACACACATACATAAGTATGATATATTTATACGTTTATATTTGTGGGTATGTGTGTGTGCGTGTGTGTGTGTGTCTGTGTATGTATGCTAATGTTTTCAAGATACAGGAAGTTATAAACGATGTTGACGTCTCTATCAATAATTAGAATGACGCTGGTCATCTCTCTCTATCTCTCTCTCTCTCTCTCTCTCTCTCTCTCTCTCTCTCTCTCTCTCTCTCTCTCTCTCTTTCTCTCTCTCTCTGATTCTTTCAATCACTGTCTTAATCCTGAAGTCACTTGATCTATATATATTGTATGTCTTTGTGTGTCGACCTTTCTTCTTCACTGCCTCTCTATTATTCGGTTATGTAAATTATACAAAGCTACACATATATTTCCAATGTGTCATTTGGTTCACTAAATTCACTTGTTTTGTCAACGTTCGTCGGACAGGAGTCAACAGCAATCCAAAGTGATCTCATATACCAGAAGCAGAAATCAATACTCAAGACCTTAATTTCTTATGTAGATCTTATTGATTTCTATCTCCATCCGGGAAAAAATGAAAATAAAGCAACAGATATTTAAAACCAGTAAAAAAACAAAACAAAAAAGAAACACAAAAACAAAACAAACAAAAATTAAACAAATATGGCCAGAAAGCTGATCATACTTTATTACTACAATACTGTGTGTGTCTGTATAATTGTGTTGGTGTATCCTTGTTTGCATATATGTTAGTAGTAGTGTAAATGTGAAGGCGGCATGGTCGAATGGTTCAAACATTTGCTTACAATCACGTGAATCAATTTTCTGTCTTTCCACCTTTTTCGTCTATCTTTAGCCTTTTTATCCTCCATTACCTATCTTTACACCTCATTTGCTCATTTCTTCCCCTTCCTCTCCCTCTCCCTCGTTCCTCCTACTCTCCTTTCTCAATGTATCTTGATTTATTTCCCGCTTTTCGCTTTCTTTCCCCAACTTTCTGCCTTTTATCCTAATTTACCCCTGTTTAAATTCAACAACTTTCCCCTTTCCCCCACTTCCTCCTCTTTCCACATTTTCATTTTTAGCACTTTGCATCCTTTATTCCTATTTCTTCACTTTTATCCCACTTTATCCCGTATTTAGCTCTCATGCCCCCTCTGTCCCATTCACCCCCTTTCTTCCATTCCCTCACTTCTCCCTCTTTCCCATGTACACCCACTTTCTATCTTTTTCCGATTTCATCGCCTTCTTTCACTCTTTTTGGCTCAATTTATGCCTTTTTATGCCAATTTACTTAGCTCACGTTTTTACTTGTCTTCTCCTTTGTCCCTCTCTTCCCGCCACTTTAGCACATTTCTCTCCGCTTTTGACATCTCTATCCAATTTTACGCATCTTTAATCCTCTTTCGCTTACTTTATGACATACTTCAACTCGTCAAATGATATAAACCAGGATAGAACAAGATTGGTCTGTTGTGAACTCACTAGATAAGTTGTTGATATTTAACATAACTACAAAAACTAAAGTTAGATTATTCAAAACTACAGTGGAATAGATCTTACTGTATTCCTATGAATCATTGTCGGTGACAATACCTATCACCAACGCTTTAGAAGTTTTCTACACACGAACATTAAAAAAGATAAAACGCACCAAACATTTTAACCGTGCTACAGACAAAATTCTCTACGGCAACTCCCCGCACATTAGCCATACCATCCGTATCAGGCGTCTTCAACTTGCAGGACATGTCATGTGAGGCAATGAACTTGCAACAAAACTGTTACTATGGGAGCTCACTAATGTGAAAATCAAACGCTAAAGACCTCTCAAGGTATTAAAGTGAGTCATTTAGGAAGATACAGATTTATCCGGGGTAGAATTGAACCAGTTAATATTGGATCGTGTGAGATGGAAAGTTTTTATCATGTCACCACAAAGAAGTGGATAAATCTAGTAGTAGTAGTAGCTTACCCCCCCCCCCCTCCCACTTCCACCTGTTTCCTCAAATACGCACATTTATAAAGGCATAATTTCAAATACTTACAAAGTATTTGGGATGGCGTGTATACATATTTGCATATGAGTTTAATTTAGGCATATGATAAGTGTTATTCATGTTTCATGCATTGAGTGCTTACATATCTGAATGCTTCGGTGTTTTCACCTATGGGTATGTATTTATGCACGTAGTGTATTGTTTTCCTCGTATCAGTTGTGTGTGCACACATGATTATGCATATGTTGGTATAGTGTATGTAAGGTAAATTAACAGCTATAAGAGAATTAGACCAAACAGAGAGGAATTAATGAATTAACCGGGATCGCTCTCACACACAAATGAAATAACAGTTTAAGAAGATGCATTATAGCTGCATACGTTAAGCATCGCTAAATGCCAAAACTAAGTTTAAAGGTGCCTACATTCATGCTGCTCCACTAATAAGTTATAATTATATGATAATTAAACTAAGAATGTTCTACCCAAATTAATAAGAAAATAATGACTTGACTACATCTAGAATGAACTTTACAATAAACAAAAACTAAGGCCTAGTGCAATGAGAACTGTTTTACAAAATATCAGAATATAAATACAGAAATACAAAAATGGCTAGCAGAAGATAGCGAAAACTTAATGTAAATCGCTGCAAAACACTACCAAAATAAAAACGCTTTTTTGTGCCGCCGGGGAAGCCAATAAATATAAAATAGAGACCGAAGTAACAGGTTTATGTAAAGAGTAACAAAAAATAAAATAAATTGTAGAAAAACTGCAGATAGAGAATGTTATAAAAAAACGGCATCAAAAACAAACATATACATGGAAAAAACTGAACGAAATGAAAATCAATAAACAAAATCTTAACACTTGCTGAGAAACGTACCACTAAAGGTTGTGACTGAATGATTTTGTATTGCGAGGCAAAGATATGTAAATCTGTTTCTGTGATATGTCAATTCACACAGACAAGGAGATCAAGGTTAGTCGTTTGAATACTATTAATAATAACCAAGAAATGAATTGCCTCCTAAGTATCAATCCCAAGATGGCAATATATAAAAAAAGAGAATGCGGAGACTGAAAACATAAACAATACCTATAATATTCTGTAGCTTGGGAATGACTATAACCATACAGACAAACAAAATCCTACATTCATATTCAACTCACAGAAAGCTGCAAGAGTAGGTACTGCATGTATGTTACGTAAAGTACATTAAATGGAATATGAAATAAAAACAAAACAAAACACTTCTCTTACTCGAGATACAGTTATGGTCGTGCAACGAGTAACAGCATGCAGTAAAAGTATGATTTAGAATATATGTTTGCTTAATGGAAGTTGCTTCAACACATATTTTTATTTGTTAGGCAATGCATTAGCTTATTTTCTGAACGCCACTGAGGTATTTCAAATATAAGTTACGTATTGTTTCAATACTGCCGATTGGTTTACATGTATAAACCTTATAGGTGAATTTTCATTCAGAAACATTCATCAAGAAACAACACATGAAAAACAATCGAAATGTACCAGTCGCCGCAAGTTTATAAAAGTTATTCATATTTAGAAGTAAGAAATAGAAAGTTCGTAAAATATTAAGTGCAAAATATTTAATGACCAGAAATAAATTAACAGGTAACAATAAAATTGATATCAATCTCAATAAAGAACCGGGATGTTTTCTCCAAAGTCTTTTAAATATAGAATAGTATAAATGAACTCGAAAGGAATATGCTTGCAAACTATGTGTATATTTTACAGCTACACCATGTAGTTAGGAAATATACGTCGCAATCAATTTGCTACGTTTTTAATTCCCCTACATAACATTTTCAAATGCATTCTACCATAGTCTGTGGTCAATCAAAGCATTGGGAGCAAAGTTAAGCAGTAGGAAATTGTGTGGAAGCAATTGAATAGAATGTAAATGTTTTTGTTTAAAAAACGACATACGTCTGTGTATTATTACCACCACATAGCTCCGGGTTACCTTAAACGAAATCCACTATGCTGCAAAAGGTTGGATCAGAATTCTGTTTTGTGGCTATGTCCTCAGTTTCATCCCACCAATCTTGGATGCTTTGAAAAATGTTATGACTACTGCCCTTCGTTTTTTTATCTAAGCTATATAGAAAGAAAAAAATGATACGGAAATATATCACAACTCCAACGTACGCGTATAATATCAGGAGAGGAATCTGCTTTCCAACATACAAGCTAACTTAAGACATTGCACAGTTAAAGCTACAAAGCTATCGAACATGGAAATAACTAATGTCAAATTGCATAATGAAAATATAATCAACAAAAATGAAGTATCAAAAATACAATAAAAAACGAAACAAAATATCAAAATAATAAAATTTGAGAACATCAAGTCAGAATGATAGACGTAATTCTTAGAAACCAAACATGAGAAATAACAAACCACAGCAACACCAAACTTTGCATACTTACAGAATATTGACCAAGAGACACCTAACCAGAGCTATACAAAAAATGAATTCTGTTGAACAAGAGTAAGATCTAAGGGTAGAAATATCTAAAATTGGAAATTTTAAATATGACAGTAATCTGAGACTGGAAATAATGAAAGAATTAAAATCGATAGATCTTTCTTTGAACCAAAGATAAATCTTTACGATAAAATAGCAGCGACAATAAAAAAAGCTTTATTGAGGCATCATAGACATACTGGAAACATATGTGAACATCAATATCACTTGAATGAATCAACTAATCTATACGGTAAGAAAAGTAGTTAAAAGGAAACTTCTAATATAAAAGATCTAATACCAAACAAAAGCGTGGTAAAACAACTTACATATAAAGACACACAAATAAAAGTTCTCTCAATATTAAGGAGATTGATAGGGAAGAGTCATACGTATTCTACAATTACAACAGACCCCCACAAAAAGCAACCTCTTACATTTCACATACCCCACACAGCAAATAAAATACTAAAGTAATACCAGAAGCTAAGACAAAAAAAAAAAAAAAAGCATTAAAGCTGAACGGATGCAAGCGCAACTCTACACCCCCAAAAAGACATGCACCTGATATCAAATAGAAACTCACATAAAACTGTACAAAACATGAAGACGATGATGATGGCAATAATAATAATGATTTCTACTATAGGCACAAGGCCAGCAATTATTTTAGGGGGAGGAGAAAGTCGATAAATTTGACCCCAGTGCATTACTGGTACTTTATTTATCGACTCCGTAAGGATGAATGGCAAAGTTAAACTCGGTGGGATTTGAACTCAGAACGAAAAGGGCCGTAACTCTATGCCTCGAAGCATGTTGTCAGGTGTTCTGACGATACTGCCAATCCACCACCCTGATAATAATAACAATAATAATAAATCTTTCTAATTTTGAGACAAGACCTGCAATAACCCAGTGCATTACTGGTACTTTATTTAATCGACCCCGTAAGGATGAAAGCCAAAGTTAACCTTGGTGGGATTTAATGATGATAATAATAATAAAAATAATAATAATAATGCTTTCTTTATTAACCACAAGGGTTTACATAAAGTAGACATTAAGGACAGTACAGGACAATACAGGACGGTACAAATGGGAATTTCTGAGTGTAAAATAACAAAAACAGAGGATGTAACAAAAAAAAACAAT
Organism: Eledone cirrhosa; assembly: GCA_964016885.1. Classification (NCBI taxonomy): domain Eukaryota; kingdom Metazoa; phylum Mollusca; class Cephalopoda; order Octopoda; family Eledonidae; genus Eledone; species Eledone cirrhosa. The sequence goes on from OZ024740.1 coordinate 367,179,768, forward strand.
GAAAAATTCCCCAATAGGGGGGAGACCTCCGAGGGACATTTGTGGAGAAAGCCCATTAAAAGGCCCCAGTGACCCTGACCACCAGGAAAAGTGCCCTCTCCCAGTTTTCCACCTTTAATTTACAGACACATACTCAGAGTAGGCCCATTCACTCGGGCCATACTTGCTTCTCTCACCCATCTTTCAACAAAATGCTGGGAAGAAACCACTTCCCTCTCTACCCTGATTTTCCTTTTCAAATGAAATTTGAAAAAGTTAATCAGGGCATCACCGAAGAGGTAAGTGCTCGTCTTCAGCCCTTTCAAACGTGTCCACCATACTATCTCTTTCGCCATGGCCACCAGACAGATAAAAACTGCCTGCGCTTCCCGGCTAAAGGAAGAGAGCGGGGCAATCCTCACGATGGACTCAGTTGATAGCTGGATCCGTCCTACACGCGACAGCAGGTGTTCGACATAAACCCACAAGTCAGCAACGCTCGGACACTGGACGATGCGTGCAGGACGGTTTCGTCGCCATGCGCGCATCTCGGACATGCCCGGCTGACGGCACCTCCATGCCTGTAGAGTTTATCCCGAACTGGCAAAGCTCCTCGGTAGCACTGCCAGGCCAGGGATTTCTGGAAGTTGTCCATAGTCCCCGGCCCGAAAGTTCTTCCGAAGAGACTGGCTAGTTGATTTTCGTCGACGCCTAGAGTTTCTCCAAGTACGTCGTCGCTCTTTCTCTCCACTAATCCTCTATAGAACGCCAAGGTGGAGTCTCCACCGACCACATTGCCCGATTGGTCGAGGGCTGTGAGCGCCTGAAGACATTCCAGTCTCCAAGTGCTCCTTCCCGGACTTCGCTTGACCCAGGACTGCAGCTCTGTCAAGGAGAAGAGCTGGGGAAAGACGCGTATAGCAAACGGTGACCACACCTGATCACCGTCGAGGAATATGTGGAGATGTCGCATCATCAGCCACGGCATGCCGAGCCTCCACGTAGCGGGTGTTGACAGCAGATGGCCCGCCTGACCATCGGAGCGCGTCCCTTCCACAAAAAGCGAAAGAGCAAACGCTCCAGCGCAGTCAAGCGAGGCTTAGTACAAGGCACGACGGTCAGGCGGTAGTAGATGACGGACGCGATGTACGCGTTAGCCACCTCCGCTCGACCTTTCAGGGATAGCTTCCTCTCCGCCCATTTCTGGGTGAGAGAAGCCACCCAGCTCGTCACTTCGTCCCAGTTTTTGTACGTCTGGAGGTCCGGACCGAACCAGAGCCTTAGCAATTTAACCGGTCCGTCCGTTCAGCGCGCGACGACGCTGTTGGACGGTATGGACCTGCCTCTCCAGGTGCCGCGCTGCAGGCCCACCGACTTTTCTTGGTTGGACATTGCTCCTGTCACCATTTCGTATTCTCTTAGTGTAGTGCCGATCGCCTCGATGTGTTTGGCGTTCGACACAACTACGGTGACATCGTCCGTATATGCTGACACGGATCTTCCGCATCCTAGTTCGCGCGAGACCCCCTCAACGTCTCCAGTTTGTGCAGTAATGGCTTGAGAGTCAAAACGTACAAGAGGGATGAGAGGGGACATTTTTGGCTGACCGAGCGCATGATGTTGAACGGTTCCGGAAGGTGACCGTTCACTCTCACCACCGAGCAGATGTCGCTGTGCATGGCAGCGATCCAGCCTCTGATAAGGGGCCCAAAGACAGCCACCCTCAGGACTGCCGCTAGGTAACGATCGTCGACCCTATCGAAAGCTTTCGACTGATCTAAATTGATCAATGACCCACCCGTGCCAGGTTCCCTAGCTACCCTCTCCACGATATGTCGCATGAGGTGGAGGTTATCGTGGATGGATCTGTCTGGAATGGCGTACGTCTGCGCCTCTCCTAAAAGACCACCAACGACAAGCGCCAACGTCTTTGCTAGCACCTTAGCCAACATCTTGAACTCTGTGCTTAGCAGAGTTATGGGCGTCAAATTATCTATGTTATCCTCGTTGTTTGGATCTTTTCTCAGCAGCGCCACCGTTCCTTGGCTCACAGAGCTGGGAATTCTCCCGTTTTGTTGCCACTTGCAGTAGACGTCCGCCAAGAGGCCTGCGAACAAGTCTGGCATCTGTACGTAAAGTTCATAGGGAAGACCATCCAAACCAGGAGATTTACCCCTTGTGCAGCCAGTCAATGCCTCCCCTATTTCATCTGCTGTTATCGGCTTTCGCAACACTCCGCTTCAGTGGCCGAGAGCCGCGGAAGTCCACCAAGGTAGACACTAAAGGCCATCCCTCGATCCGGCCCGCCGCTGCCCCCGAACAGCTGAGCGAAGTGTCGCTGAAAAGCTTCACACATTTTCCCGGGATCGAGTAGCATGCGACCCGTCGTGGTCCACTAAAGACCGGATCGTGGATTTGTTGCCACGACGCGCCGCCGCCACTCGGGCCTATTGAACGGCTTTCGACCCCTCGTGTCTAAGAGCAAGCACCCTAGCTCTGACAACGCAGCCTTCGTGCTTTGCATTATTGAAGAATTGGTCAAGGGCCAATTTCGCCGCAAGTACGTCGGTCGCGATGCCTTTGCTAAGCGCCTCGTCTAATTTTCTAACTAGTTCTCCCTCTGCTCTATTTTTCTCTATTGCTAAAGCGTTACTAAACCTAATGGACTCTATTCTAATCGCTCTTTTCAGCGCAAACCACCACTTGTTGTTGACGATGGCCCCCGTCAACGCCCGCTTAACTCGTTCGCTAATCCGGTCTCTGTAGGCCTTGCGCGCTGGTAATGACGCGTTTAGCTTCTAGTAGCCGGGTCCCTGTCTATGAAGCCTATCTGATCCAATGTGACAGATCACGAATTTGTGGTCCGTGTAGTCGACCATTTTGAAATGTGGACATCCTATGCTAGGTCTATCTATTTCCCTACAAAATACCTAGATAGCTAGATATGATATGGATGACCCGATGCGGTTTGTCCATGTCCACATTGGCACATACAGCAAATCCAGACGGTACCTGTCAGAGAGTTGAAACCGTCTGAGCAGTTTTGCGGGGCTTTTACCCTCCTCCCATATCCGCTAATCCCATACAGTCCCAGCGTGCATCTAAGATCCCGTTCTAGTCGCCCACTAACACTAAAGAGCAGGACGTTCCAAGAAGGTCTCCAGACGCCGAAAGAAATCAGGCCGCCCTTCCACTGTCGGGGCATAGACGGCCACTAGCCTGAAAGCTTGCCCGTCTGCGCTGGTCACGTTCAGCACCACCAACTTACCTTCTGGGTCCTGGAAGATGGCCCGTATGGCGTGATCCAAACCTCTCCGAAAAAGCACAGCAACTCCTCCCCCCAATCCAGGACGGCTGGGAGATGCGTACAAATCGTAGCCGCCGAAGATCGGTGCGAAGGCCCGTGCTTCGGAGATTCTGGTCTCGCTGATGGCCACCACATCTATGTTTAGTGACCTGAGATCGTTGAGCAGGTGGCCCTGCTTCCATGACGACCCCAGGCCACGCGTATTTATGCTGCTTATTCTGAGTGAGGTCATGTTGAAAAGGAGTGGAAAAAGATGGGAAAGAGAACTTACCTCACTTCTCGTAGAGGAAGGATGGTTTCTTCATTCTTCTCACTGCTTGTGGCCTCCTCTGGAAGGATGTCCTTATAAATCCTCCTGGAGTGTGTTTGTCGGAAGTCTCCGATGTCCTTGGGGAATTTTTATTTTAGTGTCGTGTACATTTTCTGTGTGATTCGAGTGATTTGTATGTGTGGAGGGGGTGTGAATTTTTAGGCTGTTGTGTAGTCTTTTTCTGTGATGCTGGTGTAGTGCTGGATGTAGCGTAATAATTGGTTGTTGTTCAAATTTAATGCTGTGTAGTGTGTATCGTTTTGGTTGTTTTGTTTTGTTTGCGTTTGTTGTGGGTTTGTTTCTGTTTCGCATTTTGGTGATTTTTGTGGTTTGGAGATGGTGGTTCTGGGATTAATGATGGCGATGGGTGCTGGTGGTGCTGGGGTTGTTGCTGATACAGTTGCTTCTGTTGTTGCTGTTACAGTTGTTGCTGCCATTTCTGCTGCTGGTGGTTTTGATGGTTGAGTCACTGGTGTGGGTAGGAGAGGTGGCCTAAACTGTTTAGCCTAAGGGCAGAAAGCTTTTAGGTGGGTTCCTTTGCCACAAACGACACACCTAGGCCTTCTACACTCAACAATTACTGTGAGGTGGGTGCGGTCATTGAGCTCTATCACCTCTGGAATTTCATCAATGTGTTATTGGTCAATGGCCGGTGGAACGTGGGTCACCCTGATCTTCACGGGTGTCTGACCACAATAGCTTGGGGCGAGTGTGAACTCGTCACTTCTTAATGGGGCCATGGAGTGCTCTCTGGCTTCCCCTGGGGTTCCAAAGAACACGTCCACAGTCCATATTTCTGCCCACGTCTGATACGGGGTTTTTTCGTCCACACATGTCTCAAAGCTTTTTGTATCTGGGAATCGGATGCCCGTTTCACTCGGCATGATATTGTGTTTATCGCCCGATATGACACGGTGCATAGGCGCCGATGGTCCATTTTATTAGATGGGGGGGTGGGGGTGACCCTGTACCCATCTTTTTTACCATTCTCTTAGCTTCATTTAATTCATCCTGGCATACCTCGATTGTTTCACTTTTCTTGGCACATTTTGTTTTGCGCTGGTGTTGATGATATATATGGAATTTGGTGTTAATAAGTGTGGAGTCCTAGTGAGGTAAATTGAGCAGAAGCAACGGAATCCAGGTACCAACACGTGAGATGATAAAGGAAATTGACACTGAAGAGGGATACAAATATTTAGGTGTTCTGGAGGCAGATGACATCAAGAACAAAAAAATGAAGGAATTGATAAGATCTGAGTACACAAGGAGAGTAAGGAGCGTATTAAAATCACATCTATATAGTAGGAAATTCATAAGTGCAGTGAATTCCCGAGCTGTGTCTATTATTAGGTACAGTGCGGGAATTCTGAAATGGAATGTTGCTGAACAAAAAGAAATGGATAGGAAGACTAGGAAGCTATTGACTATCTACAACATGTTCCACAAGAGGAGTGATGTCGATAGACTCTACTTAAAGAGATCTAAAGGTGAAAGAGGTCTTATCAGCATAGAGGACTGTGTTCAGATGGAGAAAAACAACCTGCACAAATATGTGACTGACAGTAGGGAGCCAATGCTAAAAATTGTACTGAAGGAGAAGACAATAGACCAGGGGATGTCCAAGGAGGAAATAACAACAAGGAGGAAGGGCAACCTTCATGAAAAATCACTTTATAGTACCTCCTTTAAGAAAACGGAATTTAGAGATCCACAGACATGGAGCTGGTTAAAAAGAGGAGACCTTAAACAAGCTACAGATGGAATGCTAATGGCTGCGCAAGAGCAAGCCCTCAGAACGAAGTGCGTAAAACACCATATTGACAAGAAGGAGGCTAGCTCACAGTGTAGGATCTTTGGAGTGAGAGAGAGGAGACTTTTGCTCACATTGTATCCGAGTATAAACACCCAGCCCAGACCCACTATAAAGACTGGAGACATGACACGATATGATAGGCAGGGTGATCCACTGGCATCTATGCAAAGTAAACAATTTACCACATTCTCAGAAGTCGTATGAGCATAAGCCAGAGTCGATGATAGAAAACGATCAGGTGAAGGTGCTATGGGATTTTAGGATACAGATGCACAAGAAATTAGAACACAATAGGCCTGACCTGGTGGTTTGGGACAAGGAAAAAAGATCCTGCCTGATTGTAGATGTTGCCTGCCCATTTGACACGAGAGTGCAAGAAAAGGAGAGGGAGAAAATTAACCGATACCAGGATTTAATGTGGGAGTTAAAAGGGATATGGAAATGCCATGAAATCAAGGTGGTCCCGGTTGTCATAGGCGAATTAGGAACTATCTGAAATGTTTCCAAGGATGGTTAAAGAAGATTAATCCAGTCCCGCTTTTTAGAATACTTCAAAAGGCATGCTTGCTGGGAACAGCAGGACCCCTCCGATACGTCCTGAATGTCTGAGGCTGAAGGTAGCGGCTTGATATTCATTTCAACAAACTTTCCAGTTAAATAACATCAATGACTGAGACTCAAAGAATAATAATAATAATGATAATAATAATAATTGTTTCATTTATTGAACCCAAGGGCTGTCATGTAAGGGACAATACAAAGACTGGGATAGTGTTATCTTTTTGCATATAACAACATGTAAACGATATAAATAACAATAACAAAATAGCAATAAGATAACAAATAACATTCTCCAATAAGGTGTATAACTACCCTATGGCGACCCAGGAACCCGACCAATCCAGAACCACCAGGCGTTTCGAGGGTCCCGGAGAAGAGCACCCTCTCCTTTTGAAATTAACCAACCTACAGGCGCATGTTCAGAGGGCCATTCCTACCACATTCAACCAGCTTTTAGCAAATGTACTGGCGGACACTTATCTCTCCACCCTCACTTTCCTTTCCAAGTGAAATTTGAAAAAGTTGATAAGGGTTTGGCCGAAGAGAAAATTGTCTGTCTTCAGTCCTTTCAACCTGGTCCACCACACAGCTTCTTTCGTTATGGCCACCAGACAGAGGAAAACTGTCTGCCTTCCCGGCCAAAGGAAGGCGGTGGGGTGACTTTCACTATGGACTCGGTTGATAGCCGGATCTGTCCTACACGCGACAACAGTCATGCAACATAGCTGCAGCAGTCAGTAATACACAGACACTGGACGCGCGCTTTCGTTGTTTTGCGCGCATCTCGGGCAGGACCGTCTGACAACACTTCGGTGCTTATAAAGATTATCTCGAACCGACAGCGCCCACCGGTAGCACTGATAAGCGAGGGTTTCTGGAAGTTATCCATAGTCTCTGGCTTGTCCTCCGGAACAGACTTTTCAATTCGACTTCATCGACGCCCAGAGTCTCTCCGAGTGCGTCGTCGCACTTGCCACCACAAATTCTCTATAGAACTGGAGAGTGGAAATTCCACTGACGCATTGCCTCCTTGGCAAAATTCCAGATGCCTGCCGCCCAGTCGTGGTTCCTTCTTGACCCAAGGCTGCAGCTCAGTCAAAGAGACGAGCTGTGGAAAGGGCTGTTCACCGTTTCAGTAGAATATCTGGAGATGCCGCAGCTTCAGGGCATGTTAGCACATTATTAACCATGGCCTGCCTAGTTCCAAGCGTAGAGGATGCTGGTGGCAGATGGATCGCCTGACTAACGGAACCTGACCCTTCCACAAGAAGTTGAAGAGGAGCCATTCCAATTTGGTGAGGCACAAAAGGGAGCAAGTTGTGACGGTAAGGTGGTAGTAGATTACGGACAGCTTCTGCTCAGCATATTTCTGGATGGAACTGCATACCTTGTTCGTAACCCGACGTGGCTATTGGACGGAATGGACTTGCCTCTATACGCGTCGAGCTGCAAGCCCACCGACTTTTCCGGGTTTAGTTTTGTTCGCATCAAACTTTCATATTCTTTCAAGAAGGTGCCGATCACCTCGATTTCCGATGGGTTCAACACCTTCAAAGTGATGCCGTCCGCATATGCACATTTTTCAGTGAGATAGGCTACCTTGCTCGTGAAGCGTCACGTCTACAAAAGGGGAAAGAACATATGTTCTAGTCAGGTCAGGCGTAAATTGTGGAAATAAACGGTGTTCTTATTGTTATACGTGACGGAGGTGATGTTGGTGTTCATTACTTTTGGCTGTGAATGGCTACTCTGTTCGTCACCTGGCCCTAAATCCTCTCCGCTTTTAGAGCTTGACCAAACCAAATCCAAAATATTTAACTACACATTCTCTCCATTGCCCCATGACGCTTTTGGATGGTATGGATCTGATTCTCCAGTTGTTACGCGATTAGTCCATCTGGTTAATGTTCAATCCTATTATAACTTTGTACTCTTTTAAAGTGGTGCGTGCCTATCACCTTAATGCGCTACGGTGTCGTCGTCCGCATATTCCGACAAGGAACTTCTGTTCTTTTAGGTATTAAATATATATCATGTTTTTTTTTTATCGATTTCAAACACACATACAAACTCATCTTCGAATATTCGCTTGACGGCGGTACAAACAATATTCTCAAACTCATATCCCCACAATCGGATGTCAACCCATATTTTCTACCAACAATATTATTTAGTTATAATTGTGATCATTAGTTCAAGGAGTGACAACCATACCTGGCACAAGTCCCGAACTTAGCCAGCCGTTCCTGAGAGCAACTGGCATGGGCCTCTTCTCCAGAAGACACAGTAAGGATAGTCACACTAAGTAGTGATTAAATAACTAAAAAAAATATGTAAAATGTAAGGAATACATGTTATGAGTGAAGAACGGAGGCAGAGAGTGACAGCAAGGGAGGCTAAGATAAAACTATACTAGACGCAAATAGAATTTCAGTAGTAGAGAATACCCAGAAGAGATTCTTTGAGACACTGAAGCGTTGTACTACGATATGACAGTTAACTATCAGGCTCAAAGTAAATCAACGAGATTTGGCGTAATATATGTAGCGAAGAAGTTAGTCATAATGAGGTGTTGTGGATAGAAGAAGTAGCAAAAGAACTGAGTCAATTAAGTCAGTATGTTGCTATATAATAATAACTCCGGAGCTCATTACAAAACAAGTTGAAAAACTACTTAATTGGAGTATACCTGGATCTGCAGGTTTTCTGCCTGAAGAACATTAAAACATTGAATTGGAAGACTAAGGGCAAAAACCCAATCATCACTAATTGAAAGACGCCGAGGTCTCAAAATGCAAAAAAATAACTTATTCCCCTTACTATAGAACCTATTAACAAGTCTTTGCAAAAGGTAGGTATGCATACACCTTAATCAACATAAAGAATGTCGGAGACATTGAAACGAGACAAAGTACAAGCTGTTAATTGAGACATGACAATAAGAAATTGCAAGAGAAGAAAAAGTACGTTCGGAGTAGGGTGGACCGATTAAAAGAATACTAAAGATATGATCCCTCGGACTTAGATTTTGAAGACAGTCAGATTGTTCAGTGTTGCAGATAACATTTCAGAACTGATAAAATTAAGCATGGTAGAGAACGCAACTAACAGCAGGAGAATGTCACTTTGAGGAGTCAAAATAGTCCGAGGATTTTCTAAGGTGAC
>OZ024740.1:367193905-367201405 GCA_964016885.1 Eledone cirrhosa
TTTCGGGATCAATCAAGAAAATTCCAGCTCAGTGCTTTTGCAGCGCACTTTCTTTCCAATTGTCACATATTGGATATTCTGTTGAATCAAATGAAGGACGGTCTCGCGCGGGAGTCGATGTATGTCTGTATCTGCTTGCAATTGCTTGAGCATCTATATACTTTAGCATGAAACAACCATTTCATACTATCATGTATATTAGATTGCGAGCGATGGTTTGTAGCTTGAAGTATATATATAGATATGAAAAAGTGTGACCCCAACGGCAGAGCTCAAGCCGTTTCGACGGCTATTTCAATCCAGTAATAGCCGTGCGAAACACGGCTCGAACTCTGCCGTCGGGGTCAGACTATTTCCTATTACCCACTCTACTACCCTAAGTATTGAGTACTCTGGTGCGTTATGGTCCATCTGGTTCCTTACCACACCTCCTTCGTTAAATATATATACATATATATATATCAGTATGTATACGTGCATACATATATGTATACATACGTACAGTAGTATGTATATATATATATATACATACATGCACACACATATATATATATATATGTACGTATGGATTCACCGAACATTTATATAGTTGCGTTTATATATATATATATATATATATATTAGTAGTAACACAACAGTTAGTGCACCATACCGAGAACAACCTTTAGACCGTGGGAGTTTATCTCTTGGGAGAAGTGACCGTTTCTGCCCATATGTATTCATACTGTTGTTTTTCTTTTTCCGTACAGCCAGACTCAGTCCGAGCTCAATATCTGCCCTTGTATTATTATATAACACTTTGTTTAGCTCTACACCTCACTAGTGATTTGAACCTAAACATCGAAAGCTCACGTGCGTAAACCTACAGAAACTTTACATTACCCTCCCTGGATATATATATATATATATCACATACTTTCAACAACAAAATATATTTATATGTCTTTATATCTTTATATATTTTTGATGGTCTGTTCTATACATAGAACACTCGTTTTTTCCTTTGCTTTCTCTTCAGAACCATCTAACACGTTTATTTTTATTTTTATATATATTTATATATATGTATATATATATATATTCAGTGAAGGCGTGTAGCTGAGTGGTTAGCGAATTGGATTCACAATGTTGAGGTTGTGAGTTCTATTCCTGGACCGGGCGATGCGTTATGTCCTTGAGCAAGACACTTTATTTCACGTTGCTCCTTCTACCTGGAGTTGCGACCGATAGATAGTACTATGTGTGTGTGTGTGTGTGTGTATATATATATATACACACATTTATTATGATGTTCGGTTTCTTTGTAAACAAACAGCCCGAATTACGCCGTACAGTGTTCGGCAGCCATCGTCGCCCTTTTGTTCAACACTGACACAAGAACGATGTACTAGTTTCAAGCTTAATAGCTATCGTCAGCATCGTATAATAAATGTTCGGTAAACCCATACGTACATATATATATGTATGCATGTATGTATATATATACATACTACTGTACGTCTGTACACATATATGTATGTACGTATACATACTTATATATATATATATATATATATATATATGTATATATGCATGTATGTGTGTATATATATATATATATACGTATGTGATATATGTGAGTGTCTCTATATGTTTTTATATATGTGTGTGTGTGTATCTATATATATATGTGTATGTATATGTGTATGTTTGTGTGTATATATATATATGTGTTTGCATGTATGTATGTATACATACATATATATATTTTCCTTTTATCAGAATGTGTGTTTGTGTGTGTATATGTATGTACATATATGTCTTTTTCTATATTGCTATATATTTTTATTTTTTTATTTTTATCCTGTTATTTTCCAGCCTCACTTCCAATTGTTAACAGATTTTAAATTTTATTTCATATCTTTTATCCATAACATCTCTATCTGACGAAGATCCAGACGCATATATTATTATTATCGCCTGTGATCCAGAAACCTTTGGTAATGGAGTAGTTATATTTTGTGTTGTTCACTTTCTAATTATATATATATATATATATAGTATTAATGATACTATTTATGGTTATGTATATACTAAAACCTTTTATAGTTATATATATTTTAAACCCTAAATAGTGAAAGACAGTAATTTATTACTATCTTATTACCAGTAAGATAAATAGCTCAATGTAACAACATCATTTGTTTTACAGAGCAGTTATATAGAAAGTACTTAGACTACATTACACCAATATATAATTAATGTACACTTTAAGCACGGAATTGGTTGTGCTAACATTGTTCTGCATATGGAGTGCCATCATTGGATAAATGGAAGATTAAGTAATTAATTTATTAACATAAAAGAGCTATATAATCTATATCCTGAGTGCAATGAATTATGTACAGGTGATGTATGAGTTATACATTCATGTATGACTTGATGGTCAGATTAGTGTAATTGTAAGTGAGAATTGATCTCTAGACTACCCTAGTGATATTTAACTTTGCCATGCAATCAGACATGCAATGACCCAGAGCTTACCAGGAGTCATATATAGAAGTGATTCTAATAAGACGCTGCCAGGTTCTGCGGGTAGACTACACTTACAAAGATCATTGATTTGGAGATCTGACTCTTCATGTAGAATATTCGGTTGTGGCACTCTATGATAGAAGGTAATCATCCTAATATGAACACCTTTAGTACTTCTTGATAGACTACACTGTAATTTATAGATCAGATACTTAAATTTAGAAATTGTTTATAAGCTTATATGATAGGGACTCATTTGAGACACCATTAATGTACTGTAGGATAATAAATTTAGCTATAGAAATCAGCTAGTTACCTCCCCTTACGCATTAACTCCCCTTAATCACACACACACTTCCGGAATATAATACGATGTCAACTCTCACAACAAAAACAACCTGCTCTATAGAATCGAATTAGAGAACGACAAGCTGTGATGTTCTAACATGGTTCACCAGGCACCCAATGTTGAATCATCGTGGATTGTGTGATGGACATGTAGTCTATAAATTGCGTTTCCTGGATTGTGAGAGTGGTGGTGTGTGCGAGGACAGTGGTGCTGTTTTGCTTCTCATTTGCAATATTTTTGATATTTTTGGTGTTTCTCTACACACGGGCTTCTATATCGTACAGGTGTGTGTGAAAAAGGCTTTACCAGTACAGCCCCCATGATGCTCTTGATTGCCTGCTTTGACTGCTTGTTTTACATGTAACAATCTGCCGCACTATAATCTTGGATAAATAGGACACGCGTGCATGCCTCACGTGTGACTGTTGCATACACTGGCTACTCCAAACTATCCTCTTTCTTTATCTTCGTAAACTGCCAATGTTCTATTTTAATTTTAATTTTAATTTTAACTTTAATTTTGTCCTTTAATATGACTGTAATCTTTGTATGTAAATTGCCATGCTATATTATTATAATGGATGTCAAGCCACTGTGGGTCAATATATACATATGTTTCTATATATCTCTTGTGTTGAAAAGGACGTCAAGTATGTAAAAAATCACTGAATAATTGCTCCGAAGAATCCAAACCTCGGTTTGGAAGAAACAATTGTAAGCAAATACATGATTTAAACAGAACTTTGATTCATGTACTTTCTATATATATATATATATAGTTCTTCAAACTACAACCATCGCTCGCAATCTAATACTCAATTTGAAACTTTAGTGGCGAGGGGAGAAGTTGGAGATAAATGGAAGCGGATTTAATAGTCTCATGTTAAAAGATTGTCTTTATGTGTGTGCCTGTTGTTGTGTGTCTCTGTTTCTTTTTGTGTGTCTCTGTTTGTTATATGTGTGTATGTGATTTTTTTAAATTATATGTTTTGTATGCTTTTTTATGTTGAGGTTGTGTCTTTCTACCTACCATGCTCCACCTATTCCCCCAACAACATACTAAACAGCCAATTGCTAAAAATCACAACTGTATTTGTACAGTGTGTGGGGGACAAGTTAGATTAGCTGTAATTCCAGGGTTTGTTGATTAGATATTAGTGAATAATAGAGGCTATACTGAATGTTGTTTTTATATGTAATACGATATAATTTCTATAAATGGTGTCAATATGTCTTGTTTGGTGCGTCTCGAGTAGTCAAGATTTGTTGAATTTCTTTATTTTGAGATACAAACATTTATATATATTTGTATGTATGTATGTATACATGCACACACGCACACGCGCGCACACACACAAACACACACACATGCACACACACACAAACACACACATGCACACACACACACACACACACACACACATACACGCACACACACATATATATGGGAAATAGTTAGGAACAGGTAAACGTTATCAATTCACGACATAAGAAATGAACGAATCAGAAGTCTCGTCTATTTAACGGTTCGACTAACTGAAGAATCTCTAAATTAGCTTTCTCTATAAAGTTCCGTACAAATTAACATACACACTAATGATGAAACGGAATAGCTAGAAATGGTAATTAAATGCTTGGATGGAGCGATTACCCAGCTTCAAAATTACTGTTAAAACAATGTTGACGGGGGATTAAACACAAATTAGCCCCGTCGAGTAAAATAACGATAATTTAACGAAAAGCAAACTTTATCGTGGATGTATTACAGGATAAGGAAATAAACTGTTATGATAAACTTCGGTTACTTTATTCACATATATAAAAGCCTTCCTGCATGCATACTTTAACATCATTAACTCATGAAAACCTCATTAATTTAGCAATGAAATTTGCAAATACAATTATCTCAAACGTTTGCGGAATTGTCACAAGAGACAGTTTAACAATAGAAACAGAATCAAACAATTTGAAAAATGTATACAAACCCTATTTATTCTGATACGAATCTCTCCAGTTTCGCTACTCCCTTCTCTCCCTGCTTTCTCTATGCATAAATACATACATCCATACACACAGACACACACACACACACATATATATATATATATATATATATATATATATATATATATATATATATATATATATATATGTATGTATGTATGTATATATAAAGAGGAGAAAAAGAGATTAGTGACGGAAATATAACGTTATCATATAACGATGGAAATATATAAACGTTTACGATAAAACGATGGAAATAGAAACGTTTATATATAATGATAAGCCGAAACACTCGTAAGCCGAAACACTCGTAAGTCGAAACACTCATAAAGCGAAACGTATAAATAAAGATTAATGTAATGAATTTGAAAAGCATAGAGATTTGAAACCGCGTCTATTTGTTTCCTTGGCATTTTTTCAGACGGACAGACAGACAAACAAACAGAGAAATGCCCATTATATATTATAAATAGACTTGGCATGGTGTCAAGTCAGAACCGCCTCGAACTGGTTACTTCTGGCTTGTGCAAGGTGTCTCTATAACAACCAGCGATTCCCTCGGCCTCAGTGACCAAAGTCAGTGGAGAGGGGAAGGTAATGTTTCTATAGCGACAGTGTTTCTCTTGGTAATACAAAGTGGAGAAAGGATGGGGAAGGTAATATTTCTGTAGCACCTACATTTGAGTTTTAGGGAAGGACAGGCAGACAGACAGACAGACATACAAACAGAGAAATGCCCATATATTTCTGTGTGTGTATATATATATACATATATATATATATATATTACACACACAGAAATGTATATATATTTCTTAGAACAAAATTATTATTAATGTTTTGCTGTTCATAACAATTGGAATTGAAAAATTACTTTTGAAATTATTAGTTATTTTACTAATGCTTAGATATGTAAAAATGAAGCAATGTTTCTAATAATTGTTTCTACTTTTGGTACAAGGCCAGCAATTAGCCAGTACATTACTGGTACTTTATTTTAACTACCCCGTGAGGATGAAAGGCAAAGTTGACCTCGGCGGTATTTGAACTCAGACCGCAAAGGGACGTAACTCCATGCTATGAATCATGGCGTCCGACTCTCTACAGATTCTGCCAATCCACCGCCCTAATGTCTGTACGTAATGAGGGAGTGAGAGGGGAGAGAAAGAAAGGCAGAGGTGAAGTGACGAAGTGACTCTCTCCCCCTCCTCCTCCTCCTCCTCCTCCTCCTCCTCCTCCTCCTCCATCTCCCCATTCGTCACAGCGATAGAGGGGAGGAATGTTAGTGTGTTACAAAGAGAAAGAGTGAGAGTGAGAGAAACAGACAGACTAAAAGAGAGGGATAGCTGGAGAGAGAGAGAGATATCAACAGATACAGTACAGTAGCTAAGGGATCTATATATATTTCTGTGTGTATATATATATACATTTCTGTGTGTGTAATATATATATACACACAGAAATATATATACATTTCTGTGTGTGTATATATATATATATATATTACACACACAGAATTGTATATATATTTCTGTGTGTATATATATATATATATTACACACACAGAAATGTATATATATTTCTGTGTGTATATATATATATATTACACACACAGAAATGTATATATATTTCTGTGTGTATATATATATCTTTCTGTGTGTGTATATATATATATATTACACACACACAGAAATGTATATATGTTTCTGTAGCACTCCTCAATTCCCCCCTCTCTCCCTCCCGCTATCCCCCTCTTGTAGTCTGTCTCTTTCTTTCACTCTCACTCTCTCACTCTCTCTCTACGCGTGCGCAAAAAACATTCGCACGTGCGCACGTGTTTCCACTGTCGGACAGACAGACAGAGAAATTGCTGGTTATATATTATAAGGAGATAATAATGAGTATACTCGATGTTGCAGCTGCAAGTAGCAGATTAGCCTCGATCTTTGAAGACTGTCACAAAGCACTCGATGTGGAGTGATTAATACATTTCTCCTCAGACTGAACACAAGAGGTTAGTTAATAACGACATCATGAATAATGCGAAAAGAGGCATGATACCAGATTAATATTACAGCAACAAAAAATACAGATATATCCGTTCACGGCGGAGAGGAGTAAATAGGACACAATAATGAAGTAGAGTTGTAATATTCCTTTTACGAAGGAGACTTGTTACTCTGGAGTTTCACCAGAGTCATCAGACAAAAACTAAGGTACGTTATATATATATATATATATATATATATATATTGGGAAATGGGTGAAATCCTTTGTACAGGTAGGTATATTTGAAAAAAGGAAATTAATGACTTCACTTGTAGTTTTAAATAATTTGATTTAATTTTATAATATTACTAGCAGAATGGCCCGGCGTTGCTCGGGATTTGCTATAGGGTTCTTATATATTTGATATATATTTATCCTTATCGAACATCGTTAAATAAATACGTTTGTTTATATTTTGTTATTGTGTATGCAAAAATATCTGTCCATAAATATATAATTATATATATATATTAAAATAACAGACTAAAGTTTAAGCAAAGAATCACTGCTTTCACCCTTAACGGGATATTCTACCTAAAAGCAGTATGAAGTACATACACTAAGACTAATTGATGTAATCTTTG